>VXAX01004879.1:287697-307770 GCA_013399835.1 Leptocoma aspasia | reverse complement strand
CTGGACATCCACACCAGTCCATGACACTGGCTCTTGACACCAGCTTTCCACCTCCAAGGACTGAGCGTTGCCGCTGCCGTGCTCCCCCTGCAGCAGCCCCAGCCTCCAGCCGGGTGGCCCCAGGCCCCAGCAATGCCCTAATTCCCCTGCTCAGCAGCTGTCTCCCAAGACAAGCTGTGCCTGTGTGAAAGCACAGCAGTGTGGTGGCGTGCCCAGGGCTAGGATGGGGTGGGGGGCCAGGGGCTCGGGGGCAGGTGCTTACACGGCTGCCAGCACACCAAGCCAGTGCCAGGAGGGGAGTCCTTCACCCTGCACAGCCATCTCCCTCGGCTGGGACATCCCTGGCTCTGGGAAAGGCCACGGATGAAGTGGTGGGACAAAGCCAGGCAGCTCCTCCGAGCCCCGTGGGGGATGGACCGTCTCTTTCCTGCTGTATATTTGTCCAGTGCTGAGCACCAAGTGCTGGGATGGGCGAGGTAGCACGGAACAAAGGCTGGAGGCAGGCTGTATTCAGCTCACACCAGCTACCTCTGCTTGCTGGGAAGAAAGGAGCCCTTTGTTTGGAAACAGCAGCTACTCCCACCAAACCACGCACAGGCCCTGCGCTGCAGAGCCCCGTGTTACATACAGGAGTGGTTTGGCACAAAATGGTCCCTGTGCCCCCCTCCCCGTGCTATCCTCACCTTCACAGGTCTGTGCAGGGAGCATATCCTGGCTCTCCAAAGGCTGGAGCGTGTGGCCAGGGATGGGGATGAAATCACAGCCTGGGAATGTGCCCCTTTGCACAGCCCCACAGTGCCCACCCCGCAGGCAAACCACAGCCGCTGCGGCCGAAGGTGCTGCAGCCCCTAAAACACGCGCTGGGCTCTCGGCCAGCTGGGGCTGGCACGGGTCTGGGGCTCGGGTGCCAGGCTCGGGGCTGTCCCCAGGCAGCACAGCCATGGATGTGGCCGGGCTCATGCGTGTCCCTTCACTGGCATCACGCCGCTGCTGCTCCAGGGCGCTGCTGTGTGAAGGTGGGCTCTCCCTGCAGAGAGTGTCACTGCGGTCCCCGGGCTGTGCCCTGGAGCACCGAGAGTCCCAAAGCCACCACGGACCCCGTCATCCGGGCACGGGGGACAGCCCTCGCTCAGACACCTTCCCGCAGCCTCTCTGCTGCTGCGTTTATCATAACATGCTTCTCGTTTCCCTCCTCGCACCCAGCAAATTAACTTTAACAGTAAATTAACTTTGTTCTGTTGCTGGTCAGCTGTCGGGGGGGAGCGGGGCGGATTTTCCCCGCGGCCGTTCCGGGAGGCCCCGCAGCCGGGCAGCAGCGCCGTGACTCACCGGCTTTCAGGCTGCCTATTGAGGGGACCAGAGCCCGAACAAAGCCCCCATTCACTCCCAGGGCTCGGCTAGTTTTTCTTTGAGCCCTCGCTGCTTTATTTTTATTCTTTCCCAAACATTGTTGGCTAATTTCATTGACAAAATTCGTAACTTGGGGTTGGAGAGCTCGCTCCTATTCAGCTACGAGCACTGGGGGGGTTTTGTTTTTCTTTTCCATGCTGCCCGTCTTGCCTCATTCTCCGCATCGTCCTGAAGCCAGTTTCCAGGCTGTGCCATGCCGAGGGACGGAGCTGAGGGACACGGACCTGCACAGAGAGTTTAGGTGCTCCTAAAGTTTAGGAGAGTTTAGGTTTTTGAGTGGAGAAGAAAAAGCACCCCAGCAAGGTCTGAGCCTGAAGCACGAGGGTGACTCTGAGGGCAGCATGGGTAGGACTGAAATCATGCACTACAGAGCTGAGTGACCTCTGGAAGTACACAGCAAATATTTAAAATCAAAAGCCTCTTAAACTTTTATATTTGCAATACTCTGCGTCCAATCCAGTTAATTATAGCCCTTTAAAAACATCTGCATTTCATAAAGGACTAAGTTTCCTTCCCCTCAAGCTGCCCCTCCTGAGACATCCCTCTCCAGGCTGCTGGGTTACACAGTAATTGCAATCCACAAGTACCTGACATCACCACCAAGTGCAGTGCATTATGGTTTCGAAAACAAGAGAAACAATATTGCTCAAGATGGGTCTGAGCCAAAACCCCAGCTCCAAACACCATCATTTTTTCTGGCAGAATTGAGAGCCAGAGCCCTGCGTGGCAGCCAGGGCCCCCCTGGAAATGTCACAGGCAGAGAATGGAGGAGTCACTTTGAGCTTTGGTAAGGCAAAGGCTATTTCTCCTGCCTGCTGACTGGAGGGGTTTAAATACATGCAGGGCATCACTGGAAGACCTGCAACCCCTCAGCCACCTCTGCCCTGGAGCCAGAGCCCCCTTTGTCCCATCCAGCCCAGGGCACGCGAGGGTGCTGGAATTTGCCAGACCATAATTTTGTGAAGGGATCTGGGCTGGACCCAAAGCAGCTCCGGGATGGGAGCAGGCAGCACCACCTTCCCGAGCTGGCAGCACCAGCCCCACAGCAGCACAGGCAACCAGCCCAGGGAGCCTGGTGTGGGGAAGGCACTAATGTCAGGGCAAGAGGCTGTGGGTTTGTTCCCTCCCTTCCAGCTGGGAGGAGGCAGAGCCTGTCTTGAGAGAACCTGCAACAAGCTTATCTATGCTCCATACATACACACATAATAGATGCACATCATTTGGCTTATGGCCACCAAAGTGCACTCAGCTGGTACCTAAAGCAAAGTCCTTAATGGTGTTTTATGTGGTAAATCCCTTTCCTCCTCCTCTCCAGAGACAGAGGCTGGTTCTGGGGTGAGGAGCAGGGCAGGAGCATCAGCTTCACCAACCTGCAGGGACAGCCTCCATGACCCACCACCTTCTTGCTTTGCTGAGCTCTTGAGGCCAGGTCTCTTTCCTTGTTCATTTATCAGCTTGTTTCCCTGCAGAGAGGAGCTGGTTAGAGGGGAAAGAGTGTGATTTTCAGTCCACAGAGCAAGCAATTTACTTTTTAAGGTTGTTTGCCAAAACCACATTCCTGCTTCAGCTCCCAGTCCAAGCAGAGGGGAGGCTGAGATCAGAAACAAGAGTCGGGGACTGATTTTGCTCAATCGCTTGTGCTCTCTCTGCCTTGTGTGGGAGCTGAGCTCACTCAAGGGTTGAGGCATCCTCTGTACCTTCACATCTGAACAACAAGCAGGGAAAGCAAAAGCCACAGGATTTCCTCTGCTGTCAGCAATACCCAATAAATTCACAGCAAGAGCGAGCTTTTAAAAGAAAAAATAAAACTAAAAATCCCCCAAACCAAACATTTTATCCTTTCCTGGTCTAATTGGGGAATAAACTTAATATCTAATTTTAAGGGTGAAGTGAAAAGGAAGAGGATGAAAGCGAGTCAAGGCAAGCTCTGCACCCAGCCGTGATCACAGGCAGCAGGCTGGGGCTGCATCTCCAGAGGAAGCAGCAGCTCTGCCTTGATGTGCTCCGAGTCAGTGGGGCTGTGGCAGGAGTCAGGCCCTTCTCTGCCCCATACAGCTGGTGGGAGCCTGTGCCTGCTACCACCAGAACCCGGGAAAATGTGGAAAACAATGAGCAGCCTCAGCTGGGCACCGCTGTGTGCTGGGAGGAGCTGGAGCGCCGTGGGTGCTGGGTGTGAGGGATGGAGCTGTCTCCCTTACCCTGCGTGCAGCCCCACCCAGATTTGTGGGGTGGTTCCTGGGTGATGATCCATACGTGGTCCCTCTGTTCCAAAGTAGCCTTAAAAGTGCCTTGGACAGGCACGAGATGATTTTGCATCAATTAAAGGATGCTCTGGTGATGCAGGGACATCAAGTGCTGCTGCCTTGCACCTGTAGGGAGCCAGGCTGCGGGTGGGGAGCCTGGCTGGGGACATAGGGCCTGACCCCTCTTCCCTCACTCCACACTCTGGCTGCTCACCAGGCTCTCTCTGCTCTCCTGCTGGCTCAGAACCATCTCTCCACCATCTCTGGATGTGCCCAGCTGGTGACACAGGAGTGTCCCTCACCATGGCTGCCTAGCACAGCCATGAAGCCTGGGAGCTGAGTTATTGCACCCTCAGCTTTCCCTCAGCATCCTCTCTTCCCCCTGAAGCCCCACCAGGTTTCTGAGCATCACAAAGCTCTACCTGGTCCCTGTAACAGTGTGGTCAAGGGGGTGCTCCTGGGAAGCCCTGGACAGGTCACCTGGGGCACTCCTGGGGCTGTGCAGGTGCCCTGCTGTGTACCCCAGGTCCCCTGGGTTCAGTGCCACTGAAGCAGTCCCCAGGGAGAGGTGACACAGCCCTCAGCTTTGCAGTCCTCCCAAAGACAGTCTGCAATTCCCCAAATGAGGGCGATTCCTTAAGGAAAGAGAAGTCTGTGCTTGCTTGTCTTTAAAGATCAGTTTATTAAAATAATACCTACTTTTGAGATCTGTTTCTTCTTTCCTTGCTTTCTCTTTCACAAACCACCCCCCACCTCTGCTGCCTCTGGAGCAACCCAGTCACATGCCAGAGCAGGGCTCCCATCCTGGGGTGCTGGCCACCCTCTTGTTTTTGGGTGTTATATCACTTCAAGGACAATTTAACATCCATTGGATGCTGCTCCTCAAAGGGTTTTCCATGTTCATGAAGATCTGGGTCCTTCAGGGAGGTTGCTGTGAAGCCCCATGGATGGGGTGAACAGAGTCCTGGCGCCCTGGTCCATCCTCTGAAAGAGCTGATGCCCCCTTCCACCAGCAGTGCTAGTGTTGTCCTTAAAATAAGTCTCTTGGCTAATTATTTGCTCTCCCCATTCCCTTCTCCTGTCTATAACCCTTCCATCCTGTGTGGTTTGCTGCTCCAGCCTCTCCTCCTGCACGGGCTGCACAGACATCAATGGGTTGCACGAGCTTTTGTCCAACCAGGAGCATCCCAGAAAAGCCTGGTGCTGCAGGGGGAAAGGCGTGGTGCTCCTCAGTCCCTCTCACAAAGCCAAAAGGCCCCCAAGGGCACTGAAGCACCTATGGGCTGATGATCCCCTGATGCCTCAGGTTTTAGCTTTTATATTTTTCAGATTCTGTGCTGCTTTAGTGTGTGGGTCTGAGCTTCATATTAGGGGATGGTGAGCTCTCTGCACAGAGCAGGGAGACAAAACAATTCCTTCTCTAGCTGGGGACCAAGGACAAATGATCCAAATCTCAGGCCCAAGAGCACAAACAACGTGGGCTGAAGAGAGAAAAACAAGAAGGATGGGACTTCATAACCTAAAGGTGTAATTGGACAATTAACTCCAAATGGAGCAGAACTGATAAAAGTGCCAGAGCCCGTGCCCGGTGTCCATTTTGGGACCATTTTGGTTCATCTTGGGTGCAGCCCTGGCTGGGCTCTTGTGCTGCCCAAGGTGGATCCATTGAGGAAATCCTTTTAATAAATCCCTGCTTTATTCTTTAACTGTGTCTAGTCTCTGTTCTAGCTCGGCCTTCACAAGGCATCACCCCACTTAACAGTTTCTTAATACTCAAATAGAGAGTTCCCCCTCCATTTCCACAGTGACACAGGGACAGAGGGCACAGCCCAGTTTGGCAGGCTGGAGTGTCTTTAGGGCAAATACATCCTTCAATGGGAAGAAAAAGTAATTGTCTGTGAAGGATTTGTCTGTGAACAATGCAGAGAAGAGATATTTATATTTTTTTTAAAAAGGCTTGTAATATACCAGAATACCTTCCTCCCTCACCAAAGGTCAAACTTAGATCCAATTTCAGTCAGGAGGGAGACGTCTGTCAGACAAGCACTAATCACTATTTAGTATTCATATTCACCTATTAGAAGCTCCATGCTGTAAACATGTCTATGAATTAACAAGGCATCTGGCCTCTCTTATACAATATGAGCAGCTTGGATCATAAAGTGTCTGCAGAAAATAAAAAGTGCCTTCCATCTGTCTCTCCCAAATATCACTGCTATCACCAAAGCAAACAGACCGGCTCTTCCAAAGCAGCGCCGGCCCCCTCCCCCAGAACGTGTTAGTCAAACAAAAACAAGCGTTTCACCGAGAGCACTTGACAGATCTGAAACGGCTCCGAGGAGCCAGGCGCAAATTAAGAACTGGGGGAAAATTAGCTGAAAGATAACTGGGGGGAAAAAAAAGCTTCCTAATAACAAGGTCTTTTCTTAGCTCTCTGAGTAATTACCCACAGTGCTGGCGCTGCTGAAGCCATGGGAAGGTCAGTGGTGCTCAGCAGAAGATGCATGGGCATGCCAGGACCTGTGCCAGGGCAGTGCCACCGTGGGAATTGCTGTCCCCAGCTTTGACACCTTGCAGCTGGTGGCAGAGAAGGATGCTGTGGGGTCATGGTGACCCTTGGAAGGACCAGAGACTTCATTCAGCCCTGCAGCATGGAAAAGGCAAACCCCAGGTGGCCCTGAGCCATCAGGGAAAGGCCTCGTGTGTGGCTGCCCGGGGGACAGCTCAGCTCCAGCAATGCCACCATCCCAGACTGGCTGCAATCCCATCCCAGCTCCATGGGCTGTTTTGTCCCTCTAATCCAGAGTCCTTTGGCTGCTCACTCTGCTCCCTGGATGTCTGTGTGAAATACATGAGGGATGAAGGTGGGTAATTTGTGCCTGTTCCCAGTCCAGGGGCAGATGGGGCAATCCCAGAGGAGCTGTGCCAGTGCAGGATATCAAAGTGAGCTGCTGGCACCAGCGAGGAATAGGAGCTGCCCTGCTGGCTGTGGGAGGGAAGGGCTGGGGCAGCCCCTGTGATGGTCCCCGCTGGGATTTTGAGGGTCAGTGGGGACAGCCAGAGGCTGGTGGGACAGTGGGGGCAGTGTCAGAGGTGGGGCAGGAGAGCTCCCATCCCCACAACATCCAGCCACTCCCCTTGTCTCCGTGTTCCCTGTCTCACTGCCTTTCCTTGTCTGGTTTCCCAGCTCACTCCAGACTCCAGCTCTGATGCTTCCCAGGGAAACCCAGCTGCTGGCAAACAGGGTGGCTTTCTGCTGGCTTAGCTCCTGCCAAGGACTTGATGGGCCTCAGGGTGAAGGCAGGACCTGGAGCAGAGCGATCATCACTTTTGGGGACAGCTGCTCACCCAAGAGGCTCCAGGTCCCCAGGACATTACTCGTGCCCTGGTTAAAGCTGGTGGCCTTAAACCAACTCAGGCTTCTCTGTCTCAAGGGAAGGGAAGGTCTGCTCTAAACCCTGGCTTTGTTTTCTGAAGATAAATTTAAACCAAGGGGAAGGAAGAATGAGGTTCATAAATCAGGCAGGCCTGAAGATGAGGCACGCAAAATGAATGAACAGAGTGCGTGTGTGAGCGCTGCCGCCCAGACCTGCCCCGCTGGCACAGCCCACCCTGGCTGGCAGCNCTGGCAGCTCCCTGTCATTGCTGTCCCTTCCCCAGCTCACATCCTCACAGAAAACACCTCGCTGGCCTTTAAACTTGAGTTGCCTGGGCTGTGATGGGCTGGGTGGGATCAGGCTGTGCTCAGGCTCTGCCTTGCTCCACTTCCCTTTCCAGGTTTAAACAATGTTTTTAAGCTGATTGGACTGCATGAGATGTTTAAACTTAAAACCAGGGGAGCAGAGGGAAGACACGGCTTTCTGGAAGTGGTTCTCACATCCCCCACACGCGTGGATGACAGGAAGAAGAAAACCAGGAGGCTTCCAGACCTCCCAGCTGCAGACATCTGAGGAGTTGGCTGTATCTGATGAGCCTCCCTCAGCTCCCTGCCTGGCCAACAAGCTGTTCCTACAACAGCAATGCAGAGTAGTCTGTCTCCTCCAAATCATCCCCTGGGACAGCATCTCCCTGGGAATGGGGCTGGAGCAGCGTGGTTTGGTGATGGACTCAGGCAGTGGGAGGGGGTTCTGCACCTTGCCCTCAGGCTTTGCATGTGTCCACAATGTGCAGACCTGGCTTGGATCTCTGAGAAACCCTCACAGTTTGCAGCTCCAAGTGCATCAGGGGTTGTGGCCACAAATATTTGCATTTTGCAAAGGAAAAAGGCCCCAGCCAAACCAACCCAACGTGTCTGCAGCTGCTGTGCTGGGATGTGACAAGGCAAGCTCTGAAAATACCCACCTGTGTCATTTGCCATGCAAATAATTCAAAGAAATAATTCAACCTGGGGCTTAGGGAGAAATGGTGGGAGAGTGGCCAGTGGCTGAGGCAGCCCAGAGCAGCTGGTGTGGAGCTGGAAAAGGTGGGAAGGAGAGAGAAGGAGGAATAATGATGGGGAAATTTGGTTTTGGCTGCCTGTGGGGTGACCTTAAGTGTCCCCATCTAAGAGACCTGTGGCTGGGAAAAGGTCTTATGGAGCATCATCATTCAGAACATCACCGGAATCCTTCCTTACATCCTTCTGCTGGGGAAAAGCTTCTGAAATATGAGTGGTTTTCCTTCCCATAAGGATTTACCTGCTTCTGTTATACCATGTTAACCACTTGCACTGCTGCAAAAACCTGCCATGGAAGATTCCCAGCCAGTTCCAGGGCCAGGCACCCCCTTCACAGTCCCCCTGGACCCCAGGACAGGAGCAGCTGCTTTTCCCAGCTCTGGGATGGCAGCAGGACCCAGGGCTGCCCTCAGCCACGCTGCTGCCTGACCCCAGTCCTGGGCCACCAAAATCAATAGGGAATTTGTCACCAGCCCCAGCAGGGACAGGATCAGGCTCTGCATGCACAAGGAAACCCCTCGAGCATGAAAGCTAATTTAAGAGGAGCTCATCTCCTGGCGTTCAGAGACATGGAGCAAGGAAAAAGCATGACAGATTTTGGTATATTTTAACTGAATTATTGTCCATTGGGGATTGAGCCAAGACCACAAACATTATTTCACTTTCTGGTGAGGCTGCAGTGATGAATATGGGTTTCAAAGGAAAAAAGCTGGGTGGCTCTTGTTTCTAATCTTGAGTCATTCCTCCTCCTTTGGAGGCTGAACACCACAGCACAGGGATGCTGAAACAAAGACTCCCATTCCTTAGCAAGGCATCAGGGTCTGCAGGTGAATGCAGCAAGGCTTAAAACACACATATCGAAATGCAACAGAATTTTGCACTAGGCTCTGTTAAAAATATTCTGTTTAATTGATTTTTTAAAAAAATCTATTATGCTGCTCTAGGCATGGCTATTGATCTGCAGTGCTGGAGAAGTAATGAAGAAGCCTTCAAATCAATAAGGCCAAAGTATATCTCAAACTATATCTGCTCCACCAGCACAACAGGGATGTGGCCAGTGAAATTCCCCAGTCAGGACCAGGAGTATGAGCAAACCTGTTCTGATGACTGCAGAGATTTATTTCTATTGGCATAAACATAACTAATGAAACCTCGGCGACTCTTCACTTCCGTGAAAGCTGATAATATATTGTGGTGCTCACAATGAAATGAGCAAGAACACATTTGCAAAGGAAGAAAAAAACCCAACTCCCTCAACCGTGAGCTGTATTTTCTTCTTGGTGCCCTTGATTCTCCTCCACCCCCTTCCCCCAGACAGGGTAATATTTCTTCAGAGCTCTCGTACGGGCTTTAACAAGGCTTTTGTAAGTCTCCAAGGCTGCAGTTTTAGGTTTTCTTTTATCCCTCGCTGTCAGGATGGAGTAGGTAGGCAGCTAAAATCACAGGCTGATAATATTGTTTGGGGCTAACAGCCTTATCTTATCTTGTTCGTATTATTCATATTACCTTAGATAAGCCACCTGGGGCCGCACACAAGCAAGATCCAGGGAAGTGACCTCATTACAGTTCAGGTGCCTATTTACTGTAATAAGAACAGCTGGACTAACACAGCCACACTTTGAACTTGGCTGGCACTTTCCATCTGAGGCTTTGACTCGATCCCTTTCACACTTCAGAGCACAGAGGAACGGAGGAGCCGGAGTTAATCAGCAGCACCACTTTTCCTCCAAAAAAGGGATTACAGGAGGGTTTTGGCCACTGGACACAGAAGGGCTGTGGAAGGGTGAGTGCTCAGCATGGGCTGCACCCTCAGAACTGGGGGGGCTTTTGCTGAGAATCCCCCATCGATGGAAAAGAGATGCTTAAGACACCATCAGCTCTTTATTCCCCATCTAAAGCTGATGTGGAAGAGCTCAGTTGGTTCTGCATTTCTGCCCCAAACAGATCCAGCACAGGTTTGCCCCTGCACAAGGATTTCCTCCTGCCCAGCTGGAGTGCCGAGGTTGGCAGGAATTCAGACGGGTTTCCACGGGCAGAGCCATGTCCAGGGTGAGGGATCCTGCTGCCAGGAGGGACAGCAGGGGTGGCACCTCTGGGGGCAGCCCCAGCAGCCACACACTGCTCAGTGCCACGCTGGATCCAGCTGAGGACTGTGACAGCCACTGAACACTTCAGGCTCTTTCAGTCAGCAAATTAATCTAATTTTTTTTTTTAAAAGGAATCTCCTAAGTTTAAAAATATGGTAATGCAATTAGTGGCTTTGGCAGGCTAATGAAGCCACTTTAAACCCTTGCAAAAATACCATTAAAAGAGAATGCTTAAGAGCCTCTTCAAACTTTCCAAAATGAGAAGTACGTTCGTATTCAGAAGATGCCAATCTAGCCTCCTTTCTCCAAGGTTCAAGATTAATTAGGGACTTGTTTAGTGGATGAATGAGGAAACAAATGAACTCTTGGATCACAGAGCACTGGAACCAATTTTTTAATCTTTTTTTTTTCTTTACAATTACATTCCTATCAAGAAAGTCTTCATTAGACTTTCTGTCACAGGGCCACATCATGCCAGGTAACTGTTACAAGTGCTTGGCTTCCACCCAAAGACTGAACAATACGAGTTTTCTGAGAAATAAATACACGTGAAATATATTTAACGCTGCATTTTCTCATTAAAATGTTACTGCATTTTCATAATAAATACATATAACCTTTCCTCCCTCAAAACAAATGATTTAGAAAAGACCAATAACATTTTCCCCTTTACAAAATCTGCCTGGGTATTTTAAGATTACCTTTGAGAAATACATTAATGTCTGATCTAAGAAGCACCATACAATAGGTGGAGATTACTCAGGTAAGGAATAATAGATGGGAAGAGAAAAATATGTTTGAGACTAATCGTTAAAAGAATGGGGTTTGCATGTTTAGTGAAGGAGAAAGGAAAAAAGTATCTGCTCCTTTTTTTCTTTTTTCAATGAGTTGCAACCTGCCCTGGAGATTGGAGGGATTGCTTTGGCTAATCCCATCCAAAATGAGATGCAGATTCAGATCAAAACTGTACCAAAATTTAGGCATTTTCTGCTCAGTGTGTGGATCAGCTGAGAGAACTCACTCATCACTCCCTTACCCACACACCAGGTTTGTTTTGATGCTGAGAATTTCTCCAGAAAAAAAAAAAGGCACTAAAATAGATTAATTTGCAGAAAGATACTGCTGTAGTCATGCAGAGAAAGGGAACCAAAACTCCAACGAGGCCGAGCTGCAAAGCACAGACACACAAACCACGTCGCGAGCAAATGCCAAAGACGTGTTCCTTCACTGCTGCTTACGAGCTTTTACTAATTAAAAAGTTTAATTGGGCTTAGGTGAGCTGCATCCAAAACGCAGGTCGCAAAATCCGTGGTGTCAGGAGCTCCTGGCCTTGTGTGCCCAGGTGTGCCTCTCATTTTCCTTACCCAGGTGATGAAGAGGACGAAGGCTCCCCACACAGCTGGGGAAGGGATGGGTAACAGGAACCATGACTGGCAGATCTACTCCCTCCTTCCCATTAGCACCCATTTGTCATCAGGCAGACCTCTACCAGACTGCATGGATAATGTTCTCCTAAGTGGAAAGGCAAGGGTATAATTTTCATAGCTGATTTTTCACCTCTACCTCGCTGCTGTCCTCGGAGCATTGCGGAGCAGAGCGGCGCTGCCCGGGACGCCCTTCCTTGGGCATTTTCAAATGGAGGAGCTTCACCTCCTGACCAGCCTCCCTGACCTCCCTGATAAAGGACAGCCTGATAAAGTCCATGCAATGGATACTCCTTCTGCAGGGGCCAGGCTGCAGCATGGATCACACTCATTACCTTCCTAGCACGAGCAGAATTTGAAGGTGTGTGGGGAGGGGAGGGTTTTGCAAAGACCGTGAGGACCTGCAGTCTCTTTGCAGAGTAACCGTGGGCCAGCACTGAAACCTAGACTTGGTTTGCTTACAGACTTCACAGCACATCTCTAAGAAAGAAACAGGAGGTGACTGCGGGGTAAGGACGGACGGTGATGGGACAAACCGAGATGAGAGATCTCTGGAATCCAGGCTAGTCTTGGAGCATGAGGTTTATTGCATAAGGTGTGGGTTTAGAGGCCCTGCTTGGAGCTGCCAGCGTAGCTCGAAGCAAGACCAAGAGATAGAGTAAGAGCAAAGAGCAGAGGAGGAAGAGTAAAGTAAGAGTATAAAAGTAAGAGAGAGTGAAGTTCCCGTTACAATGCATTAAATCTTCTTCCATACTGAATATTCTGATTTACACTAACCAATCTAGTACAAGATACAAATCCTATAGCATTTACATATAGCCTATAAGAATCGCTACATTACCATACTATGTTATAGTTTAAACCCTAAAAACTACTCTTTGGACCCCTCTTGCCAAGCTGCTAGGGTCTGCTCTGACCCTTGGACTCTTGGTGAGGAGAAGGGCATTGTTTAATCAAAAGGGGATTACCTTCAGCTGGCCACACTATTGTTCTTCTGTTGTTCAGTAACAGAGGCTCGGCATCTTAGACATCAAA
The DNA here is from genome assembly GCA_013399835.1 of Leptocoma aspasia. Classification (NCBI taxonomy): domain Eukaryota; kingdom Metazoa; phylum Chordata; class Aves; order Passeriformes; family Nectariniidae; genus Leptocoma; species Leptocoma aspasia. The sequence continues at coordinate 295,136 of VXAX01004879.1, read as the reverse complement.
ACTTGCCTTCAATTCTATTTCACTTCTATGTTTCATATTCTCAAGGTCTAAACAGTCATATTTATAAGGCTTTCCTATTTCATCCTTCCCAACAGGTGACTCCACAGGCACCTGAGCAGTGGGGAAGGTGCCCCTCTGAACCGTTCCTGCCACCACCAAACCTCCAGCTGGGACCCTTTGCTAAAAGGCAAAGGTCTTTGTTTCAACACCTCTCCTTCCAGGATTCCTACATTAATCCAAGTGATTAGTTGGGTCCAGTTGCTGATGTGTTATGTTGGATGAACAGGTCCTGGGTGCTGCAGTAGCTGACTGGGGCGTGCTGTCTCCAGCTGGGCACTTCAGTCAGGTCTGTGACAGTTAATGGTGGTAATTTATAGCTCCATAATCCACAGTCCCAGGATGCCAATAACCTAAGGATACAAACCTCTGAATGTTCTGATAGGAATGCAGAATAACATCCTGCTTGCCTGGATCTTGTCTTTGCCAAGTACTCGGCATCTCAGGCAGGCCTGAAGTAGTTGTGGGATTCCAGAGACATCACAGACTTCTGCATATTTGGGTTGTTTTCATTTTATTTCTCCCATCCTTCTTAGTGCCAGTGACACTCATTTCATGTAGTAGGGAGGTGTTTGTGTCAGATTCCCATCTTTCCTGTCCCTTACCAGGGAAGTGGTGTAGTTGCCATCCCTGGAGGTATTAAAAGAACATATAGACATGGCACCTGGGGACATAGGGTAGTGGTAGCCTTGATCTTGGGTTAATGGTCTGACTTGATGATCTTAAAGGTTTTTTCTGACCTTAATTGTTCCATTACCACCTCTGGAGGGCCACACCCCAATGGCTCTTATATCACTTGAGGATCTTTTTTTGTTGGACTTACACCAATTCCTGGTGGTTGGATTGGACTGTCTCTGTGGTAAAATCTGGCAGATTGAAGCCTCTGCCCAGGAAATTCCACACATCAGGATCCATTCCTTTCCAGAACTGACTCGCAGAGGCTGTAGGAGGAATATCCTCTCTGCCACCCTTAGCCAATATTATCAGGCTGTGATGAACACCACAGATGCAGATTTGCATGTCTCACCTGCTGGGTGGTTGCTCTGTCTGTCTCTGAAGGGAGAGATTCTGGATTTCTGCTTGTGTTCCAACCTGTCTGAAACTAACATAGGGCAGAGAGGGGGAAATTCACCCCAAATTGCCAGTGTGCTTAATATCTCCTCAAAAAAGGAACCCCAACTTTCACCTTTCACATGACTGATGAGTCTGGTCCCACCAAGGGATGCTGATGCTAGAGCAGAGCCATTTAATTAGAAGGAAAGCCAAAGTCTTCAAAGGAAGAGAAGAAGGGGAGTGTGGGATGCTGGTGCAAGAATTATGGGATAATAAAGAACTCTGCCAGCTGCCAGTGAGATGCACAGATCTCAGCAAGTTGATCACAGATCACTTACTTGCATCAAAATGACGAAACACTTGACTGAAGGAGAAGAAGGGCTGTGCAAATCTGCCATTCTTCCAGTCCCACTATAACCCCAGGAGCCTTAAATCCAGTGCAGTGCAACTCTTGGAAATTTTGCTTTATTGTGAGTCTAAATTTTGCATCTCAGATCCCTCCTTGCCATAAAATATCTGTTTGCATTAAGTAACTGTTTACCCTGTCCCAACAATAACACTGTAAATTGGATAGGGATGTAAGAAAAGCTGATATTCCCCGTGAGGATGGGGCTGTGTTCATGCAGCAGTTTGAAGATCAGGCTCACTAAAAAGGCCAGGAAAGGTGTTTTTTTTTTCCCAGTGCACTTTCCTCAGTGCTTTGTTCTAAGCTGACTGGATGGGCAAAGTCTGTGCTCACCTCGTGGAGAGCAAAGGGGCTGCATTGTCAAAAACCAGACCCAGTGAAGAGGAACTTTGCATTGGGACATCAATCACCTGAGGACTCGTGCCCAGAATAACCCTAAAGGAGACATCTCTGTTCTGTGCACAGCACCTATTGTCAGCCTCCTGGCATCTTCCAGTGGGGCTTTTTCTGGGGCAAAACCTGGGCTGCCTGGCTTTGTCTTTAAAATGCCTGCTTCAGTGGGAATCTTGCATCTGTGCTGTGATGTTTTGCTGGGTCTGGCGGTGTTTGATCACACCAGGTACTGGCAGACCTGCCCTGAGTGTCAGGAGCAGGTCCCTGAGCAGCGTGCAGAGAACAGCAAGTCCTGGAAGCTGAGTGTGGAAGGAGAATTTGCAAACTGCTGTGGCTTTTTACTCTTTGCAGTTCAGGAATATGGAGGAACATCTACAGCTGGACTCTAAATAACCAGGTTAACTACCCTCTGCAAATAGACCAAACCTGCTGCCCTGATCCCTGCTGCTCTCATAGTGTTTTAATAGCTCCTGCAATAAAAAACAGTGAGTCCCAAAGGAGAGCTCTCCATTTATTCAGAAAGATGTTGCTAAATTCCCATACACAACAGATTCCACTGCTGGAGTAAGTGCCTCTTCCCTGGCAGCTCTTCTTCCTGCCAGCCAGGCAAAGGCAAGGCACAGAATTATCTGTGTAATCTGATTTGGAAGGTTAACTTCCCTGGATCATAAATAAGCAGGGATTTATGACCATAAAGGTGCACTACCTATGGCTTCAAGGGAAAAACGCCACGCTCACATCTCCCTTCTCTGCCTCTTCTAAAAAAGGGAGAGAAGGATGCTGAGACCCAGAAATTACCATGGCATAATGGAAGATCCTCAGATAGGCTTGGTTTAATTACACACTTCTATCATTTCCTGCACGCTCCCCATCCCATTAGGAAATTACAGCAGTAACTCAGCTAATAGAATTTCACTGTGCAAACAGCCCTGGGCTGCAGGCTCCTGGATGCAGGCTCCTGGATGCCAGCTCCTGGATGCCAGCTCCTGGATCCCAGCTCCTGGATCCCAGCTTCTGGAACCCAGCTTCTGGATCCCAGCTCGTGGATCCCAGCTCCCAGCTTCTGGATCCCATCTCCTGGATCCCAGCTCCCAGCTCCTGGAACCCAGCTCCTGGATCCCAGCTTCTGGATCCCAGCTCCTGGATCCCAGCTCCCAGCTCCTGGAACCCAGCTCCTGGATCCCAGCTTCTGGATCCCAGCTCCTGGATCCCAGCTCCCAGCTCCTGGATCCCAGCTCCTGGAACCCATCTCCTGGATCCCAGCTCCCAGCTCCTGGATCCCAGCTCCTGGATCCCAGCTCCTGGAACCCAGCTCCTGGAACCCAGCTCTTGGATCCCAGCTCCTATCTCCTGGATGCCAGCTCCCAGCTCCTGGCTCCTGGCATGGCATGCGTGCAGAAACGCTGGAGCACACAGCTGATGGGGACTGGGGGTCCTTCCTGCCACAAATAGGGGGTTTTTTTGCTCAGAGGAACACCAGTCTCCCTGGAGGGAGATGCAGGGCCCTTCTCCACGTGCAAACAAAGCTGGAGGGAGCCCTGTGCTCTGGGGTCTGTGCTGGGAAACACCTGGAGGCTGCAGAGTTCGAGGGCAGGTCCAAGCTGGGCACAAGAAGATTTTGTTGCACAAGGACAGGAGATAAAGGCTGTTAAAGGAAAATGTCACTCACCCCCCAAAAAAGAAAAAAACCTCCTTTTTTGCATATTTCTTTCTTGCTGAAGGTACAAATGTGCTGGCTGGAGCACAGCCTCTGCTCCAGGGCCCATCGTGTGCGATACAATAGCACAGGAACTACAGAGGGAAGGACGGCGTTAAATCAGGCACCAAATCTCTTCAAACACCACGTTTTCTGTTCAGCCTTTCAGCACTTCACTCATCCTTGGCAGTGGAGCTGACCTGGTCATTTTTCCCTTTTTACTTCTCACCGCCACATTCCATGGCATTTTCATGAATTAACGCAGCAGTGTGGTTTTGTGCTTTACAGATGGAAAAAAAAAACAAAAAACCCTTTCCCTATTTAAATAGAGACATGTGGCAGCTGACATTCCTTGAAAACACTTTGAGTCATATTAAGCTTTGTAAGTCCTTTCATTATCTTTAAAGACTCGTAAAAGGCAGGTCTGTGGCAGCAGGAAGAATGGAGGCAGGCAGCCTACCTGGGGGAGGTGGAGGGGCACGGGGATGTTTCTGGCTCCAGGCTCCAACTCCAGCCAGCTCCAGAGCTTCTGCTGGGACACCCATCACCTCCTCTTGCCCCGAGCAAAGAGAAGCGTTGGTGAGCACAGCACCTGAAAAAAGTGACAAGTGTCACCGTCCCCTTTGTCTTGAACTATGGAGGGAGCTGGGGAGGGAAGCACAACCAGGGAAGCGAGGGTGGAAGTGGAGGCAGTTTGCTGTGCAGAGGATTTCTGTTTTCCTGATGGGTTTTAGAATGCTCTTCCCTCCACCCCAGGCTGCCAGCTGCCATCCCGAGCAGCACAGTCACCTCCTCTCTCTCAGCTGGGGTGATGCCTGTGAGGCCAGCACCTTCCCTCGATGTGTTCCTGCTTCCCAGCCCTGCTGAGAGGTGCTGGGGGTGCTCTGCTCCCTAGTGCTGCCTCTCCAGACCTGTCCCTGGTCACAGCAGCTGGCGCTGAGCCCCCTGGGTTTGGGCCCAGTTTAATTCCAGAGCTCTGAGCAGCATCCCTGGACACACCGATGGATCTGGCACTGCTGTGACCCACCAAAACCTCCCCTGCCCTGTGCTGGAAAACATCTACAACTTCCCTAAATGGACTCCAAAAAGGCACAAACCAAATTATTTTGAGGGATGAATGAGGAGTATAAAACTGTTTTCAAAGGTGGTGACAACACCAGTGCCCAAGCAGAGGTCAGGGTGAAGGTTTGTGTCCCCAGCCCATCACATGGCAGTGCTGAGCTGACAGAAGGAGAGAAACCACCCCTGCCCTGGCACAGCCTCACATCAACCTCCTCTCTGAAGCTGAGCAGGGTGTGGGACTCCAGCTCTGCTCTTGTGCACAGGCAGCACTGCCCAGTTCTCTTCTCTGGTCCCCTCCTGACTGCCAGCAAAATTTTATTACATTTATTCCAGAGAAGCTGTGGCTGCCCCCTCCCTGAAAGTGTTCAAGGCCAGGTTGGATGTGGCCCTGAACAACCTGGTCTGGTGGAAGGAGTCCCTGCCCATGGCAGGGAAGGAACAAGATGTTTAAGTCTTTTCCAACCCAAACAATTCTGGGATTTCTGTGATTCTATTCCAAAATCCCAACACCCCCCTTCACATCTGTCCCTTATAGCTGTGCCCCAGGACAAGGCTGCACTGAACCCTCTGGCCCCAGAAAGGTGAAGCTGAAAGGGTGGGAGGTTAAACAAGAGGAGGACCCTCAGGAGCAAGAAACAAGCAAAGGGGAAGCAGTGAGGGGAGGGAAGCAGCGAGGGGAGGGAAGCACTGCCCAGATGGGCTTCTCAGCTCGTGGAAGGGCAAAAGTGGCAGTGCTGGTGTGTGGGTGGTGCCCCACTGCACCTACTCAGGTAATGGAGATGTCACTGCTGAGGCACACACATCCACGTTGCACTAACCCCACCACAAGTGAAGGAAATCAGGCATTTTGCCTATCATTGTTTTCTAAAAATAATTTAAAAGAAAATTTCTATCTGCTTATATTTTTTCTCCCTCCGTCCTTCTGTGCCAGACTCCAGCTGCTCTCATGGGTGACCCTCCTGGCTGGCAGGGGACAGGAATCCATAAACTGTGGCCCTGAGGCCACGGCTAAGGTTGGTGAGGATGGTGGTGGGTGCTGGACCGGGGTTGTTGTGGTGGGAGCCGGGATGGTGGCAGTGGTCAGGTGTCACCCCTTGGCTGAGAGGATGCTGCAGGTAGAGGACTTCCCAAAGGAGCCAGTGTGGGGCCCAGGAGTAACGAGACCCAGTGACACTACCCCAAAATGCTGCTCAAGGGCTTTCCCTGGGCTGGAGGGTCCTGCCAGGGGCTGGTGAGTGCCAGGTGCTGCTGTCCCAGCTCCAGCCCCACCTAACCCCAGCACCAGGCTGGCAGTTTTGCCTTTCCCCTTCCCCACCACACAGCAGACCCACATTTCAGGTCAGGGTTTGGTCCCAGGGGATGGCTGCAGACCCCACGGCCCCACACCACCTGCCCCGGCGGTGAAGGACGCTGCTCAGGGCAAGGAAAACCTTTCCATGGGGCTCTTCAAATCAAACCTCCCCATAACCACCCTCACTGGCTTGGCACTGGGATGGCAGCACCAGTTAAAATCCCTTTGTCTGGCGCTGACCTAGTTTCTGGACAGGGTGTGTGAGGTGACCCCAGCCCCTGGCGTGCCCCGCGCGGTCCCGAGCGCACTGCTGGCATCGACGGCGGCACAGAATGATGAAAGGACACAGATTCCAGCACGAGTTTTCCAAGGGGAACCAATTAAAAATAAAAGAATCAGCAAAAACTGTTCAAAGCCTTGTGAAAAATCACTGGGCAATATCATTTTAAGAGAGGATCGTCTCACCTTCCTCACGTGCTGGATCCTGGGGCAGCCTACCCAGCCTATTGAAGCGGGCATCAGAGGGATGTGGACAATTAAAATTTACCTTGGACCAGGCTGCTGACAAACTGAGTGCCACTGGAGCTGCCACAAGGGAAGGCAGCACGGCAGGGCTGGCTGGTGCTGTCCATCCCTGCCCTGGGCACTATGGAGCTCCTTTCTCCCTGGTTTTCCCCAGGAAGAAACACCTGAGGGAAAAGGTCTGAGCCTTAGCACTTTCATCCCTGCATTATGTACACGGGGCTTAGTGCAGATCCAGGGCCAGCAAACAGGGTTTGACCCTGCCTGGGCAGGGCTCTGGGTGTCCTGTTGCCCTTCTTCCAGCTCTGGTCACGGCTCTGCAGCGTTCAACGTGCACAGAGCATTGTGTAACTCCTGCAGAGAGCCACAGAGGAGGCCGTATCAAAGAGGAGTTCATATCAGGTTCAAGCTGTGCAGGGTTTTTCCCAGTCAGAACACTTGTGCACAGCACTGGCAGCCTGCATTTGGGCAGAGGCTCCTCCCAGTCCCTCACTCTGCCCCCCAAAAGGGCAGCACAGGGACAGCAGGGACAGACCTCGGCTGGAGAGCCAGCCCCCTCCACAGCCTGGGAAAGATGAGGTGGGATTTACCCAAGGCAGGACAGGCATTTTTCCATAGTTTCTGCAGGAACTGCCAGGGAGGGGCAGACCAGCCTCCCCCAGAGCTCAGCAGAGAGACTTGGACACAGCCACTGAGCTGTCCCGCAGTGCCACCTCCCAGGACAGCTCATCGGGGCTGTGACATCGCCCCCAGGACCCCCTGGTACTGCAGTGAGCCGTGGCCCGGGCTGTGTCACCTGCAGAGTCACCCTGAGCTGCTGGGCAGCAGCAAACGGAGCTCCCCAGCACTGCAGGGCGTCCCGTGAGCCAAGGTTCACCCCCCTGTCATCACCACCCCCTGGGATTGCTAAATTCACCACCAGGACGTGTCTTGGAATTTTTTTTTTTTTTTTTTTTTTT
>VXAX01004879.1:272795-287689 GCA_013399835.1 Leptocoma aspasia | reverse complement strand
TTTTTTTTTTTGGTGGCAAAGCCCTTCTAATCCCCATCTGGCTCGGGTTTGAGGAATGGTTTTTAAATTGCTGCAGATCCACGTGTACCCCCTCAGAGCTGCAGCAGCTCCCTGCCTGGCCCACGGTGCTTCAGAGCCCAGCAGGAGCCCAGGAGAGCCTGCCCTGAGGAGACCAAAGCAAATATCTGCAGGGGAATGGCAATTAGAAGCTCTCCCCATTTCCTGAGAGCTCCTGGCTGCCAGCAGCTCCCTGCCTTTGGCTTTGCAGAGGGTATAGGCACGTCCTGCCTGTCCTCCAGGGAAAGACCAGCCTCCAAAGCTGCCAGAACCTGTGCCTTAGGAGCTGTGCCAGGCAACAGCCATAAAAAAGGCCAGGGAGGAAAATTAGAGCTTGTCTTTCATGCCCTTCTAAGGCATTTGCCACGGGTGAAGGGCCTAAGAAATTATTTTATGCAGCCGCTTTGGTTAAAAATTAAAAGCATGATGATGATGATTATTGTTATTTGCAAAGCTGGAAAAGGGGCACTTTTTTATCAGTTATTATTATTATTATTATGTGGAGCTGGAAGAAGGGCACCCAACCCGTGGTGACCCTGGAGCCTGTCTGCACCACCCTTAGGGACCACCCTTCACCCATCAGGGCCTGGGAGGTCCTCGTGGAGCAGCACAAGGTTGGCTCAGGACCCACCTGCACTGGGCAGGGCTGGGAGCAGGATCCTGTGGGCTCCTGGAGCTCAGCAGGTACTCCCAGCCCTTGGGGGTCTGACTGCAGTGCCCAGGGGCTGTGGCTTGTCCTCACAGCCATCCGTGTGTCCTGTCCCCCCCAAAGTGTCACAGCAGGCAAAATCAGTGAGGGTGAGCCCAGGAACCACAGGGAATTACAGGAGATTCACTGCCCTGAACAGGAGCTCGTGACATCCCCTCTTGCTGGAAAAGTTGATGTCAAGCAGCTTTCAGGGCACAGGTTTATACCTCAGCCTCCAAACCCCACCAAGAGGTGATGCAGGAGCCTGGTGGGCTGTGGGGTGAAGCCAGGCTGGGCTTGCCTGAGGCTCCAGCAGAACATGAATCCCCCCAAACCTTCCCCAGGCTCCACCACAAACAGCTCCTGCAGTGGGGGAGCTGCCAGGCCTCAGGAGCAGGGTGAAGGTGTGGGTCTTGCAGCCTGTTTGCTTCAAGGTGAACACCAGAAGTCAAAGGCTTTTGCTGGAAATCTCAGTTGTTGGTTAGTTCAGCAAAGCTGACAGCTCCTGATGGTTCCTGCTCTTGGTTTCTGCCTTAGGGGGTGGGATTTGTTTTGAAATTTGGAGCAAAAATAGCACAACAGCTCTCAAGAATGCACATGGTGAAGAAGAGGTCATTTTAACAACGTGAAAATACTTCCAGTCATTTAAAACCAAATGTTTCTTGCATGCTTGTGGCTTGGAGGAGCAACAGGCGGCCGTGCAGGCACCTTTGTGCAGCACACGTGGGGCAGACCAGTCCCCCTGCATCCTCTGCAAAATCAGATCTGACAAACCTAAAGCAAGAGAAAATCAAGACATGACTATGAAGGACAATATCAGGCCAAGCCTGTTAAATTATCTCCCCCCTTTCTGTCATGTCTCATTTGCTCCTGAGCTGTCAGGTCCCACCCCCATCAGCCAGCTTCCATCACCCTCCCATTTCATTTTCCATCCTCTGGTGTCTCTCTAAACCCAGCCAGAAGGACTCTCCTTAAATACCTGGACAGCCACCCTGTCTCTTCTCTTTAAATGCCTTAAATTTCCCTTGCCCAGCACACCTCCAGAGATGTGATCCAGGTTGTTTCTCACACTTCCCAAGCTGCTGATCTGGCAGAGGGGAGAGAACAGCCCCCTTTGTCCTGCCCTGGCCATGCCCACGCTGCCCCACATGTGCTAATTGCAGCAGCCCTCCAGATCCATCTCTGCCACCCCCTCCCAGGCTGAGGACACCAGCAATGCCATCCCAGCCTCCCCGGGCATTAATCAAAGGGCACAAGAAGCTTTTGATTTATGGCGTGTCCTGGCCTCCAGCAGCGAGCAGCAGCTGGGACAGAGCCTGGAGAGCAGAGCTGGGCAGGGCAGCGAGGGGATGCTGCTGTGCCAGCCTCTTCCTCACCTTCCTCCCCTGAACACCCAGCACCTGATGCAGACCCCACACTGCTTCCTTTGCTCCCTTTTCCTCTCCTCCCACAGCACAAGAAGAGACTTGGTGGCAGCTACAGAGGAGCAGGGATGAATTGACACAGAGGAAAAGAACCCAAAGCACCCTCTGGTCACACAGGAGCAGGGATGGCTCTTCCATCAGGGACCTCCACTGCTGCTCCCCAGCAGGAAAAACGAAATAAAACCTTGCACAGCTCCGCTTCAATGTGCCCCGAGCAGGATCACAAGCACACAACATCCACACATCCCCTACACCCTCCTGCCCCTCTCTCCGTGTCCCCTTGGAGCCTCAAGGTCGGCATCACACCGGATTTCCTACGTGCAGGGATAGGCAATTCTCAGCCAAGCAGAGCCCTGGGGGGTTTTTACACCCCGCAGCTTCAAATCAGCAAGAGCTGTGGCTTGTTGGAAATGTAAATGTGCTGGAAAACAAGCTTCAGGTGGGGTTCAGCAGCAAAACCTCTGCGCACGATAGCGATCACGTTTCTTAATGTTAATTTCTTATCTCACCTCTCCAAAGTCCTTTGCAAGGATTTTATCCTGTTAGAGGAAATCCATCCCCCTGATTTTCCCAGGCTTATAGAAAAGCAAAGAAAAGTATTGATCCTAATGAGATAACACTGACAAGAAAACGGCAAGAGCCAGTTCTATCTGTTTAAAAGTAACTCTGTTTTTGACTGGTGGGAAAAATACATTATTATCAATTATCCATGCAGATGGGAGATGTCCAGCCTAGATATCCAGTCTGCTTTTCATGGTAGCCTCCAAATTCCAGCTGCCTCTGCAATTTTTTAATGTTTTTCTCAGTGTGTTTTGTTCTTTAAAAAAATGAAATAAAATAAATCCCAAACGGACAATGGTCCCTTATACCAACCAAATCCCAGAACCACCAGCGGTTTCATATTAAAAGACCATTTGGTGGCATTTTAATCTCTGAAGGTAATGTAGATATTTGTCATTTCTGATCTCCCCTTTCTGCAACTGTCCACAGATGACGAGATCCGTGAAATTGCTACTGCCAGGGAGTGAAATGAGAATTAACCTCGTGCCCATCAGCTGCCTCGGCACCACCCTTTCCACGCCAGCCTTGACCATGGCCATCAGAGAGGTGGCTCTTGGGGCCATGCTGCCACTCACCCTGCACACCACGGCCCCATCTTTGCAGATAATAAACACCCCCGTGCTCACAGACTGCTTTAAATCCAACACTTTCTTCCCCATCCTCATTTGCTTTGCCTTTCATGCTGCTTTCTCATGTATAAAAGGGGAACCGGGGAAAAAAAGAAAGAAAAGACACATGAACACCTGAAAATCCTTTTCATATACCTGCTGCTGCTACCACTCGGTGCTGAATCTGAATAGAAACGGATGGGAGGGAGATGGGGAAGGATGAATAACATTTCATGCCCTGTAGTCAAACATAATTTCAGGCAGGAGACGAGCGAGCAGGGACTGGCACGATGGCTCATCCCGGCAGAGAGCTAATGTGCACTTCAGAGCCTGCTCTTTGAAGGCTGGGGTCTAATTTCCAGCCTGCAATTACTGCACTGGAAATAATTTCCCAGAAAATGGGGTCACTTTTTGGGGGTGGGGTAGGGTTGGATAAAGGGGGAACGTCAGTGTCCCAGCGTGGGGAGGTTGTCAGGGCTTGGGGTTGGTGGATGTGGCAGTGTGGGCATCCCCTGGGGTGCTGGGCACTGCTGCTGATCTCCTGAGCTTTCAAGGGGCCAGCACACAGGACATCTGAGTCCTCCTTCTCATGCTGTCAGCTGGAGCAGCTCCCTCTGTTCCCACAGATCAGGGCTGTCCTTCAGCCAAGATTTTCATATGGGTCTGTATTTCACATTCAAAACGTGTGGCCTGATTTTCCAAAGCTCCAAAAAGTCCATGTTTCTCCTTCCACCAGAGGTGTTGGTCAGGAGCTCAGCACTTTGCAGGGTCAGTTTCTGATTTTCAGCAGCACTGTAAGGACAGAAGTGTTGCTGTTCCACAAAGAGCTGCTCTGCTCCAGTTTCAGCCAGGCAATGCTCTTGCTTGGAGGCTTTGCCTTTGCTCCTGCTGGCCTGGAGCTTCAGTCACACACAGCAATGGTCATTATGGGCCAGATCTGCCAAAAAACCCCCATGGCACAGGGAGTGTTTTGAAAGCAGAGTCTCTTTCTGTGGTACCTGACAGAGCCGAGGCTCTCTGGGCAGGGCCACAGGGAAAGCTCTGCCTTTCTGCCTTACCCATGATAAGTCTGCCAAAAGTAGAGTAAAGCAAGATGACGAAGGACATATGGTGTCCCTCAGCAGGGCTGGGGACCCTGCTGGTTGCCCAGCTCGGATTTAAGCCCAAATAACCGTCTCCAGATGGGATTTGCTGCAATTCTGCTCTGACCCAAACTGACCACACTCTACAGCTCAGACTCACAGAGGTTTTAGAGCACCTAAACATGCAAACAGGCACCTGGCAAAAGATTGTCAAAAGCAGCTAAGAAGATTAGATGTCCAAGTCCCATTGGGCTCTGAGAATTAGGCATGTAACCTGCTTAGGCGCTTTTGGAAATTCTTTCGGGGATTTAATTGTTTGGGTTGAAACTTTCTGCAGCAACTGTGTGCTTCTCCAGCTGTCCAGCACCATCTCCAGCCTCTGCAGCCCAGCTGGTTCTGTGGGGAGGATGGGGACAACTGTGTTGGCAGGAAATTTTTGGACAATTTTGCACACTTTGGAGGAGGAACTTGAAATTCAGAGCGTGGTGGCCGAGGCCTTACCTTTGCCGTGTGCTTTTCACTGTGCTGATGAGGAGCTGCACAAAGGTGAGGAGGGAGGCAGGGCTGTCCCCTGGGTGCTGGAGACTCCCCTCATGCAGAGATGGGGCTGGGAAAGAGCCAGGGAGGGAGGACTGAGACTGGCAGGGTGAGTGGGGAAAGGGAGAAGGGGAGAGAGGTCAGGGAAGGGAGGATCCAGGCTGAGATGCCCAAGGGGCAGCAACTGGGATGGGACAGGATATGTGGCGACTGGGACAAACTGGGGAGGTGACACATTTGTACCAGGCTGACAAGGTCAGTATGGAAAGGGTCAAGAGAGCAGGGAAGTGGCACTGTAGCTTTGCCTGCTAAATCCTGTAAGCTCTCCTTGGCCTGGAAGGGAGCCCAGGGCTCCTGCCTGGAGCCAGCACTCAGTGCCAGCAGGGCTGTGCAGCAGAGCCCCCAGCACTGCCCCTCACAGCCTGTGCCACCTCTTCATCCCAGCTTCCCACCTCTGCCCTCCCAGGAGCCCTGAGGACAGGGGACATGACAGCCCAGAAAATTTTAAATGATAAAGTGCTGCAAAACCCAAGAAGAGCCTGTCCTTATAAATAAGCAACCTGCAAAAACAAATTGCTCTGCTCTCCCCTCACGCTTCAGCAGCTGCCAGCAGGCAGGGTGTGTGTGCCAGGAGCTGGGGCACCAGTTCAGGTCTGGGTTGAGTCCCTGTTAATTCACAGACTCGCTCCATGCTTTGGACAAGGCACTTGGCCCCTCTCTGCCTGTCAGAAGGATAAATTCCTCTCCCCACCTGGGAGATGTGCTGCAAATTAGATCCACTCGTAGGTGTGCAGACAGCCCCACTGGTACATAGGAAGAACAACATCTCCAGTGCTTTGTCACGATCAGAGAAGGCTGGAGGCAGCAGGAGAGGGCAGTGGCAGAGCCCGTGTGCAGCTCCCAGGGCTCTGGGCTGGCACACAGGTCATAGCTGGTGGTGCCAAATCACAAGTGCTGGAGTTTGGCCAGCGTGAAGCTGCAGCAGGGGCTCCCCTGGGCTGCATTGCCCCAGCCTAACAATGCTGAGAGGGGCTGAGTTTTACAGCTGCCACTTTGGAGCACTGTGGGCAGTGAGGAACTCGGCTCAGCCTGGGATAACACCTTGGCTTCACCTCCCTTTTCTGGTCTGCTTCGGGAAACTGAGAACAGCAAACAGGGGTGGGCTCAGCTGAGCCTGCCTGCTGTGAGCCATGGGCAGGTGGTGGTGTGCCTCTCTCAGAGGGGCAAACAGGTGAAGGTGTTCCTCTTTCAGAGGGGAAAACAGGTGAGGGTGTGTCCCTCTCAGAGGGGCAAACAGGTGAAGGTGTTTCTCTCTCAGAGGGGCAAACAGGTGAAGGTGTTCCTCTTTCAGAGAGGCAAACAGGTGAAGGTGTTCCTCTTTCAGAGGGGAAAACAGGTGAAGATGTTCCTCTCTCAGAGGGGCAAACGGGTGAGGGTGTCAGAGAGGCAAACAGGTGCGGGTGTGCCTCTCTCAGAGGGGCAAACAGGTGAAGATGTTCCTCTCTCAGAGGGGCAAACGGGTGAGGGTGTGCCTCTCTCAGAGGGGCAAACGGGTGAGGGTGTTCCTCTTTCAGAGAGGCAAACAGATGAAGGTGTTCCTCTCTCAGAGGGGCAAACAGGTGAGGGTGTGTCCCTCTTAGAGGGGCAAACAGACAAACCAGGGGATGGTGCACCTTCCTGGTGACAACACCTCTGCAAGCACTGCAGCACTGCTGATGCAGGGCAGCACAAGTGGGAGCCACCTGCACATCTCTGTTTGCCCATGGAGGGCTCTGAGAAGAGGGAACCACACTCTCCTGCCTTTTTCACCTCCCTTCTCTTTGCCATTTGGACAGGGCTTGCCCTCAGCTCTCCTTGCCCTCCAGCCCAAATAAACCCAGCACTCTCCTCCTGCCTTTCTGCAGAGCCTCCCTTCGCTGTCTCACCCGCAGGGAATTTATCCTTCTCCACTCCGAGGGCTGCTTGCAGTTCATTAAATATATTAGAGGTGTTAATGACTTTTTAAAAAAAGATCCAAACTGTCTGATGTTTTTCCAGCTCGTTTCCTGCTGCTATCTCCCCAAATCCGGTGGGCAGTAATGACATGTCTGAGGTAGAAAATGGGATTATGATGAACAGAGTGAACTCTGCTGATATGTGGACAACATTAAACACTTCCAGATTCTTTTCTTTACCTCTCCCTTCTGCAGGTATCTGTATAAGCACATCCTCCTTGCACTGAGCTGAGCTGTGGCCTTCTGAAGGAAGCCAGAGGAGAGATGAGGCAAAGCCTTATGCAAACAGGAATTTTGCCTGTTTATCTCACCAGAAGCAGTATGTTGGATAAAGGCACATTTTTCTCCCTCTGTAAAATGCTGCTGGGGTTCCCATGTCTTGTCCTTCCACAGACAGATGCTGCAAATACAATATAAGAGAGAGGGACTATCCAGGACTGCATCTTCCAGACACAAAAGATTTTGTATTTTAATAGGCAAAAGCAGGGAGTTGTGGAAAAAAAGGCAAAGTCCTGGCTCTGTTTGGCCAGGGAAAGGCCAAGAGGTTAAATGACTCACCCAAAGTTCCCCAGCAGAACAGGAGATTCAACTTGGATCTTCCAAATTGCTGGAATTAAATTTCAAGCTCTGTAACTTTTTGCTCCAAAGATCCTTCAGAAAGAAGATCAGTACATTCCAGAGGGGGGAAATAGGCAAAACCCCCTCATTTAGGGAGCCTGTATTTGTGTGTGTATTTGCAAAGCCTGTAAGTGAGCACCTTCCTGCCTACTGTGGCACTGAGGGAAGAGGAGGATTTTTCTGGAGTTGTTTTTCCCTGTGAAATCTGTGTCTGGATGAGGGAGAAAATTATAGAAAACAGCTGGGAGTTTAGGAGAAAAATGTATTGGCTATGGGAAGCTTATGATTATCAAAGGTTCATAACTCAGATGAATCAAATCCAATTTCTTGCAGAACAACAAGAAGCATTTCTCAACAGCAGCTCTTCCTGGGCCAAATTTCATCTTTGGAAATGACACCCTGCAAGTACTTCTCATATAACAAAAAAGGGTTTCTTACACTGCCTTGCCTGCTGCAGCCAACCAAACTGCCCTTGCCCAAATATTCCAACTATTCAGCTTTGTAGAGACACCCAAACCTGCAAAACTTCAGCTTGCCCAGGAGATAAATGTGTGGAAAAGTTATGTGGAAATTCAGAGCAGGGCTTGGGGGGAGCTGCTCCCCTGTCCAGGCACTCCCAGCTCTCTGCAGGCTCCTGCACTCATTCCAGACTCGTGGTTGTGACTTCCAGGTCCTTAGAGAGGCAACCATTAAACCCCCAATATCAACCAGTTTGGCACTGATCATGTTTGAATTGTCACCCATTTGCCTTCCAGGTACCAGCACAACAAATAGGAGCAGAGGGGAAAAAATGGGTAATAAATAGAGAAATGGTGGTGCTGCACTGTGGGACAGTGAGGATCCAGCTCTGCCATCCAGCTTCTCCAGGGCAAGGAAAAGGGCTTGAAAAACTGGCACAGAAACCCTGGGGCCAGGCTGCCCCACCACCACAGCCCCACACTGCCCATCTGGGTGGTTTTCCCTGCCCTCTCCACATCCTTTACTTTCACTGGGGTTCAGAGGGACACCAAGGGAACGGGGCCAGCCCTGGGCAGGAGCTGGGTGCTGCACCACTGGCCAGGCAGGGCAGCTTCACCCCATTTTTAATGGTGATTCCCAGATCATTTCAAAGCTCAGGGATCACAGGCAAGGACCTAAACCTGCCTCAGTGCTGGTGAAAACACCACCTTGAGTCCCAGCAAGGAATTTGCTGCCCAGCAGCCCTTTTCCATGCACTGACCAGTGTGCAAAGGTGCACCATGCCAGCGTGCCCTGAACATCATCCCTGGGCTCCCACAGAGACCGGGGTGGGACAAATAAAGGCTGGGAGAGCTCGGCAGAATCAGCCAAAGGTGGGAGCACAGGTGATGCTGCTGCTCCCCAGGCTGGCATCTGAGACCCCCATCCTGTGCTGAGAGCCAGGCTGGCCTCAGCCTTGCCACATTCCTTCAGCCAAGCCATTCCTGGGAGAAAAATTAAGCGAATGCTCCAAGGCTTGCCACGTCAGGCAAGTAAATGACTTGCTGAAGTTAAACAAAAATAAGAGATGTTTCTCCCCGCTTTCTCCATCTTGCCTTCTCCCCCTCCCTGTGAATCCGACCAAGATTACAGTTTTAAAAAGCACTTTCTCTTAAATGTGGGAGGAAGATTGCCTGAGCTCTCATGCGTTCACTGCTATATTGTATTGTTGCTGCTTTTAACATGTTTCGCTCAGTTAAATAGTAACTGATGACAGCTACACACTTAAATCCTTTGGTGTTTTTATCGTGGATTTTATATATATATCTCTCTCTTATAAAGAACAGCACACTGCAAGGCCTCTTACCATATCAAAAACAACAAAAAAGCACCCTATTTTTGTGTAAGGTATCAAAGCAATAACGTGTGCCCGTGCACAGAGCCAGCCTATCAGAGGTTTATCGGGTTTTATTGGCCTTGGGCAACTCTGCACATGACGGTCTTTAGAGTGACATGGAATTTATTAAACTTTTCCACAGCCTGACAGTCTTCTCCCAGCTCGTCCCCACCCCCAAGCTCTTTTCTTTTGAAAAATGATTTCTGCCAATCTTGTGCTTTTAACATCCCCCCGCTTTTTTTTTCCTCCTCTTTTTCTTCCCTCTCTTCTTTTTTGATTTTTTTTTTTTTAATCACTGCTCGCTGGAGTAGGACTCCTCAAGCATCTGTTTAAAGAACACCATTAAGGTCCCGCTGCAGCAACAACAACAACAAAAACAGAGAGAGAGAGAGAGGCAGAGCAGCAGCCACACAGCCCATTACTGCCTGGTTCAGCCTTATTGCACTACATTACTCGATATGACAAGCTCTGCATACATATCACACACACCAAGGGTTTTTTGGTTTGGTTTTTGTTTTTTTTTTTCCTTTTCCTGGGTAGCCTAATTTAAGCTTTGTGTGGTGCCCTGTAATAAATTTCCCCTCTCAGACAATAGCCCGTTGCCTTCAGCTGCCTGCCCCTTCCATAACCCAGCGCCAATAAAGCATCTCCTTCTCTTGCCACTTCCCATCAGCGCTGGGCTGATGCCAGGCGCTGCTGACGGGGTCAAGGTGCTGCCGGGGTTTCCATCAGGCCGCGGTGCCCTCCCTCTTTTCCCTGTCTCCCCAAATTCCCGTCTGCTCAGCTCTCTGCAGACGTTCCCAGCAGCCCGAGGCTGTGCTGGCGATGCGGGGCTGCAGCACACACACACCCCTTTATTTGCCAGCGTCTCCCTTCCCATCCCAGGGCAGCAGCCCGGAGAAGGAAGGGAGCGCATCCAGAGCTTTGGCTGCAGGCTCTGCTCAGCTGCTGGGTTGGTGCTTCTGCTCTCCTGTGCCCAGGAGTGAGGACTTTGCTTCTGACCTCCCAGCTGGAGCTGCTTCCAGCTCTGGGGCTCCCAACATCAGAAGGATGTGGAGCTGCTGGAGCAAGTCCAGAGGAGGCCATGGAGATGCTCTGAGAGCTGGAGCCCCTCTGCTCTGGAGCCAGGCTGGGAGAGCTGGGGATGCTCACCTGGACAAGAGAAGGCTCCAGGGAGAGCTCAGAGCCCCTTGCAGGGCCTGAAGGGGCTCCAGGAGAGCTGGAGAGGGACTGGGGACAAGGGATGGAGGGACAGGGAATGGCTCTAAACTGAAAACACTGCTTACCTCCTCTCAGATCTTACACCCAGTCTCTGGCATTATCATCTCTCTGTGTTGGTTATTACCCCTCCAGCATTACTCCCCTGAACTGCTGCACAGCTCTCTGTGCTTCTTGCCCCAATCAGATGGCAATCTAATTTGCAAATATTAGAACTGAGTACATTCCCTAAGCAGAGTGCACTGCACACACTGCCCTTGCACCTCACACCTCCAGCTGCTGGGAAGGGGCCACTCAGACTGGGTCTGGGTGCTGACATTTCCCTAAAAGGCTTCCCCACCCCTCCTCTCTCACAGGAGCTCCTTAGCAGTGCCCCTACAACCAGCCCAATTGTTGGCAGGGTTGGACAGGTCACAAGGTGCTGTTTTCTCTGAAAAACATTAATAAAAGAGTTTGCTGCTCCAGGAGTGAAGAGGGGCAGCAGGGGACTCAAGGCTCAGGCACCAGGCTCAGGCTTCTCCCACCCCTCCTCTGGGCAGGAATCACTGTGAACAGTTTCTCTGCAGTTTGCCATCAGTCCCCAAGCTCAGGGGGCCCTGGGGACACGGGTCAGCATGGCAGGAACTGCACCCTGGCAGCTCAGTGTGCTCAGGATACCTGATACTGGTTTGGGGCTTTTTACTGACACTAAACCCCCAGATAGCTGTGGGTATGGGTGGAGGAGACTGATGCTACCTGGGGGAAACAGGAATGATATCAGCATCATTTCCCACACAACAATGCCCCTGGTTTCCCAGGGTGGGTGCTCCCCCCACTACAGACATGCAGAAGTGTCTGCATCTGTGCTCGTCAGCACAACTGCCTGTAGGAAAATGAGCACATTTAAAGCACAATCCATCTGACCTATTTTCTGACATGCACCTTTGGAGGAGCTGAGCTGTGCACTAGCACTGCCTAGCAGCTGCACAGGGAATCTGGAGGGACAGCTCAGCTGAAGAAGACCCGGGTGTTGTAACCCAGGGATCCATCTCAGCTTCCACACAGAAGCAACTGCCAAAATTTTGTTTGCTGCATTTGTGCTCTTCTGCTAAAATCCAGCTGTGTCACCTTGCACCACTTCTCTTGCCTGCTCCTCATGTGAGATGAAGGCGATGCTTAAACACAAAGCACACCTCGAGGGTGGCTGGCCAGGATGAAAGAGAGAGCTGGGAGGGGGAATGGATGATGGAGTCCAAGCCTGGAGCCACATCACCTCATATGATGTCATCCCTGTGCTGGTGCTGCCAGTCCAGGACGTGAATCCAAAGAGCAGTGCAGCCCTTTAGCAGTTATCCTGACCCAGAGCAGTTATTCCCAAATAAATGCTCCAGGCATGAGGACCACAGCCCCCTGTGATTCAAAAAGCAAATGCATAAGTGACAGTAAGTGACAGCCCAGAGCTGCAGAATCTGCATGAAGCCATAAAGCAGAAGACACTCCTGAGAGCTTGTCTTCCTGCAGAAGAAAACATACGATGCTCGGCTGGGTAGCTAAGCAAAAAGAAAAATAAATAAAGCAGCATCATTAGGATGTAAAAAAGTCCAAGGAGCTGGCACATCGCTGTCTGGCAGCAGCTTCAAATGAAGATCTCACATTTTTCACCGAGCTTCAAAACAAAATTGATAAGATAGAAAATAACCCCCTGTATTTGTGCCATTTCCATGGATTCATGAGTCTGACAGTTGCAAGCAGAGAAACAACCCTTCCTAGCAGGAAAATGAGTGCTGCTCCCTGGCAGGCCATAATGACACTTCGCTGTGACCATGTCACATGGATGCCTTCCTGCCCGGGCCAGTCCCTGTCTGTGCAGCGCTGTGATTTTTCTCACAGTGTTACATTTCTGTGATTAAAATAGGCACTAATGGAACAGCCACACATTTGGTACAGCAGGTTTGTGTCTGAAATGCTTTCATCCAACAGAAAGGAGCTGAGGCTGCTGCTGGGTGAGATCTGCGGGTGCTTTGGGCGTGCTGAGGTCCCTGAGATCGGGAGCAGAGCCCTGATGTGCCTCTCCAGCACTGCAAAAAGGACTTCTGCTCGTGTCCAGAGCATCCTGACTGAATGCAGCCCCTCAAGCAAGGCAGCTGGTGACCTCCAGACTGTTATAAATAAGGTCGTGATCAAGCCAAATTAAAATTAATAGAGCCAATTTTAATTAAGAAAAAAAAAAATTATTTTTCGTGACCAAGAGTTCACGATGGAAAGGAAAGCACCGAGTCGATGTGGACGAACGTCAGCCCCTGCCCTCGCATTGGGGTCTGCCCGTTCGCCAAAGTGTTTTTCGGCTTTGTTGGTTAAATACAGTTTATTTTGCTGCGGGCAAAAAGTCCATTCATCCTTGGTTAGTAGTTCATATGCAAGTGTCCATCCATTCAGTGGTTTGGGACTGGACAAAGGGTTCGGGGCAGAGATGATCGTCGCAGGCGACTCCTTTTGAGAGATGGTAAACGTGGTGAATGCTCTCCTCCGGTCTGTGATGAATATGGAGAGGTCGCTCTCCGGATCTCCAATTGAGATGTAGAAATAATCTTTTCTCATATCAGAGCTTGGAGATGGTCGTTTCATCATTTTTTTATCTTATCTGACTGCCGGCATTGACTTCTCCCAGGTGTCCAGAGATGCCTTTCCAAGATATTCATCTTGGATTTTGATGGGTGTGTGCTAGAAACTCCCATCCTGTTCAGGGTTTCTCTCTTTTATATTGTAAATGGTTGGATTCTTTCAGAATCGGCCAGCTGCCGTGGCTGGAATTTCCCTGGGTTTGCTGGGTGCCTGAGTGTGTGGTTTTCTTACAATTTATTTAGAAAACATACAATATCTTTCAATAACAACTTATACACACAACATATTAATAACCAGCCTGAATTACCTACTATATCTATAACAAGACCAATGTTTGCTGGATGTTAGGATCTTCCCCACAAGCTCTGAGCAAATTCTCTGTCCCCAGTGGGGTGTGACAGCAGCTTCATTTGAGCACAGGGGTGACACTGGCCAGCCTGGACAGGGTGCAGAGCCTGCAAGCAAGCACAGATTTACCTGGGGAGGGGATGTTTGAGGTCTCTTCCTCCGCTGACAGGTTTCAAATGAACCTTGCAAATGGCACATGGAGAAGCACCAGAAGGGGCTGGTCCTACCTGCACCAGGTGGTTCTGTTTTGGAGCCTTTTGCCCAAAGATGCTGCAAGTGCTGGGACATCGCACAGGAGATCACAGCTTTATCACGCTTTTAGGAGAGATAGGATGTTTACTGAAACCTGGACACATGAATGGGAGTTTGGGTGGATGAAGGAGGAGGGAAATAACGGCTGCACTGCAATCACCTGGAGCTGGCAATGAGCAGGAAAGGGGCTGGGCCTGACTCATCAGTGGATCCTAAGGAAATGGGACATCTCCACAAAATCCTCAAGGAAGCCTCAGCCCAAACCACAAATGAGATGTCCCAGCCCAGCTTTCCCTCCCTCCTGCCCTCAGCCATGCCTCTGGAGGTGGGAGTTCCTTGCTCCTGGCAATGTCCCCTCTGCAATGTCCCCTCCCAGCCCCTGCCAGAGCAGGAGTATCAGAGACTGAGCTGCCTTGATATTTAACAGATCTATCTCCACTATGCATTTCCTTTATTAAATAAAGAAATAAACCAGCATCTCTTTGCCCTGGAGAAGCTTTCAGTAAGATGGATAAATATATATAATTAGCCAAGGAAAGAGCAAACTCCAGTGAATACAATACACCCTGTGAGACAACCCTCCATTAAAAGCCTCCTTGTTTAAACTTCAATATTTTAGCAATAGTGACAAAGAAACATAGAGAAAAGCATTTATTTTTCACTTTTTATTTAATCCCATCAAAGGGGTTGATCAGATAATTCCCTGTCAATTTCTCATGCCTTGGATATGCCATCCCCTCTCCAAAAATTCAGGTTTTCTCAGTTTTCCTCTCTAAGCTGGAGACCAAAAACCTCTAATAGAGATTTCCTGCTTCAGCAATCTGCAAAGTCTCTTCCTGACCACCTAATTTTTACTGGGCTGCCCTGGAGGATGCAGAGTAGAGGAGACCATGGGGCTATATCCTACTGAGAGCCATGACATGGGGATGGTGACTTTAACACAAGGGTGGCAGAAGGGATGTGGCCAACACCTACACAGGCTGACAAAGTCCACATATATATATATATACACATATATTTTAATACATAAATATATATAAATATAAATATATATATTTATATATAAATATAT
>VXAX01004879.1:237120-265408 GCA_013399835.1 Leptocoma aspasia | reverse complement strand
AAAAAAAAAAAAAAAAAGGTGCGGAAATAAATACAGGGAAATGGGAGCTGTGGGGGGAAAAAGTGTGTTCTTGCTCAGCTCCAAGGAGGATGGGCATGGCCATGATCTGCTCTGTGCCAGCCCTGGGCTGCCAGAACAGGTCTGGGTTTCCAGCAGGACCTGCTCCCCTCCCCTCCAGCTCCCAGCAGGGCTCAATTCCATATGGACGCAGTCCCAGAGCTCTGTATTTCTCTGCAAAAGGGAAGGGAAAAAGAAGGAAAAAAGAGGATGAGAGGAGGAAAACCCCACCATCAGAACTGCTTTACATGTCAGGAATGATCAGAGGGACACACCTGTCCCTCCCTGTCCTGCTGGTGAGCCCTTCAGTGCTGAGCCATCCGATGGGGAACGGCTGCAGCCTCACATTTCTTGTCTGAGGCTTTTTCTGATCAGCAAAATGTGACATTAACATTCAGAATATCCACCTGAAAGGGTCAGCTTTCCTCTTGCTTCTCGGCAGCATTTTCCAGCCCTCAGAGTAGTTTTGGGGAAGCCCTGAGCCTGTGTCTCCCTATCCCTGCAGCATTTTGGGTGGGAGCAGCAGCCTGAAACCTGCTCTGGAGACCATGAGATGGGTGAGGATTAGACCCCACCCACGTGTGCATGGTCTCCTCTAAAGCAACCCAAACCTTGGAAGCCAAAGCCTCTAATATCCTTGAGTTTAAACCAATACTCTGTTAATCTTACTGAACACTGATGTACCACAGCTGGGAACCAATATTTAATGGGAATGCACAAAATGGATGGAGGGAACCTGGGTGCCTCCACCTCCCACAGGTCTGACCCTGGGCAGATGTGGTCACCCCTGTGTTGGTCAGAGGAGCCACAGCTGGAGATGGAGGAGGCCTGTGCTGGAGCTGTAGGAATTGTGTTCCAAGTGATGGAACGCAATGATGGAATCAGCTGAAAATCCAACCAGTTCCCTGCTTTTCTTCAGCACATTCTTGTCTCCTTATTACTCTTAATTAACACTTATTCTGTGCACACAGCTCCAGTGGCCTCATACCCCTGAGAAACCACTGTGATCGCTGTGTTCAGGTACTGAGATCTCTGTACCCCCAAGGGGCTGAGACAGGAAGCCTCAAAGGATTCACACCCAGGGATATCCCTCCAGAGCTGCCTTGCTCATCCGAGTTCAGGTCCTTTTCATTCCAGTAGGGAGTTTTTAATCATCCCCATGGCCTGCTCTAGCCTGGCAGTGAGGGTTGGGACCAGCTGAGCTTTGAGGCCCCTTCCAACCCAAACCATTCTGAGATTCTGTGAAAAGGGAAGGGAAAGCTTTCAGGTACTTGGTTACTTCCAGCTCCCTTGCCATGCAAGCCCAGAGAGGTGCAAAAGAACATTTCCAACCTCCCAGTGCCCCTGATGCCCTCCCCTGTTCCTGGCCAACCTGCTGGCGTTGGGTTGGCACTGCAAAACCCCACTCACAGCTCTGTCTGCTCAACGCAGCAGCACCTCATCCAGCTCAAAGCTGCACCTCTTCGTCAGGGTAAGTGAATAAAAACACAAAACCCAAGTCATGTAAATGTGATCTGGATTGGAATAGAGCTCCCAGCTACTGCCAGAGTCCACAGTGCCTCTCTGGAGAGGACCAGGCAGGATATTTGGTTTCCTAATGCACTAAAAGCACTATCAGAGCAGTCTTGTAAGACCCCAAGCATCCTTGCCTTGTCCCATGGTGGTTTCTGACAAAAATCACAATAGCCCAGCCTATGACACTCTCAATTTCTATCCAAGTGGGGCTGGGGTTGTAAAAGAGGTGCCATGCAAGGAATCCCTCTGTCTCTTGGAATGTCTGTACATTTTTTGTCATTTAAAAATATTTGGAAAGAAGGGACAGTTAAACAAAGAAGCAAATATCAAATAAACCTCCTTGTTTTTCTGATGCTAGACTGGCACAGGCAGCTTGTAAGAATTAGTGATTCCAGAGAGCAACTGGCTAATTTCCAAGGGAATAGGGAGAGAGGGAAGAGAGGAACAGCAGTAATTTACAGCTTAGCCTATTTGTATTTTCTCTTTACAGCTCTCATCTGGATTACCAAATGCAAATTATTTATGGTATTTTATTGGCAAACCCTTTTAGTGTGCTGGTATGTGAAATTCCTTCCAAAATCCCAGTTTTTCAGCTAAGGGGCTGCACCCCTCTTGGTCTTACTTCGAAAGGTGAGTGTCCTTTCAAGATTTGGGTGGGCATCATCACCTTTACACTGTCACAGGACACGGCCACCAGCAGCACAGCACAGACCCCATCTCTCTTTGGCACCATCTCACAGACCTCCTGAACTATTGTTTGCTCCTCTTGTTGTGATCATCCTGTGAATGCAACACGAATGCAAAAGAACACAGCTGATATTGAGACTGTTGCTTTCAAGATTCTAGGAGAGGATCAAATGAAGGAGAAAATTAAATTTAAAAAGCAGCACTTAATTATGTAGGCTGCTTTTGTGCTCTCTCCTTCTTCTGTGTAGTAGTTTCCACCTGAAAATCTTTAAGTGCTTTAGAGCTGGTAATTAAATCTCGGAACTACTGCAGAGAAGGATGCAAGGAAAGCATATGCAGCTCACTTGATTTGTCTGTTTGATTATACATTAACTTTGCATCTCTCCAGCCCTCTGCTCTGCCAGGACGCTCCTTGCAGTTAACTCAAAGCCTGCACAAATGCTGTCCCTCAGCCAGTGAGTCTGCTAAAAAGGGGGTTGCAAATGGGATTGGTGGGAGCTGGGATGTGTGGATGGTCCTCTAGGGCACCTTGTGCTGGGGCTAGGGAAAGTGTTCTGGAGCAACCACAGTGCCAGGAGCCTCCCTGCCCTGCTGTGGGCACCCCACCTGCACCAGCAGAAAAATGCTGCTCCCCAGCATTTCCTCTGTTCTGTGGGGACCCACCCACGGTGGTGGCAAAACCTGACATGAGGGTGTTGGCTTGGAAAGCTGTGTCACCTCCCTTCCTCCACTGGCAATGTTTGAAACCAGCAGCTAGGTCAGAGTACAACCTGGGGGCCACCAAGAGCCAAGTTTATCCCTCATCAAAGCAATCCGCAGGATGATACTCAGCAATGCCCCAAATCCTGTGGACACAGGGCTTGGTAACTCCCAGTTCCAGGGCACAAACCCCTGAGCTGAGCTCCTCATGGGCCAAACACTTCTCATCAGGGAGGGCTCTTCTATCAGGGTGGATCTTCCCCCTCTCAGCAGCCCTGGAGCNTTGGGATCCTCCCTGCCAGGACAGCCCTTTTGGGATCCTCCCTGCCAGGACAGCCCTTTTGGGATCCTCCCTGCCAGGACAGCCCTTTTGGGATCCTCCCTGCCAGGACAGCCCTTTTGGGATCCTCCCTGCCAGGACAGCCCTTTTGGGATCCTCCCTGCCAGGACAGCCCTTTTGGGATCCTCCCTGCCAGGACAGCCCTTTTGGGATCCTCCCTGCCAGGACAGCCCTTTTGGGATCCTCCCTGCCAGGACAGCCCTTTTGGGATCCTCCCTGCCAGGACAGCCCTTTTGGGATCCTCCCTGCCAGGACAGCCTTTTTGGGACCCTCCCTGCCAGGACAGCCTTTTTAGGATCCTCCCTGCCAGGATAGTCCTTTTGGGATCCTCCCTGCCAGGACAGCCTTTTTGGCACCACAGCAGCCTCTGTGTCATCCCCACATTGCTTCAGAGAGGACTGCCCTGGTGGCATTTGAGAGAAGCTGTTGAAGAGCAGCTTCAGCAAATGTGGTTTAAGATGTAATTTTCAGAGAGCAAGGAAAGCACGGGGTGATGCTCATTTGGCAATCCAAAGCGTTAGCAGGAGTTCTGGCAGTGGATCCCAGAGATGATGAAAATTAAAATGTCCTTGAAAGCATAATCAGAACTGTGGCTGGCACAGATGCTGCTGCAACACCCAGGCAACTCTAAAGAGGGGGATCTTCTGGGAAAGTGCAGTTTCATGGCATGAGAAAGCCCAGCTCATGTTTTCAGCCTCCTGATAGGAAATTGTGTTTGCTTCTCCTGGCTTGCTGCTCACGCAGAAACCTCTGGGGAGGCTGAGATGGAGAGGACACCAAAGAGCCTCTCGTGTTGGCCCAGGGGCTGCTCTGCAGCTGTCTGGGAGCTGTGGAATCAGCAAGGCTGGTGCCTGAGCTCACAGAGGATATGGCACCAAGTGGAAGGGGACAAGATGCCAGCAAGGGACTCACTGCACAGCATGGATGTGACATCAGCCCCAGCTGCAGGGTCCCTGCCACAGGAATCAGCAGCTGGAAGGATCCATTGCAGTAGCCCCAGTGTTCTCTAACAGTGAGGAAATAATTCAGGAGTTGACAGATACCTGACATTTTAATTGGTGCTGGAAGGTTCTACAGTTTTACATTTTGTTTTGGATACCAAAGGCCTGATTTTTTTTTTTCCTATTTATTCCAAGTAAAACAGGATTAACCCAGCAGCATCAGCTGGTCTGGTCAGGAAGGTGCTTCTCTGTGCCACCAAAAATGCTCAAATGGAGACAAAAGCCAAAGCTACAGTTTTGTGTGTAAAACAAAATTTAAAACTGGAGAGGACAGCAAACAGCAATTTGTATTGCTAATGAGAGACTTTGTAAGCTTTTTAAACAAAACTATGACATATTTAAAATCTGACTGTAAAGGAAAAAAATCTGGAGTGGGCTAAGAATGTCAGAACATATGTTGTTCCTCCTCCCTTCAGAGAAAAGTTTTGCCAACCATTTTGAAATGAGATTTCGCTGAGCTCAGTGTAATTCTATGAAAAACTCCAGGTGAATTGAAACAACCTTTTCTCCTGGAAGCTGTTCCAACAGCTGAGCTCCCTGAAGGACCAGCTGTGGCTCTGGAGCCTGGCCATAGGCGGAGAGGCAGAGGGACAGTACTCTGCTCACAGCACCTGGGCCAGTCCTTGCAAGAACATTTTTCTCAGGCCCACCCTGACAACCCTGGGGTTGGGGTTCTTTGGTTGGTTGGTTGTTTTCTTTCCCCTCCTGGCTTCCTGCCCTCAAACATAATTTTCATGCACAGGATCAGTGGAAGGGACAGATCCTTCTCCTGGTTGCATTACGGGCAGAGGAACTCAGTCCATGCCTGGGGAACAAGATTAGGAGACCAAGCCTGGTCTCCAGCAGCCCTGCAGGGATCACCTGATGTGCTGTGTCCTCTTTGTCCTCCACACAACCCCTCAGCTCCTTCCCACCCCCTTCTGGGACTGGACTCCCATGGAAAGAAGCAGGAGAGTCAACTCAGCCCCACCAGTGCCAGCAAGGAGGGTCTCAAAGAGCAAGAGCCCACCAGGATAAAGCTTTGCAGCCTTTGGCTTGTAACAGAGAGGAAGAGGAGGAAGGGTTTACCTAACACAGAGAATTTAACTCCAAAGTGGAGACTCAGTTCAATTCCACCTTCACCCTGCCAGCACAGGGCAGAGGGAAGCTGCCCACAAACTGATTACAGAGAGGGTGGATGGCCCTGGCTGCATCCTTCCAAAGGCAGATTATCCATCCTCCTTCCCAGGAGAGCTTTCTGCTGGAGGCCTGGAGCTGGTGCAGGTGTTTTCCTCCAGCTCAGGCAGATGTGGCTGAGAGAAACCAGATTTTCAGCATGCCCCAGGGGGTTCTGCTGCAGGGCTTGCTCCCTGACACGGGGGCCCTGCGCTCATTTCTGGGGCAGGCAGCTCGGGCAGGTCTCCTGTTGTCTTCCTGATAATATTTGCACGGTTTGAGTTTGAGCTGATAAAACAATCCAGGGTTTTAAGCGCTCAGGACTGCCAGCAAATATAGGAAATAGGTAGGGCTTATTTGCCAGGGCATTCAGCATTTGCCACGAAGGTTTCACTCCTTCTCCACCCAAGATACCCAGGAAGAAAAACACTGATAGCGAAGATTTAATCGTTCCCATGCTTAAAGACAATATGCTTTTTAATGCCCAGCAGTACCACCTTGGGAGGCATTTTAAAGCCAATTACAGCTTTCATTCCTCAGCTCTGCCCCAAAACCCCCCTTTTCCCATCACAAACCCTGACGCAATGAGCCCATCTGAGCAGGGCCAGCCCTGAAATTTCCACTTCTCCAGCGAGACCGGCCCCGATTGTGCTCCCAGACTCTCTTGTGATGTTAAGGGCGATAGATAAAAATAACTCCGACTCCATTGTTCTGCTATTTATACACTGAAAAGTCAACAGCATAAAGGCGAGCAGCCCCGGGGCTGTGCGGGAGCTGATGACCCTGTTCCGCCCGCTTGTCCTTGGAGGTGCCATGGGGGGAGGACCGCGGGGCAGAGGAAATCAGGCTGTTTGAAGATAAAGAGGCTTTTCAAAAGCCCAAAGGGCAGCTCAGCCTGCAGCTCGCAGGGTAAAGAGCCCCATCGGGGCCATTGTGTTCCCAGTGCCAAGCGAGCCCATGACAAAGGCTGGGGCAGCCCGGGGTGGGGGCTCCGGAGCACGGGGCGATGAATAGAAAATCTCCCTCCCAAAGAAACAGATGGGGCTGAATACAGATGCAAAGCGACCCTCATCCCAAGGCCATCAAAGAAAACCCGTCTCTCCAGCCCCAAAGTCGGGAAGATAATAGGGCTTTTCAGGGACGTAAAAACGGAATTTCCTCCTTGTCGTGCATTAGCCGCAGGAAACAAAACTCTGCCAAATCTAGCTTCGCAAAATGCCCCTGATTTACTAAGCAACAGTTTTACATTGTCATTTCAGTAGGGAAACCAAGTGGTTTCCGTGGGTTTAGTGCGGCAAAAGGGACGGGCATGGGGGCGAAGCGGTTCTGCAAAACAGCCCCACAGAGGCTCGGGAGAGACGAAGTGACCGGCCAGGGACATCTGCGGGGTCCACCGGGGACAACGCATCACCAAAGTGAGAATTAGCCACCAAAATTCATTTTCAGAAGCAGAAAATATGTTCAGCTAAAACAAACACCGCTCAGAACGAAGGGATGAGCTCTTTCATTTACTTTGAAATTCTCCATTAACTACTGCACGCTAATTACCTCCCTTTCTGGGTTTGGGCTTTTATTTTTTTTTTTTTTTCACACTGGAAAATTTTGTTCATCTTCAAGCCAAATAAACGCCAAGAAAAACCTGCCACCTACTACATTTATGATCAAAATAACCATTTCTTTTGATAAGTTCCTGCAGTTACAGTGGCCCAGAGAAAATATATTCAGTGAAGATCACTCACTGCTGAATACTTTCCTCACTTCTTCTCTCAAACCGGTGATGTCTTTTTTTTTTTTTCCCCTTGTATAAACAGGGTGCTTTTTAATGGGGTAATTTGTACTACAAACTCCTGAAAACACGTTTTGATTTTATTTTGCTTTTTGTGAGTCCTAAAGCCCTAGTTTTGAAACATACACAGATAAAAGTGCTTTGAGGATTTTATTTCTGTGTCTCCAGATTGCTCACTAGAGAGCCAAAAGTCACTCCTCGCCTCTCAATCAAGGCCCCAGCAAAAATTAGACCCTTGCAGAGATAATCAGACTTGTCAGGTTACTCTAAAAGGCAGGAAGACCTGGGCCAACATTTTCCAAAATGCTGACATTACACGCTCTATATTCTGCAGACCTTTATGAAAGATTTAAACACAAATTCATCTGTAGAAGAGGAAAGTTTTACTCTATTTCCAAGAAAAGCAGAGTGGAATAAAGGAGGATTTAAGAAGGTACCAACCAAAAAAGTGTGAAACTGAGTTATGTGGGCTGGGACAGGTCCTCTGCTCTCCTCCAGTGTGGCTGGGCAGGTGACACTTTGTCACCCCGTTGTCACTTCACGCCTCTCATCCCACCAGTCTTCATTTGCCCTCCTCACCCACCTGCTCCCTCCTGACACAGAGCAGGATGGATGGCACAGGGAGAGAGGGGCTCTCTGGCTGTGTGTTCTCCCTGCCATTTATTGGAGACATCTAATTTGGGATCCCTGCCCAGTGCAAACTGCCACACAAAGCCACCCTGAGCTTCCAGAAGAGCAGGGTTAAGGGGAGACATTTCAGAGCTGCCTGGCTAAAACATCAGGATTTCAATCATGTGCCTGGATGGTGCTGCTAGATCACTTTCCATAGCTAAACTCTGGATTTGGGCTGCCTCCACTTGGAGTCATCCCAGAAGAAAAAGAATTTGGTTTTTGGAAGTGCAGAGTGACGACCACACCACTGGTGGGGACATGGTGGGGTCCTGCAGCCCAGGCCACCATGTCCCAGCTGGAGGAGCCCTGTGCTGGGCACTGGTCCTGCCCAGCAGACAGAAATGAGGAGAGGTCTGGTTCTCATGGCAGGCCCGAGGGATCAAGGGTGAAATCAGCTGAGCTGAGGGAAATCAACCATTAGCGGCCCCAAACACCAGAAACTTCCACCCTCTGCAGGTAACCTGAAACTAGAGACCCAAAATGGACACGAAGAGGCAGAAATAAGGGGTTTAAATCTGAAAAAATGCAAGTCCTGTCTCCCACCATCATGTGGACACCCCAGTTCTGTCACTAAGCACTTTAAATTTTGACAAGTTTTTAACTTCACTTCCTGTGGACATCCCCTATAGGAATAACCAAACCACATCAAAGAAAACTCCTCCTTGAGTAGTCTTAAAATGTGTTTTTTTCCTATTCCCCCAGGGATCCATTCAGCTCTGTTATGCCCCAGCCATAGCCCATTGCATGTGGCCTTGGGAAAAGTTATTCCCAAAACATTAATAGGGTTCTAGAAACACAAAATGCAGTGTCTGAACCTTGTTGGAAATGATGTAACTTTTCTAACTAATTTTTAATTTGTTGTTTTAATTAATTGTGGGCAGTGCCCACCTTAAGCCTGCACTAGTGAAGTTCCTTCACAGGCCCTTATTGTTATTTTGATGACTAAATCACCAAAATCTTACTTTTGTTAAAACTAACTCTGACAAGCTTCAGTAAACAAAGCCAAAGTGAGTTGAAGATTGGACATCTGAGGTCTTAAATTTATTGTGCTTCAAGGACATTGGAGTAACCAGAAGATACAGAGAAGATGAAGGCCTGGAAATCTGGAGAGATTCCATCTAAGAAAAAGGTGATAAAAGCATGAAAGAATGTGGAGCAAAGTAGCATGAAGAATGAGGAATCAATAACCAGTAAAGGATAAAATACTAATTAATGAAGATAATTATGTAACTTAGAACCAGTGAACATTAATTTCTTTGTTGAAAATGTATAAATGAGTGAAAAATTATGTATCATCCTCTGTGTGGAGGGCAGAACTTTGTCAGCCACACACACCCCTCTTGGCCAAGAATAAAGTAGTGCCTTACTCTCTAACACCAAAAAGACAGTTTAGGGAGTTTTATTTATCCCAACAGTTTTGGAGGATTTGATTACCAGCCTCAGCCTGACATTCATCTCACCTAATGTCTGACATCCACCATGAAAGATGATGCTGGAGCTGGACTTGGGGCTCCTAACTAGAGGGAAGAGGAGAAGTAGCTGGACAAGCCGTAAAGTAAAAGGTTGTAAAAAGCCATCCCAACTGGCCCCAGCACTTGTCAAAGCCCAAAATGGGTCTTTCCCCCTTATTAGGCATCCATCTGTGTCCCCCAGCTCTAATTAAGCATCTGCTCTGCAAGAAGCTAACAAGTTCTTGTGCTGATAATCCCGACCAGCTTGGCAGCATTATTTATTGCACAGCCACGGCGAGCCCCTGCTCCGGCCGAGTCGCTTCGTTGTCAGAGTAAGATGTAGCTATATCATTATTTTAGCAGACATATAAAATATAATCCAATTATATGGTGGATACGTGGGATTCCCAGTGATTTCAGAGCACGCTGCTTTATTCAGGAGGGGGGAAAAGATTTAAAGAGACAGGTTGTCACTGGGCATCAAAGGATTTGGGATGATATTTAGGATAACAGTTTATAGACGTGGAGCAAATCCTATTATAATGCCACATGGCCATCAGGCTGTCACAGTGGCTGGTACAGTGCATGTCTGGGCAAAGATGCCAGCCAGGAGCGTGGCCACCTCAGAGGTGTGTCCTTTGTCCAGGTTTTGTGTGTAGCATCTCGACAGCCTCTGTGTCACCCTCAGCTCTGTGGTGCCCTCCCTGCCAGCTGGATCCAGGGGTATGGAGCACCCTGAGCCTAAAAGGGGTGAATTTGGGTTTACCCTGCAATCCCTCAAGGACAGGGTGTGGAAAGAATGGAACCAGAGGAGTGAAAATGGGCATTCACCAAAGCCAGGGATCTGTGACCACGGACAAGACCACAGCAACAACCCTGATGTCTCAGTTTCGTCCAGAGCTCTCTTTCCAAGGGGCTGAGTCAAATTCTGTGGATAAGGAGCCTCTCCATGGCTTCACCCAGCTTTGGTTTGGGCCTGGCAACCATGGGAGAAGTGAGAGGAGAGCTGGGAACTCAGAGAAGCACTCAGAGCACAAGCACAGTTTGGGGCTTTTTTGCACATGACTCATGATCAACTCAGCTCCAAGGCCTGAGAAAGCACAAAAGCCTCAGCAGCACTCACAGGTTTCTCACTCTCCTGTTGACAGCTGTCCCTCCTCAGCAGCTCCCACCTCTGCTCACCATCCATCCCTCACACTTTGATTTTGCCTCCCTGGTCCTCGGTGACACCTGGAACCCTGCCATGGTGTCACCCGTGTCCCCAGCAAGATGCACACCAAGATGCCACCCCACTGTGGTGGACAAGGATTAAAGGAATAATAAAAATCAATTTGCTGAACAGGAGATACTTTCCTTTGTGTGCAGTCCCTAGGGAGCTGGGAGGACTAGCAGCAGGAATACAAAAAAGTCCTGGATAGTTTATAAAACAAAAGAGATTCATTAGTGTCTGAAATATCCAGCACAGCAGCCTCAAAATGAAACCCCAGCCTTGCTGCTGCCAGCTTGTAAGGAGAGTGAGGATGTCTGTGACTTACAGGAGTGACAAGGGGTTTTTTTCCTTTTCTTTTTTTAAATTCGTGTTAATCCAGCTGGTGCAGTGACAGTAACACCCACAGCATCCTTCCCTGGGGAAGTCCTGGCACAATTTCCAACTTGTAACTCAGTCTCCCGTGAGGAGATCCACAAAAGCAGACAGAGCCCCATGCCCAGGTCACACAGACCCCAAGCTCCAGAGGATTTTGGGGCCCTGCAGGGCCGTGCTGGGGTAAATGAGGTGCAGTGATGTGGCAGCAAGGAGCAGCTCCAGCAGCAGTGACAGGGACGTCCCCGCAGCTGCCAGATGGGCGCAATAAAAGGCTCATTAATGGGGATCGTTGGACCTCAATTTCAGAATGCTGGATGAAACCTCCTCAGTAAGTATCATTATTATGGCACTCTCAATCAAGTCAAGCAGCTTTATGACAAAATCAAAAGTTGTGATCCAAGCAGCAGAGGGATGGGGGAAGCAGCCTATTTATTTTGCTTTGGGTTCACAGCAAGGACCCAGCAGCTGCCAGGACACAAGAATGATGGTCACATCCTCCAGGCAGCTGGGGACAGCTTTAGATGTCATCACAGCCCTCTGCCCTCCCAACCCCAGACCTCTCTGGGTCCGCAGTGGGATTATGCAGATACCACTATGCTGGTCTGTGGCTCAAAAATAAGAGGTGAAAACCTCATGGAATCATTCAGGTTGGAATAGGTCTCTAAAATCATCACTCCCAACTGTTACCCCAGCACTGACAAGTCTGGCACCATGTCTCTAAGCACCACATCAACACATCTTTTAAATCCCTCCAGGGATGGGGACACCACCACTTGCCTGGGCAGCCTGTGCCAGGGCCAGATCACCCTTTCTGTGAAGAATTTTTTTGTACTAACCAATCTAAACCTCCCCTTGTAATTTCCTCTTGCCCTGTCCCTTTCCTTTGGAGAAGAGATCAACCTCCACTTGTCCACAGCCTCCTATCAGGGAGTTGTCAAAGTGAGAAGATCTCTCCATAACCTCTTTTTCTCCAGGCTGAGCCCCCCCAGCTCCCTGAGCTGCCCCTCAGAGGCCAAACCCAGCCAGACCCATCCAGGGACATGAACAGCAACACCCCAGCCACGTGCCATGGTCTTCCTACAGAGCACTTCATGCTGCATTTACTCCCTAAAACTGCTTCCAGATACCTTTTCCCATCAAAACCCTTTTCACTGATTTGCACTCCCCTGTCTCCATAACCTTCTGCCACTTTCTTTTTCCACGTGTGGCAGTTTTGCTCCACCGACCTCCACCGAGTTGAGATGCCACCAGAGAGAGCTGGTGGATGCAGCAGGAACTCCCAGTCCTCATCCCAGTCCCAGGCACTCATTCCTCGGCCAAAGGTCTGAACTTTCTGCTTCTCCTCGGTGTGTAAGGCACCTCCAAAGGAAGGAGGAGTGGGATGGGTGATCACCAGGCTGGTGAAGGGGGGTAACTCAGCCAGGCTGGTGCCCTGCTGGGATGGCAAAATCCACTGTCCACCACCTCCAGCTCATGGCTGTGGGCCACCAACACCACGTGGCACACGAGCACCCTTGGATTTGGGAACAACTCTCAAACCCTGGGTTTCTCAGCTCCCCTGGCAGCACATCTCAGCTGTCACCTCCACTGGAGGCAGGAAGCTGAGATGTGGGGCTGCTGCTGACTGGCAGGGAGGGAAGGAGATCAGAAGATTGCTCTCTGAAGAATTAGGATCCTAATCTGCCTTAAGCTGCTCAGCACTGCCACAGGCCCTCCTGAGGCAGCAGCTCCTCTCATCCCATCAGCAAGGAGAGGCTGAGCAAGGCAGAGCCTGGCATGGGGTTCACAGCCACAAAACACAGGCTGGCAAAGTAAAGATCAAGCCTCAATTAGACTTTACCCTTCATTATGTAGCTTGCTGTCGCCTGGGCTCATTAAAAGCCAGCTGCAGGTAGGAGGAAGCATCAGAGGGATTATCCAGAGTGCAGCTGTGTGAGGAGAGCTGATCTCTCTCAGCAGCAGCAGGAGCAAGAGCCAAAGTCTCTTCCTGCTCCTCGGAAAAACCACCCAGTGAGGACACGGTGATCCTGCTGCCCGTGGAGCATTACCTGGGAGCAGGAGCAGCCACAGCCTCTTCCCAAATGTGCTTCTCTTCTTTTCATGGCATTTATGGCACCCGGGAGATACCACAGCCCAGAGCAAAGCTGAGCCCTGAGCTTTTGAACATCCCAAGGCACATCACACAAGGGAAGAGTCAGTCTGACCTTGAGCCTCTGGCTAAGCACCCTGAGGCTGCCAAAGGCATTCTGGTAAGGAATGAGGGTGATATTTCCATGCTGACCCCATGGAAACAGGGAAGCCTTGCAGGGAATCACTGGTGCCACAGGAGGCCACGCTGGACATCCTTGCTCGATGGATGTTTGGGTTTTGTGTGGGTTTTGTGCGAGTTTTGTGCTTCCTCCAGGGCACTTCCATCCCAGCCAGGCTCCAGCAGGCACCACCTGCCCAATCCCTCAGCTGTCACTGCAGAAATTTGGCACTGGGCAGGAAAGGAACATCCATAACCTGGACCTGAGGGGATGACAAGGGACAGTTCTGCAAGCCTGCTGTGTGCTCCTCTCACAGGGAGTGGACAATTTGGTGGCTCAGAGCTGTAAAACTCCGTGATCTTTTCCTTCATTACTTCTTCCACCCGGGAGCAATCTCCTGCTGTTGGAAAACATACCAGTTAAAAAATGTTCATATAACTTTAGTCAAGGGGTTCTGTTTTGCCTTTGCCCCGGGAAAAAGAATTTTAAATTTCTTTCCAGGGCATTGTTCCACCAGGTGGGGTCTGATGAGCTCAGTATAACAACAGACTGGGAGCAGCCCAAAGGCCAAAGGGCCAGCAGCGGCATCTAGCCCAGACTCTGCCTCTGGCAGGGTCCGAGACATCTCCGGAAAAGACTGATAAGAAAATCAAGGAATGAAGACCTAATTAACATCAGAAGCTAAGAAATCCAGATCCAATAGGAGACCAAATACTAAGAATTACTTGGGACCAGTAAACACTGACCCAATTAGTTTCTGTGACTGTGTAAAAGGTCTGGAAAATCTAGTTAAACCATGTGTCATGAAATGATTCTCTCTGCACACCCGGGCTATGTGTGGATGAGATTATTTCTGTGCTACATCCTGGCCAGATGATAAAGTAATGCCTTGACTCTCTAACTTTAAAAATGTTGTTGGAGGGTTTTGTTTTTTCCTGCAGTTTCAGTGACACTGCCACTGCAACCTGGCTGCTCAGGGGGACCTTTCCAGCCCAGTGCAGCTGTTCCTCCTCCAGCACAGAGTTCAGCTCCGTGCCACAGAGCAGTTTGAGTCTTCCCAACCCTCAGCACTGGGATGCTGCTGCAGGGTGCCAGTGGGAAAGGCACGTTCCCAAAATACACTGAAATCAAAACCACACAGTCCCTGCTGCGCAGCAAAGAGGAGGAAGGGAGTCAGTGAACAAATATTTGCCTGGCTACCCTGCTTTCTAGCACAGAGAGTCTGAAGAAGCAAAAGCCCAGCTTTCCAGTAAAATTCAGCCCACTGGTGCTGCCCACACTCCAAAATTGTGGTAGCTTGGTAACTTCCCAGTGTTTGGTCTCATTTTCTGTTGAAGAAGCCAACAGAACAAGGGGAGGGCAGTGATTTCAGAGCACTCAAAGCCAAACTGCTGAGTAATAAATCAGCCAACTCCTCCCTTGCTGCTCCAGGACACTGAAAGTTGTGCCAGCTGCTTTTTCTCTCAGCACTGCTGGCTTTTACACGCACTCCAGAAGTCCCAGGACTGTTCTCACTGTCTGTCTTGGGTCACATCTGGAGCACAAGGCAGAGGGCTACACTTGCAGACCAACCAAGATGGGCCCCATGGTGGTGGTCACCTGCTGAGCACACATTGTCCCCTGGCTCAGTAATTCCTCCAGCAGGAGGACTGATGGAGCCTGATTTCCTCTGCATCGTGTCTCATTGCTTGGCATTTTATCCAAGGCAGTTTGTGGGTTCAGCCCCTTAGCAGGCACTAAAGGATCCATGTGAAGGTCCTGACTATGGGGAAACTTGTGAGACCATCCTGAATGTGAGACCATTCATCAGTCACTGCACTCAGAGAAACCTTGGTCAGGAGTAGGTGCTCTGGTGCCCAGTATTTCATAAAGTGGCTGTATTTTCTGCTTGGGTTTGAGATCTCTTTCCTTAGGTGGGTGCTCTGATGTTTCACACTGCCTGAATCCTCTCTTCAGCCCTGCTCAGTGGGGTTTTTCACTGTTCAGGTCTCTTTCCTTTACCTGCTCTGCAGCCTTTATGAAATGTGTAGTTAAAACCACTGAGATCTGACTCTTTCAATCAGATCCCAGTGGAGCAAAGCCCTGAGCTGAGCAGGGAATAGGGAAGGCTTGACAACCACTCTCAGCTGAGCACAACGAGTGCAATCACCTAAGCCACGCTCCTTTAGGAGCCACTCTAAAAATAACACAGAAAAGCTGTAGAAGTAGGAGCTCTGGTATTTTTTAGGGTGAAACAAGTGTAAAGTCCTGATGTGAATCCTTGCTCTTGCTCTCCTGACATGCTGACATTCCCCACCAGCCCTCACCTCTCCCAGCCATGACCACTCTGCTTTGCCAGCTGCTGGCACCAGCCAAGGAAATTCCAATGTCTGTGGCAAACTCCAGCTCAAGGAACAGCTTGTTTTCCACTGCCCAGAGCCTGCAGCTTTAAATACGGCCCCAAGTTTGAAAACAGAGCCCTTGTTTTTGATGGAAAGCCTCGTCCATCTTCACAAATTCCAATGCATCCAGGCTGTCACAGCGTGGTGCTTCCTACAACTTGCCCAGGTGCAAAATAAAAATGAGAAAAGGAGCATTGTAGGAGGAAGGCAGCATCATTGGGCTTTTCCTTTGCTTCTTTCATGTCCTAGGCAGGGAGATGGAAATATTCCCAAGATTTTGACCTACCCCAGCCCTTAGAAGCATGAGGCTGGTTACAAAAGCAGCGACTCAGTCTGCCCAGGCAGCGATGGCTGATGCAGATGAATCCTCCACTGCAAGAGAGAAGAGCAGAATCCCAGCTCCCTGCCCAGAGCAGCACTCTGGGACAGCTCTGGGAGCCTGCTGACATCCACCAGCCTCACCTGGGCTGCAGGAGAGGGAAGGAGACCCGCTGGAGGCATTCTGTGCATCGTGCCCTGATAAACAAGGGAGAAATGATAAATAGGGAAAGACTTGCAGAGTTTCCTTCCTGTGCCAAAGCCCTCGCAGCAGCAATTGCCTCTGCTCTCCGGGCAGCTGGGAGAGGAAAAGAAGCAGCAGGAGGAGTGGGAATGATGCAGGCACACGCACCCCGAGCAGGTGCCGTGCTCCGGGCACCCCCTGGCACCCAGGAGGTGGCAGAAGGGCTGTGCAGCCCCAGCCACCGCTGCAGGACAGCCCGGTGCTTCTCCTGGCAGCAGCACGGCTGCATCCGCCCGCACAGAGATGCTAATTGGGTATGAGAGAAGGGAGGAGGGAGAGAAGTGAAGAAGGAAGGGGGGAGGAAAAAATACTGAAGCCCCAAATCAATGGGAAAACACTACAATCCAACACAGGCAGGATGAAACCAGCCCAGTACAACATTGTCCGGTTAAACTCGCAGCCCTGTATTATTCCCAGCTCGCATTAAGTAGCTCTGTAGTGTTAGTGCTGTTCTTGAAAGATAACTTCACCTTTGACCCCTTAAGCTCCGAGACACTCCTAAAAGTACCAGCATGTTATTACGAACAGAAGAGCAGTGTTAATGCTGAAATGCTCTATCCCCTTCTCCTCCCTCCTTGTCACCACTGGATTTTAAAGCACAACGTTATTAAAAAAGAAAATATATGCTGGGGATGCTCCATCCCCTTCCAGCAGCAATCCCTGCGTGTGAAAAGACCCCCTTGGGTTTGCACAGCGAGGGTTGAGGGGAGGATTTTTCCAGCCTCCTCTGGTGTCGCTCCTGGGCTTTTCCTGCCCTCCCTTTCTCCAAGGTTTCTGCTGTTCCCCTCCCCAGGGCAGGACAGAAAGTCAGATCACCTTGAAAATGTCCAAAAATGCATGAAACCCTGTACTCTAAAGCTGCTGAGGCACAGCTGGGGTGAGGTGCTGGTGCTGGTGCTGACCCTGCACAGACTGGGCAGGCATGGGCTCCATCCCGGCATTTCCCAAATGCCAGGAGAAACCTCTCCTCTCCCTTTCCATCCTCTCTCCATCATCATCATCAGCTGCCTCAGTTCTTCCTCCCAGGCTCTGCTGTTTTATGTTTGTGTTGCCTTCCTCAGACTGTAAAGTCTTAGGGGGCAGGAGCAGGCTGTAATCTGTGTTTGTCAAGTGCCATGTAAACGGCGTGCTAAATGTGTTTGTTTTCAACCGCTTATTTGTTTTTCGAAGGGGTAGTTACAGGGAAGTACACAGCGGAATCAGTAATTGGTGCAGGGCTGGGAGAGGATGGCAGAAGTGCTGTGTCCCTGTGGAGAGAGGCAGATGGCACCGGTGTGGTTTCCCTCCTGCTTTCTTTCCCCGACTTCACAGCCAGGGAGGGCTGGGGACAGCTCCAAAGACACAAAAGATGTGTCAAAGGGCCTTGGACGTGAGCAGAGGATGCCAGGGTGTCACTCTCATTTTTCAGCCTTCTGATGTTTTCATTCTTGTGATGGAGTTTCTCACACTGCTTTTGTAAACATGCACATGTTTTTCTAACTGTCTTTTTGGTTTTCATTCTTTCTCCTGGGAGGAGAAAGGTTTGATGGACTTTGTCACTGACCAGTGTGGTTGGAGAGGATGCAACTTCACCTTCCAATCGATGGTCGTTCCCAAAACTCTATATAATGCAAAAACCAAAATAAATTTGCTTCTTCTTTGCCTTCGCTCAACTGTGTCCCTGTGTTTCGTGTTGCGCGCTAGTGTGACACCAGGGCAGGTCCCCAAGGTGTGCCCCGTGCCAGCCTCTCCCCCGGGCTTTATTCCTGCAGGCTCCTCTCTCTGCATTGCTCTGAATCCATGTGGGTTTGCACGTCGAGGGCACAGATTTTACTGTGCTCTCCTTGGCAGCCATACCCCGTGTCCTTCCCGCTGCTGACTCCAGCCCCTCCTGCCTGGCTTGTACAACTAATGAAACTCTAATCGCTTCCACCGCAGCATCTGCAGGGCTTTGAGGGTGGAACTGAGAGCAGGCCATCGGGAAACAGCCTGATTAAAAAGTACTTTGGGGAGGGGGCACTTTGCCTGAGGGTGACAACGTCTCTTACACTTGAAATGAAATATATCCGTGTTGAAGAGTGGGAAAGAAAAGAGAAAAACTTTGGCCCCTGCGGAGGTTCAGAAGCCCTTAGGCTGTTGGCCACTGGATTCATGTACACTGTGCTTTAGTGCTTTAAAAAGTGCCTAAAAAAGCAAGATATTGCTACCCGGTGGACTGTAAAACATCCTATCACCAGCCAGCCATACACAGCGCGGATGTCATGCCATGGGGTTAGCAGCAGTATCATAGGCAAGGTAAAGATGCTTCATTGCATATATTAAAGGCAGCCCGAGCCCTAAATGCACCCTAAAGAAGATGGATCTCCTCGGGAAGCTGGGATCTATTCATCACAATCTGATTCCTAAGTGTCAATTAATCTTACAGCTTGTGTGTTGTTCCCCAGCCCTGACACATCTCTCACTGTCTCTGACTTGGAAGAGTAATGGGAGACAGTGTTTGAGTATATAAAAGATAATTAATAGAAAACATCCTCCCTTTAAAAAACAACCACCAAACCAACCTTTTAGTATAATACGTCTTTCCACCAGCATCCATTTCCACATATCCAACTCGCAGCTTCTGTCATTTGGGGAATGTTAATTGCTCCGCAAGGAACTAAGTGTTTTAAAAGGGTGAGAAGGACCCTGCTAAAGTATGCGGCTAGCACAAAAGAAAGGGTGGGGTTTTTTTAAAACGCTCATTGTTCCCCTCTCAGCACCGGGCCGGTCCCTGGCTCTTGCCCTGGCATTACAGAAAAGCCACAGAGCCCCTGGCGCGGGGAGGTGCAATGCAATGAGATAATGTTA
Source organism: Leptocoma aspasia (assembly GCA_013399835.1). Lineage (NCBI taxonomy): Eukaryota > Metazoa > Chordata > Aves > Passeriformes > Nectariniidae > Leptocoma > Leptocoma aspasia. The sequence continues at coordinate 246,442 of VXAX01004879.1, read as the reverse complement.
TTTTACTTCTAACATAACTCGGAGGGAAATAAAGCATGTGGATGGAGCCTGTTGATCGGAGGGAGCCGTCCCGGGATACCGATAGAGCAGCAGGGCCAGAGGATGGAGCTGGGTTTGCTGCGTGCCACTGATGGGGGCAATGCAGGAAAGGGGCCCGCAGGGCAAGGTTGGAGCATGGCAGGAAAAAGGCCCGAGAATGGGGGGGAAAAATATTAATTTCCTGTGTTAGAGAGCGGAGAGGCTCCCCAGGGGGAAGGGGTTTAGTGAAAGGTATTTCCTGGTGAACAGTAAGGATTGGGTGGAGCTGGGGTGACTGGGATTCCTGCACGGATTTTTCAACAGCACCCAACATGGAGTTGGACAGGATTTCTTTTGCTCCAGGAAAAACTGCTGGGAAAGCCAGAGAGGGAGTACCTGGATGGGCCAGAGCTCGGCTGAATGTGGATGTGGCTTTGCAGGAACAGATTCCATGGGAAGAAGGGTGGAGGAGCTGCATTGCCGCTCAAGGCACTAACCATGAGCATAAATGTCTCTGCTCTGCCCCCATGGGAATTGCAAAATATCCAAGTCTGGCAGCATCAGCCCAGGGTGGATTCTGTCCCTTTCTCCCCAGACAGATCTGTTCAGGCTGGAATATTGTGGCTGCCTCACAGCTGGGTCAGGAACATGGTCCTGGTGCTGGAGGCTGCAGGATGGAGCTCCAGCTCTCAGCTGTGTCCTGACATCTGGAAGTCTTCAAATACCAAATCTAGTCAAAATCTCGGCAGAGAGCCCTGGCAGCTGCGGTGGTGTGGGCCACGGAGGATGGGGTTAGCAGAAAGGAGCAGCTTTTTTAGTCCCTTTTATAATGGGCTGTAATTCCTGCCTGGAGGAGGTCAGCGAGAGTTCCTTGGGGCTTGTCCTTCCCTCTTTGTCTCCCGGCACAACAAAACCTTAGCATAGATTCAAGGCTTAAAAACACCTGAAACAAACACGAGAGGCCCATAGAAAGAACTTCCATGGGAAAGTCCATCGAGTCTTCTGGGATCCTTTGACCTCTCTTGGCTCTGGCTGGTTTTGCTGAGTGTTCCTGGGGTGCTGATTCCCAAACTTCCACTGGGGGTTATGGGAATGACACACATGATCAGGGAGGGATCAGAGCTCTGCACCCTCTGAGCCTGCCAGGACACCCTCAGAGTCCAGTCTTCAAACAAAATTTGAGATTTTTTAAATCAGAATTCTGTTAAAAATCAACATTTTTCTCTTGCTTAAATACTCGTTTGCTGAGAGCAAAGATTTTAATATCAACATTTCTGACTCTAAGATCTTCTGCTTGCTTACACTTGGTTTTTAAAACCCAGTTCTCAAGTTCCTTTCTACAATTTTTGGGTATGGACTAATAAACAAACGAGGCTCTCCCACTTTTAGTTCCTGTGAGCAGCTTTCCAGACAACACAAAGGAGAGCAAATGAAGCACCCCATTACTGGGACAGCGAGGAAATGTGGCTTTTTCTTACCCTCACCAACAGGGAAAAATGTGTGCAGGGACAATCTTGCAGCGTAAACCACTACAGCATCACCCTGCCACGAACAGCAGATCCAGCTCCCTGCTCTCCAAGGATGGGAGATACAGTTGTAAGTCTGGAAGTGAAGGCAGGAGCTGTCAGACCCAGTCAGGTTTCATCAGCCTGAATAAACAGGCTGTGAATCTTGTAATTACAGGTTCCCCCTTAGGATTTTGGCACATCTACTCCTAACCCAACCCTGGAAAGTGCAGAAGGTATAGAAATGAAACCTAATAAAGCCTAAATATTATCTCCCATATTCTGAGGCTCAGGAAAGGTTTGATTTACATTTCTAGCAAAAGGTTCTTGCATCTGGAGCAATGGCTTGTATATTGTATTTGTCTAAGATTATAGGTGCTTTATGGCATTTACTAGATCTTGTAAATATTCTGTAAAGCCCTATTGACAGAACAATTATGGGAGAGGAATAACAGTTTTGACTCAACTCCTCTTGGAAGAAAAAAATGGATTTTGCCCTTTGCTGCTGCAAATGATCTGCAACTCAGTAAGGTTTAACAGCTCATATGAGAAGAGTACTGTCAAATTTAAACCCCCTGGCTGGTTTTTCCAAAAGCTGGCTTCCCGGTTATGCTCCTGGGAAAGAGAATAAGGTCTGGGAGACTCCAGGTTATGGCAGCATGTTGGAAGAACTGGCTGTCCTGCAGATGAGAGCAGCAAACCTCACCCTACTTGTTCACAATCAAATGTGCACTCTGACACCACAGATGAGACCTCTGGCTACACCCCTGGAGATGATCTCACTCTTCACCTTCACTTGTGGCCTTTCCCTGTTACTTTTCCAAGACGAGCAGCAGGGACAGAGCTTTGGGGCAGCGAGGAGCTTGGTGTGAGTCGGTGCCAGGCGGAAAGCCCGGCTCAGCGCCAGCGCCTGGGAGAAGCCCTTTCCTCCTGGAAGGACCATCCCCCTCTCCGGGGTGTCCGGAGCTCTGGGCAGCCCGGGAGGGAAGAGGCAGCGTCCCCGTGTGCTGTGCCACGGCCTGGGCGGTGCTGCTGGAGGGATGATGCTCACATCCTATTTTTAGCGCAGCCTGCAGCAGGCTGGTGAGCGCAGCCGGCTGCGGGAGCGATGCCACGGCGGGCAGGGACGGTAAAGCCCCGCGCTCAGCACCGAGGGAAACAGCAGCTCGCCTGGAAAAACACCTTCCTGCCTGTGGGAGGCCTCCCCAAACCTCTGCAGGGAAGCACAGAGGGTGTGAGAGCTCAAGAGGTTCAGGTGCTTGCCCGTCCTCTGCAAAGCAGATCCCTGTGCTGCTGCCTCCATCCCGGCTCCCTGACAGACCCCTCAGGACCAGCCTGGTGCCACAGGAGTGCAGGGAGCAGACAGACCCCAGAGACAAATCCCTGGAGCAGCTCTGCTGTGTCCCTGCAGGCACAGCTCCAGCACCTGGAGCTGCAACTGCCTGCAGACCCTGGCTGCCAGCCCGACCCCAGATCTGTGCTGTGGAGGGACCAAGGTGTCTCCATCCCCATCTGCCAGCCCTGCAGGCAGCAGGAACCTCTGCCATGTGTCACCTCTCAGACCCAGAGGGGCTGGATGGAGCTTGGAGGGTGAGAATGTGACCATCCCTTGCCATGTCTTCCTCACTCTGTGAAATACCTGAATTTTGGTGCTTTCCCACTCCATAAAATCTGAAAATCTGAGCTCCAGTGCTCCTGCAGAGGAGGTGGGAGGCAGCTTGAGGAGCCCTTTGAGGGGACAGAGCAAAGCCAGTCTCATGTGCAGTCTGTGGAGAACGAAGGTGGCTCTGGGCACTTGGGATTGCCTGGCTCTTCCCTGCAGCACTGGACCCTGCTCTGCAGGCAGGATGATCAGAAAGCTCAAAAGCACAGCCACCTCTGGCTGCAGCTCAGTGACCCTGGGAGCCTCACCTGCCTCCCCTGGGCTCTGTGCAGGTCTCAGCAGATGCTCAGAGATGCCCAGGCACTGGTACCGTGCAGATCCTCTGCCCTGTGGTGGGCAGGGACTTGGGGCATGACCCCACCACCAAAGGGGTCTCTGTTCTGGCCCAGACTCTTGCCCCAGCTGATCTGAGGCATTAAACCCACCTGATGTTTCCTCTCTGGGGGAAGCAGCAGAGATGCTTGTAAAGAAATCCAAATGGAATCGCAGAAGACAGGAGGAAAATCTCTCTCCAGGCAGCTGGAGTGCAAACCACTTGGAAATGGTCACACATGTGTCAGTGGTGTTGGCCCTGCCACAGCCTGCCTGCGACAGAAGCAATCTGGGGAGGGTGGAACCCCCACGGGTGGCTTTTGGGGCATCACTGGGCCAGAAATGTGCCCTCAGAAAGCCTTTCCCACCATCAGAGCCACATTCATGGGGACCCCCAACAGCTGCAGCTCTACAGCCCCAGTGGGGATGGCTGGGCCCAGGAGAGGACATCTGTCCATGGCCTGAAGCTGGAGAGGAAATGCTTCACCACCAGTCCCAGCCAAACAGAATCCCAAGTGAACCTTTCTAACAATCTGAAGTTGGGAAACATTCCTTTGTTTTACTGGGTTGTATTTTGTTTTGAGTTCCCCCGTCTTCCCAGTTTGTCTCCAGGCTCCCTGGTTTCAGGCCAGGTCTGTCCAGTTTTCCAAGGCACACACAGACTGGGTGGTGAGCTGGAGCCAAGGGACAACTAATGAATAATTTTCTGCCTGGATTGTGCAGTGTGAAGGGCCAAGCAGTGACGTGGCTGCAGAGGGTCCCAGCCCAGGTCCCTCACCCAGCAGCCCCACCGGGAGCAGCTCCAGTGGCATCCCATGCACATGTGTCCAGATGGACCAGGGCCAGCTCTAGCAGGGACATTTTTGAGGGACCAAAGCCAAAGCAGCAGCTGTGGGGTGCCCTGCAGAGCTCTGCTCAGCTCTGTCCTTCACCAGCACCAAAGGGAACACTTTTCCTTCAGTATCAGCAGCAGGGATGCTGATCCCACTCCAGCTGAGCTGTGAGCACAGTGACACCATGGCTTGGCCACATAAACCCTCACAAAGCCCTGGGGGGAGCAGAACACCCTGGTTCACTCTCCTCTCCTTACACACAGGCCTCGAGGCACCCCTGTCCGTGTCCTCCCAGTGCAGAAGTGGTCAGAGAGTGGGGAACAGATCCTGGGACTGAGGTCCTGTGGGGTTGTCATGTCTGGGCTGATGCAAAGAGCACGTTGCTGTTTCCTCTCCTGCTCCCTTCCAGACAGCAGCCAGGATGGTGAGAGCAGCTGGAGCTTAGAAAATCTACTGTGAAAATCCCCCCCAAAAATGTCCCTAGGATTATTTAATTGTCCAATTCACGGTGAGATCTTACTGCCTGGAGGTCTCCCCTCTAACACAGAGGATCCCCAAGAGCTGAGGATGCACCTGGGAGAGCTCTGCTGGGGGCTGGAGATGAGCAGGGCTGTGTCCAACCCCAACTGGGGCTCAGCCTTCCTCTGAGATGCACCCATGGACAGCAGGCTCCAGCTGTGCCCTGGGGAGCTCATCCCTCCCAGGATGTCAAACCCTCATGGCTCACAGCCACAGATGCACAGAAGGCAATAATATTTTACCACCTAATCCCATTTAGCTCTTGGCTCACCTTTTGTTCTGCCCTTCTCACGCAGTAGGAAATCCTGTGTATCCTGTGAGTAGTGTGGGCAATCAGTCATTCCTTGTGAGGCTGGGAGCAGGGAGATATGAGCACCTGGTAAGTTTTATGACATTTAAACCAATGTAAGTAGCAAACACCTCCTCGCCAGTCAGGGATTAACTCCAGACTCCTCTGCTTTAATGATAAATATTTTGACTTAATGAGAACAAACTAATGCCCTTTCTTGAGTTAGCACTTCTACATTAGGGACACAATGCCTGCATCTGGCAGTGGCCAGAGGATAAAGTTTAGACACATGAATCTGTCTGCCTGTTCCTCTTATTAATTCAATTTAAATGGATGAAAAAAAGAACCTCCAATAGTTTAGACCGCAACAGAGATGCATATTAATGTAAAGACCCTAGAGTCCCATTAAATTTGAGGTTGTACTGGGCCAGGGGTTGGACTCAATGATCCTTGTGGGTCTCTTCCAACTCAGGATATTCTACAATTCTAGGAAAATCCACTTGTGAGATACGGTAGATTCTCAAGTGTTTGCAGCCTGGATATTTTCCACTGAGGTATTTTGTAGCTCGAGCAGAAGCTGTGAGCTTGGCAGAGGAGTTAAAGGATGGCATCCTTGGGGGTGAGTCAGGGTAGGTGAGTCCAGGCCATGCAACAACCTCTATGGATTATAGGCCTATTTATTCATTTACTGCACCCAGAATTGGGCAGAAGTACCTGAAGATGAGCAATAACTGAGCTCATCTCCCACTGCATTCCACCCAGCTCTGGCACAAAGCTGCTCAAGGAAAAGGCTCTGTTCTGCTGCACCAAGGGCAGTAAAACAAATTTAAGGAGCATTAAAAAAAAAAAAATAGGAGAAGTGAAAATCCAGTGTCTTGGGTCACCCATTGCTGGTGACATTTCAGAGTGAGGGTAAAACCAGGGGAAAGCACCCATGGAAGGGGAACTCAGCCTCTCCTGGGAAGCCCCACAAAACACAGCACTGAAGTGGAAACAGAGCCAAGACATTAAACACTCACTGAATTCCCAGCTTATCAGGCTTCCAGCGCATCCCCCCTTTAAAACAGATTAGAAAATCCTACCACATCAATTTAAAATCTGTCAGACCTTTCTCCCCTCTCTGGCACAGCCAGGTTTGTCACAGCATTTGGGGTATCAACACCACCAGAATTTCCACAGGACCCTCCCCCCCATGTCAAAATCACCACGAACTGCTGTGTCCTGGGATATTTATGCAAAGCAGGAGGCATGGCAGGATTTCACAGCAGGAGGACAAATTCATTTTGTAAAAGGTATTTATATAGTTCAATAGGTGTATGCAGTGCTTTAGAGGTATAAAACATGAGATCCCTGCCCTGAGGGGCTTATAATCTAATAACATATACTAGGTAAATTAAAACATACATCACGATGGCGATGAATGCCCAGCCCAGCCGAGACGGGAGGGCATTTGAGCCATATGACAAGGCAGAACTCAATTTTCATTTTAGATTTGTAGTTTGCCTTTAAACAGCCGGCGTTCCCTAACCCCCAAGCGAGGGAGAAATTTATCAGCATTACATCTGGGGGGAGGGAGTGCTCCAACACAGGATCATTTATTAATTGTTATTTATTATCTGTTAAACAAGGACAGTGTGTGCAGCAATAGCATTCCTTTTTCTGGATTAATTGTTGCCGTGTAATTCCTAGGTTTTATATTTTTAACAGCCCTGTTCTAGCCTAACCCACTGAAAAGGGGGGAAAATGGAACAGGCACTCACACAATTAATGTAATGAGAGTAATTAATTTGAAAATAATACCCAGGGGGTGGGAGGGTTAAGGCTTTCTTTTTAAAGAAATAAAAGTCGAACCAAAGCTCCCACCTCCCTCAGGACTCGGTGCTACACTGACTGCACTCGTTATGTTCGCATTTGAATACTCATTCGAGCACATTTCTCATGCTGTTATTTCACCACTTCCTCAGCCTTGCATAATAGATGCAGTCATTGCCACTAAAGAGCCGGCGTTTACCCGCAGAGGTGAGGCAGGAGAGCAGGAGCAGGCAGGGGGCAGAAATAAAGCTCTCCCCACCAGCTCCCTCCTTGGGGCTCGCTCACTCCCCGCAAAGGAAAAAGAAATAAAATCAGAAGCAAAGCACCAAAACACCGAGCAATCCGTGTCTGGGGTCCCTTTTCTCCAGGCAGGTGGTGGAGCTTGGCACTCTCCATCCTTCCTCTTCCTCCTGCACATTGCCCCAGCGGCTCTGCAGCTGCCAGGACCTGCCTAACTCGCTCAGGGATGTGTTTGGTTCCATTTTATGCAGCCACTTCTCACTCTAAAGTCAGGGAAACACAACCCAGAGGTAACCATGGACAATGCCCAAGCGGCTCCACAGTTCCAAGACCAGCACGGGGTTCACCCTACAAGGAGGTGTCTCATGGTGAAAACACAGAGAAAACCTCACAACGAACCTTCCCGCTCCCTCCAGAGCCATGGAGCCCCACTGGGATGCTGTGCCCATCCTAAAGGATCTTAGAGAGGCTTTTATTTCTCGTGCATCTGCAACAGGTAGCACCCAGATACACGGGAGAGGCTGGAAACACGGATTGGGTGACGGTGACAAGGAATTAGGTGACGCTGATGGCACCATCTCTGGCTGCTTCTCAGCACTCACCACAAACCCTGGCTTAGCTCTGAGGTGCTGCCTTCAGCCAGAGCCTCCCAAATGAATCCTCAGCTCACTGCTGGAATGGGCAAAGAACCCTACAAAAAGCTCTGGTTCATAGTTTTCTCTTGCCACACATTTATAAAAGGGAATTCAGGACTAAAACCCTTCACTTGGCATTTCTGACAGGTTTTCTGAAATAAAGAGGAGCAGGGTGCTTACCTGTGAGGCTGCATTTCTGTGCCCTCCATAAAGTACCTTGAGCAGAGAAGGACAAAACCTGACATGACAAAGAAATTCAAACTCTTCAGAGGTCATATGAACCTCCAATTAATTCAAGTTTTTCTTGAAACTTAAAATTTGGCAAAGATACAGTTCTTGGTCCCAGTCATGACAAAGCACAGCCTCACCCAAACCAGACCTGATTTTAACTAATATTTGAAATCATTATTTAGTGATTGTGCACTGAGTTATGTCATGTAATAAAGCAAAAGTCCCTGAAGGCTTTGCTAGATGTGAGCACTTCCACAGCAAAAGAAACACATTTTCATGGAATCTACGGTAATCGCATTGGTCATGCAGGCTTGGTAGAATGGAGAAGGATTTCCATCTTCATTTGGAGCAGCTTGTGGAGGACAGTCCAGGGGGGATGCAGACCTGGAAGTGTCTCCAAGGAGCTGGGTCTCCTTTCGTTTGTATCTTGATGACTGAGCAAAGAATTACGGTAGCATAAAAGATGTTCCAAAATGGAAATTTCAGCTTTCTTGCCACCTCCACCAGGGATTTCATGTGGGGTTTCCAAAAAGCTGCTGGATCACGTGGTATCTGATTTTTCACTCACTAGAATATTGGCATTTCTCTAAATTAGAGGGGAAGGGAATGAATAGAACACGATGTTGAATAAAAGTTTCCAAACAGAATAAGAAGGAACACCCCAGGACTTTATGAAGTCAGCAGTAAACTCCAACTCCCACATAAATCAGGAACCCATGCGTAGTGTGATGCAGAACCACAGTGGTTTGATCAATGGGTGTTTGCTTTTTGTTAACTTAATTCCACAGGGAATTGGAAGGGCTGCCACAGCCCCTGTCCTCATCATCACATCGGGAAGGGGCGAAGGGCAGCTGTCTGGTTTTGAATAAAACTTCAAGTGAAGTTAAAATCACAACATGGCAGTGGGAGGGAGGGAGGAACAAGCAGCTGGGGAAGCTGCTCGTGCCCCTCAGTCCCTGCCCTGGGTGGGATACACAGTGCAGGAGGGCACCTGGGCCTTTCCTACCTCCATTTGGGGGGCCAGAAACCCCCACAGCGCCTCTCTGTCCTTCCCCGTGGCTGGGGATAGCCCGCGGGCAGTGGGAGGACCCCTCATCCCGATGTTTTGCAGGGGCAAAGGTGGAGCAGGCAAAGGATGCCGAGCCCAGCGAGGATCCGCACCGGGGTGGGGACACACCACTCTTGCATGGGGAGGCGAGGCAGGGCCGTTCCACCATCCTTTTCTTTAGCAGCTCGTTTTGTTCGGGGGTTTAACTTTTTTTTTT
>VXAX01004879.1:196194-232230 GCA_013399835.1 Leptocoma aspasia | reverse complement strand
AGAACAGGCAGGGACAGGAGGGAAAGGACTTCCAAGGAGGGACAGGCAGGGACAGGAGGGACAGGAAGGGACAGGCAGGGACAGGCAAAGAACAGGAAAGGGACAAGGACAGACAGGGACAAGCAGGTGCTGTCACTGCAGCTGGTGCTGGCAACAAAAGCTGGAAATCTGCATGTGTGCCTAGTGGGGTGCTTTTTCTCTCAGCCAAAATGCAATGCTGATGCAAAAAAACCCCAACCCAATTTGATCAGGAGCGTCCTGATCAAATCCACTTCCACCCTTGGGATGAGTTGGTGGCCCCAGCTGGGGTCCCCCAGTGCCTGCCCCTGCCAGCAGGAGGTACAGCCTCTCTTGGCTTTTCACTGAGTGCAGGAACAGTTTTTTAAAGTCTGTTAGGAACAAATTTGGCTGATTTCGATGTTAATTGCACATTTTTGTCCCTGGAATAGTTCAAGGCTGAGTCAAACAGGGCTTGGAGCAACCTGGTCCGGTGAAAGGCGTCCCTGCCCATGGCAGGTGGAGGCTGGAAGTGGATGGGCTTTAAATTCCCTTCCATCCTGAAACATTCTATGACTCCAATGCTGAAAATGGGCATGTTGCATTCCCCACACCAATAGTGCCCTTTTTCCAGTATTTCTGCTGTGTTAAGGTCCATTTCTGGCAGGAGCAGGCAGGGACCCTGCCCAGAGCAGCATCTCCCAGCTGGGATCTGCAAGCTCTTAGGAGGCAACCCAAGACACAACTGTGAAGAACAAACAGAGATTCACAACCCAGGTATGGCCTTTCTCATGCTTGAGGCTCAGGAGCAAATAAAGTGAAGGGAAACCACAGCAATAAACCAGTGCTGTGATTTAGCCTGGTGTTTGTTTCAGCAGAGGAAAATCCTTGCAGCAGCACAGCTCCAGCTGACTGACAGCAGGGGGTTTGTTGGATGGGCATTAGGTGAAGGAAGATGGGAAGCATCAACGTCCAAAATTCAGTTTTTAAAGTCTCTGAGAGTAAAGTAGCAGCTGACTTCAGTGGAAGAAGACCACAAAAAAAGATCCATTACTTCCTTTTACACAGCACAGTCAGTGAGTCCTGCTCACCAGCCAAATGTGGGAAGAGGGAGAGGAAGAAAAGGAATTTTCCTTGTGTGGCTGAAGCTGCCCCTTCCCTCACTCAACCCACCAGCAGAGAAGAACCTGAGACATTGAACACAGCCTGACGAATGCACCCCCTGAAAACAGATGTACAACTGGGTACATTTCCCTTCATTTTTTAAATTATCCTTTTTTCCACAGTGCCCAGCCCTCCCTCCTTTCCCATCACACTCTTCACTACACACTGCCTGCTTAGCAGAATAAATGGCTGCTCTGCCAGCACCGAGGGATGGAACGGCTGCTGGCTTTGCTAATGGGCTTCTCCTTGCCACACAGCAGCCACGGGGTTAAACAGACCCTGGCAGCTCCAGGAGCTGAGCCCAACAAAGATTGGGAACAGGCAGAGCAGCAAGGACATCTCCAGCCTGGACAGCTTTCATGGCAGTGACTTTTTGGTGCCCTGGGCCACCCACAAGAGCCAAAGCATGTCCTGGTGGTGTTTGCCCTCTGAATTCTCACCCTTGCAATAAAAGCAGGACCACAAATACTCCTTGTGTGTCTTACATTTCTTACCACTGAGTAAAATACTAGGTTGAACAGCTCCTGAAACCATGGCCACTGCCAGAGCTGCTGTATGTCCCTGGCTACCTGGGTTGGGGAAGGGACCCCTGTGTGGCTGGAAAAGCAGGGAAAAGCAGGGAGTTTCCCCAGATGCAGCAGCTGTGAGTGGGACACAGTGGGATGCAGAGCAGACCTCCAGCTCTGCCCTGGGGCTCTGGTGCCTGCAAGCTCTGCCCCAGTACCTGCTCTGCTCTGCACCCAGACTGGGGGAGAAAGAACCCTCAGCAGCCTCTGGGTGCACACATCTGTCCAGCCTGAGTGAGGGAGGCTGTGACAGCTGGGCAAAATTAAAACAGAATCTGTGGAGAGTGTTTCTGGGTTATATCTATAATGATGACAATGTGCCCTCCTCCACTGAGCACTCACTCCCTGTCCATTCCAGGGGTTAGGCTTTCCTACCTATCCCTGTGTTACCACATTTCCTTAAAAAGCACAGTTGCTTATTGTAACACTTCCATTTGATTTTTATTTTTATTTTTCTATAACTGCAACATGCCTTACACAGATTTTCTGGAAGACAGACTACTCTAATTTGTCTGTTGGAATGGCAGTTTCTGGAAGCAGTGTCTGATAGCAAGGATGCTGTTAGGGGCTGGAAAGGGGAGTGTCCTCTTCCCAACCCTGGCACTGCCCCACTGGGTGACCCTGGGCAGAGCCCTGCTACCTCCCATGTCAGCCTACAAGGTAAGGTAAGCTCTGTGAGTGTGTAGTGAGGCTTAATTAAACTGGGAAAGCACTTCAAGCTCCTCAGCACAAGCAGTTTTAAATAAAACCCATGATAATAACAAGCTGGTTACAGCATGAAGGAGTCTGGAGGAGGGACAGTGTCCTGGGGTGACAGGACATTTTCATACTTTGTATCCCAATCGTTTTTTTCTTTGTTCCCATGTTCTTAGTTTGTTTTGTCTGTAGCCTTGCCCCTCCCCCGGCTGCGGGCTTTTGGCTTGCTTTTGCTGCTTAGCTTAGGCTGGCTTTGCTCGCTTTGCTCTCTTGCTCTTTTTCCTTGCTTTTGCTTGCTTTTTTTTTGCTATTTTTCTGCTTTTGTTTTTCCCCTTCTTNNNCCCCTTCCCCTTCCCCTTCCCCTTCCCAGCAGGGACTGCCTGAGCCCAGCATGCAGCTCCTTGGAAAGAAAGGTTTTCCAAGCAGCACTGTGGGGGGAAAAAAGACCTGAAAGCAGCTGAAAACATTGCCTTGTCGCTCCTGCAGTCTGTGAGGTCTCTTGTCCTTTGCTTTGATGATAAAAATATCCTCCTGCCCAGGCGGCTGTCCCAGCCCTGTTGGTGCCCTGGTGTGATCTCCAGTGGCTGCAGGCACGGAGGGGCAGGGATTCCATCCCATTCCATGCCTCAGTGTGCCCCAGGAGGAGCCCTCAGGGCTGCTTTGTCCCAGGGCCAGTCTCCAGCAGCGCAGTTGTCCCAAGGTCCTCGATTACAGATGGTCCATATCTGTGTTCTTCTCCTGTATCCTTAAGATAAACATGTCCTTCACTCTAGTCACCTACTCCATCATACACTCCTATCAAATGAGCCTTGCTAGCTCGTAAATTACTGTGCAAACCATTCCAAACAATAAAGGCAATTTTACTTACTGAACCATTAAATTTACATACTTAAATTAGACTCAACCAGACGTTGAGAGGGGACGTCTCCTGGCCAGACAAACAATGAATTTAGGGAAAGAGCTGCCGTGTACTTCCCCACCTCTCACATGAAATTAATGAGGTGCTTCAATTTAATCATCATTAAAATTACATCTTTATTTAGTTACTTAGCAGAGTTTGACTCGCTGCGTGGCGTGGAACATGAGGCAATGCCTGAGACATCAACCCTTCCACAGAGGGAGCCAGGGGGGAGGCCCATCTCCCCAAAATGCCTTTACAAACACTGCAGCCAGAGTAGGCATGCCTGCCATGATCCCAAACCATGCTCCAGGGCTTATCATTAAGGTTAGACAATGAGGGAAGAGAAACAGCAAGATAGAGTAAATTGAGAAAATCAGGATTAGTTTAGGATGGGTCTGAGGCAGGCAAACACAGCCATGTTATTCTTTAGACAGCACCAACGAACAGAAAGCTCTTGCAGCATAATCAAAGTTCAGTGCATGTGACATGGAGAAACTCCTCAGAAAAGCAAGAGTTTGGAACAAAGGCCCAGTGAGATGGAGACAAGGAGCCAAGGCACCTGCTCTCGTGTGCACGTGCAATTTGCTTTGCACTTGCTCCCCCACACACAATTGCCTCATCTCAGGATGCTCCCAGGCTGTGGCAGGGGAGGCTAGAGCAGAGGGCTCAGGACAGGGTGGGCAGCACTTGGGGCTGTCACAGGGTGCTGCAGACCAGGTCTGGTTGTCACCTTTCCCTGTTTGTCCCGGAGGTGCAGCACTCAGGCCTGTGCTGTCCTGAGAGAGGTGAGAGCTCACGGCCCATAAACCCTGCTCAGGGAGCCTCCTACAGCCACAGGCACTCACTCTGCCACCAGAAACTCACCCAGAAGTGACAAGGGATTTCTGGGGACAGCAGCAAAGCCTGTAAAGGTCTGTGGGGACAAAGGAGGGATCAGACAGAGGGGACAGGCTGCACATTTGGGAAGATTCAGTGCCTGAGGACCTGCTGCCTCTGCAGTACTGAAAATCATGTAAGAAAGCAGAATAAAGAGATTATAGAGCCCTGTGGAAGTGCTGTAAAGGAAACCTCACTGTACTGGACATAACACATGCATGAAGTAAGAGATGGAAACCTTCTGAAGCAGGAGCCCAGTGACAAAGGTTGCTGTTCTCCCAAGGTCACTCAGGATGTCAGAGGCTTGGTGAGGTCTTCCTCAAAATCAGCAACGGGCTACAACAACACAGATCTTTTTGTTACTCGAAAATATTTTCATCCCAAGAGACTGATTCTCTGCTCCCCACTTGGGCTGTGGAGCTCAGGGGTCTCAGTGACCTCACTCTGGCTTGGTGCTGATGAGAATGAGCAAGATCAGACCTTACTGAGCTCCCTCTGAAGACACAAAACACTGGGAATCCCCATGGATACCCACAGCTCTGCATGGATGCAGCATGCCCACATTACTTCCATCTGAAAGTCTTTGCTTGTCTTTGACTCATTTGACCACTCTCACTCCAGCAGCAAAGGGAGATGGGCTCCCAACAAGCCCAGACTATGGATAATGCTAACTGGGGGAATGGCAGAAAGTGATTTGTTAGGGCTGCAAACACTGGCTGTGTATTCAGCTGCTTTCTGTGAGCTCTGTTTTTGCTTTGATCCCTACAAGTCCTGCACTGGCAGATGTTATGAGCCACCCTGCACCATAGTGAGCAGTTAGAACAGCTCAGTCCCTAAAAGCACAGCTCAGGCAGGGAGTGGGGGCTTTGTTTGGCATCTCTTTTGGGTAGCATCTTCCCTCAGACAGGCAGGATAAATATCAGTTATGTACAGCAGGAAGAAGCACTTGCACCTGAAAGCTTGCTGCATTAAAAAAGAGAAAAAAAAAAAATAAGCCCACAAAAGAGTAAACATCAAACTGCCAACTGCTTTTTACCTTCTGTAAATCAAAATACACTCTGGAAGTAAAACCTCCCAAATTACAGCAGGCGAGATGAAACATTAACCCGCCAAGAGTGGGGATGGCAGTGGCAGGGATGCACAGACTGGAGCCAGAGCTACAGTTTGTCTACATTAAAAATGCAACATCAGCAGAGGTGTCTGAAAGAGTCATTTATCAACTCCTGGATTAGAGAGACATCTTAAAGTAAGTGCACCATTTATACACACATATGCACAAATTGTCTGCCGGGGAAGGAGAGCAGAGCTGCTCTCTTTGTGCCTTGGAAAGTTCTCTCCAGTCCTCTGGGTAAATGTAGGGCCACAATGACATTAGGCATGGAAAATAGGAACCTTGCTCGTGGTAACAGGGGGTACAATTCATGTGAGCAGCCAGGATGGAAAGTAATCTAATGCTGCAATTTCAGAGAAACAATATAGAGTCGCTCACATACATCATGATTAATGGCTGGATACCATAGTGTGAAAACCATTTAAAAAATGGCATTTTTGTCACTGACAATGTTACACATATAGTAAAGGTCATACATGATAAGAGCATTATCCATATTTCTTCTGCAAACATGCTTAACCTTGTAGAGCACAATTCCCTGGAAGATTGGTGATCCATCTCCAGCTGCAAACTGTGCTCTTCAGAACCTGAGAAGGCCAATTTTACATTTATATCATTCCCATCCACAGACACACAGGCGTTGGGAGGCCTGCATGAGCCTTTCCAAGCAAAAAGGGATGGAAATGTTTTATAGCAGCACCTGCTCGGGGCTCTCCTCCCTCCACCTTGTCTCCTGCTGTCACCTGACACCAGAGCTGATGCTGGGCCCTTGCTGAAGCCATGCTGGAAACAGCTTCCTGTAAATCCCCTCTCCAAAGTCTGCTTGAGGAGCCCCTTTGGCACCCTCTGGCCACAGGGAGGTCCCAGCAGTGAGGTTGTCTCTGCTACCTGGCAGTGCTCAGCACAGCAGGAAAGGGGCAGCTGGTGACCGGCTGTGTCTGCAGGGAAATGCCAACCCATTCAAGGATTACCTGGGAGGAAATCTGAGATGAGTCCCACAGACCACACATTTATCTTTTTGAGAGCTGCATTTAAAACACACAGATCCTGCCAAAGGGTTGGCTCAGCCCATGGAAGAGTGGGATTCACCAGGTGAATCATTTCGGGTAAAACCTGGTCTGATGCAGCCCCCACACACCGTGTGGAGCCCACAGGGCTTGTCACACTTGTTACAGCTGCAGCTGCAACTTGCATTGTCCCCTAGACCCAACAAAACCCCTGAGCACCAGTGCCTGTGAGCCTCACTGCAACCCTGCCTTGCATCTCTGGGAGCTTGGGTGTCCTGGCTGGAATTTGGAGGAGCAGCAAGCTTCACAATACATTTTGCAGCAGGTTGTGTGACCCTCTGGAAAGCCCCCAGAAAGTGGCACTAAGCTGACCTAGTGCTATTGTCTGCTGGCTGGCACACAGTGGCAAGGGGAACTTTTTCAGTATGTAGTCATGTAGCTGGAATTGTAGACTCATAAAATCATAGAATCATAGAATCACAGAGTCACAGAATCACAGTCATAGAATCATAGAATAACAGAGCCATAGAATCATAGAATCATAGAATTACGGAGTCATAGAATCACAGAATTGTAGAATCACATAATCATAGATTCATATTCATAGAATGTTTGGTTTGGACGGGATTTTAAAGCTCATCTCCTTGCAGTCCCCACGGGCAGACACCTCCCACTAGGCCAGGCTGCTCAATGCCCCATCCAGCCCAGCCTGAGCAATCCTACCTACCCATGTTTGTGTGAGCATTCACTGCTGGGTCACATCTTTCCCTGTCCATCTGCCCACCAGGGTCCTTTCCCTGCTGGTACTGAGCTCTCCTGATTAACCTCAGCTCCAGCTGCAATTCAGAGTTGTGCTCTGCACTAACAAGATCTTAAAGGCATTGTATGAAAATTTCATTATTTCTACAGCAAACAAACCCCTGCCTGAAACAAATATTTGTGTAGTGAGATGCAGTGTAAATAAAGCTTGTTGCACTGAGTTAGACTCTACTTTAAAGCACCTCTGTGATGCCTCACCTGGGGCAGGGGGTGGGTACCAGGACAGCTCACTGCTGCTGTTCCCCTTCAACCAGGCACAAACACAAAAATGTGCCACAGCAGCCCCTGGGACAGGCTAAGCAGCAATGCAGCTCAGAGCCCCTCCACGCTGGATCTCTGCTAACAAATAATCACCACAATAAAAAGTGCAGGGATGCTGTTAAACCTTGCTGGAGCAGGGTGAGTGCAAGTCCAGAGGCTGCAGGCAGGATTTCTCCCCATCCCCAGCTCCCTGCTCCCCAGCAGATCTGCCCTCCTTTGCAGAGGAGAACATGATCTCACTCCAGAGGAATTTCCTCTGTGGGAGACACTGGAAAACGCTCTGGTGCCTTGTGACCACCTCCTGGAGCAGAGCCTTCCCCCCAGCCGGCTGCCAGATGGGGCTGGAGCACCCCAAGGCATTCAGGGGTGACCACACCAGTGGGAGTCACTGCCAGCCCAGGGACTTGTGCTGTGCTTGGAAAAGTGTGACCCCAGAGCTCCCGACCGTGTGTCCCCAGCAGCTGGCAGGGCTCAGCCCCTCTCACAGCCCAGGGTAGCAGGGAGGGATGGAGGGGACGGAGGGGATGGAGGGGACATTTCCACGCTGGCATTTGCAGCTTGTCAGATCAGCTTGTGCTTTCTTATGTGAACAGCACGGCGAAGGCTTCCCACTGCGCCCAGGGTGGGGAAGCTTTTCCCCAGAGTAGTTTGCAAAGACTGGCTGGACCGAATTATTCTTCTCATCATGAATGCCTCTCTCTGAGCCACCTTACCCATGCAGATACTCAAATGTTATTAATATGAATGAATGCATCTTGTCTCGGGGTGTCTCATGGTAGAAGCCATTTCAGAAACACTGGGAGGGTGGAGGGAAGGAGAGAATACGATCGAACAGCCCTGGTTGCATCTGTCCTATTCCTCAGATGACAATTTCCCTCTCCCAAGAGCACCACAGACTAGAGGCACTCACAGGTTATACATCATTCAGTCTTTTGCTTTGCAAAATTAGCTTTCTTAGCAAGGAAACAAAGGATCTGCTGTATTGGATCAGGCTACCGACATTGCTGCTGCCGCATCCAAGCTCTGGCACTTAAGAAACACGGCAGCTCTCCCTCCTCTGGCTGTGCTGGCCAAGTCCCTGCCTGGGGAGCTGCACACACAGTCAGAGATTGCTTCCAGATTGCCACAAAAATTCATCTGATGCTCAGTAGCAGGTAGTTTAACTTCTCTCCTAATTTTGTCATCTTACAGACCCACAAATGGCCAACATTATTTAGTCCTTTTAAAAACTCAGCCAGAACGTTTATCTCAATAAGTGCCTTCGGCACTGCCCTCCATAAAGCCGACTGCATACCACATAAAAGGAGGGTTTCTTTTTACTCCTTCAGAATTTACTGGCCTGCATGGTTTACTTTACAGCTGTTAATACAATGAAAGCTTTTGTAAGGAGAGGATGGTGCTGGGGAGCGGGGCAGGAGCTCGCAGAGGAGAGAGATAACAGTCTGTGGCTAATGCAGGGCTCCACATGCCCGGCCCGACGGGAGGACCATAACTCATAACACATTTAATGGCACAGGCGAGGAGAGGGACTGCTGAGCATCCCCCAGAGGGTCACACACAGCCATTCCCACCAGCTCTGGCAGCGGGTGATGGAGCGGGGAGGCTTCTCTGGGGCTGCACCCGGCGGGGAAGGCAGCAGCAGCTTTTAATCCTTCCCATCTTTTGCAAAGGAGGGATGGAGGGGGCTCTTGCCTGTGGAGCCTGCAGCTCCCCATGGAGCCAAGGAGAAGAGTTCACAGCCAGGGAGAAATATTAAAGGTGATGTAGAGCGTTGTGTCTGCAAACACGGGCTGAGCAACCTGGGAAATGCCAGTGTCTGACACGCCAGCAACAGCCTCTTTTCTACTGACCTTTAACTCCTCCTGGCCCAAACCAGAGCACACCAGGCACGCTGCTGTGTTTTACAAAGCCTCGGATCAAACACGCAGCCCAAGGCATGGAGAAGAGGTTTCTTTGGGGATGAGCAGACGTGGGCTGTGCAGCAGCAGCTTTGCCTCATCTCATCCTGGAAATGAGAAACTGGCACTGAGAAACCTCCCTTCTCCTCCACAGATCTGCTCCAGAGGCTCCCTGTCTGCAACACTTGGAATAAGGGAAGGAAACCTTCCCAGCTGCATGCAGAGGGGAAGACTCGGTGTTTCCAAAAGGCACAAATCCAGTCTCTAAGGCAAAATCAGTGTCCTGGCTCTGCAGGAGTGCTGCCCATCCCTCTGCAAAAGGCAGGGCAGATGTTTGGAACGGGTGACAGCCCATGTGCCACACAACACTGAATCACACAACTCCACACGGGCAGCAACAACTGCACAGCGACACACGGGAGAAGGGGCAGGGAAAATCCCGGAGCCCTTGGAGTGCTCTGTGCTCAGGTGTGTGGTGACACACTCACTGTGGGAGCCTGCCCGGGTCTCCACGAGTATTTTCCAGCAGCTCCATCCTCCCCACAAACCGGGAGTTAACTGCTGAGAGTGCTCTCTGCCATCTTTTGTGAGCTGGGAACCAGGAACGCTGCATAAATCATTATTCTTGCTAATTACCAGGAAACATCAAACAAGACAAGCATTTTACTCCTCATCACTGAATTTTGTTATGCTAATTAGAGTTGTATAAGCTGTTGCTATTAAACCTGGAGAGTCAGAAAAACATTTGCATTAATACCCACAAAGCTGCATCAAAACCTAGTTATTAGTATTTCAATGAGGTTCAGGTTACAGGGAAGCTGCTGCCATTTCAGGGGCTGGTTTGTTGTTTTTAAATCCTGCTGTGAGAGAAAATATAAATAAATGCAGGGTGAGGCCTCACGCAGACAATGCTCCTTTTATATGGGGAATTAAAAAAATAAGGCAACTTTGATCAGGAGGAGACATAGAAGGGATGGGGAGAGAGGGAAGGCAGAGCAGTGCAGAGATTTTGGTGCACTGCACATGGGGCTGCTCAGCCAGGGGCTGCACCGACTGTGGATGCCAGGCTGGGAACTGCTTTTTGGATTTCTGAGTTGCTGCTGCTCCCAGGCACTTTGCTTGGTCTGAGTGGTTTGAGTTTGACTCTCTGGAAGGCAGCTGGGAAGAGGAGCTGGCTCCTGCCTGCCTCCATGAAAATCACCTGAGTTTGCCTTCACCTACACTTTGTGCATCCCACTGGCACCAGGAGGATGTGGGACAGGATTTCTGGGTACCAAAATGCACACACCAAGCCACATGTCTGAACTTTGTGGGAGACCAACTCTGTAACAGGAATTGGCAAGTCCTTCTTTTTAGTGCCAATCACAGCAGCCGAGTGTTTCATCTGAAGATCTCACAGCACTTCAGAAAGGCAAATTATTCCCCCATGTGCCCCTTTAATACAACAATTATCACCATTTGATGCATCAAATACATCTGAAAAAATTAGGGGAGTCCAAACAGGCAGCTTGTGAGCAAAGAAAGGGTATTTTAACCCCTGAGGCCCGAGTGCTGGAGTTTCATTTTGGTGAGCTGTTCACAAAGGCACACTCTCACTGATGATTTCCATCGTGTGGACGTGCTCATATTGAGCTCACATGATGTTGCAGCAAACCTTGTCCAGCACTGGGAGGCTGTGACAGGTTCATACACAATAGAGGGAACCCGTGGGGGAAGGAAGTGGGGTGTAATTCGGGTTGGGAGCATCCTTATCCCAGAAAATGCCAGGTTTTTGGACCTGGGTGAGAGGCACTGCCCTTCTCTCCAGACACTCGGAGTGGGCTCCATCCCTTTGCAGGTTCCCCAGCCCCTTGGCTCAAACCACCCCACTCCCTTTGCCTGGCATTTATTCCTCAGTAAGGACAGCGGGGTGCAGTTTAAAGAACACATCTGAGCTGTCTCTGTGACCCGAGTGCTGTTCTATTGACAGGGGGACAAGTTATCTGTTTTTAGTGTCCATTTGTCAGATCGCTGGAGAGGGAGAGACATTCACTCTCTCACTGTATATTTCTATCAAAGAAATAAAATAAAAAAAAAAAAAACAACCAAGGAAAGAAAAGTCTGTGTTGCCTTTTCCCTTGCTGGTGGGAAGCTCAGGTGAATTGAGCAGTGCTGTGCCTCACTGATGATGAATTGTGGTGGCAGCGCCTGCACTCCATCATTTTGCTGATGTGCAGGAGCATGGACGCACAGCACGGGCATTCCAACACCTCCCTGTGCTGGCCCTGAGCTGTGGGATGCTCCTGGTGGGGTTCCCAGCCCAGGGCTACCTCCTCTCCCCCAGCACAGGCCCCCTCACACTCTCACTCTGCACCCTCAGCATCCTTTCCAACTTCGGGGAGCATCTGGTGCTTCTCTCCAGCCTCATTTCCTGCTGCATCCAGGGCAGTACCCCACAGCTCTCTGGCCTCCAGAAGGGGAGGTTAAGGCTTCATTCCCTCTATTTCTACCAGGATGAGTGTTAGGAGAAGAGCCAAACACAAGGCGGGATCCAGCACCCCCCAGTCCCACTCTAACACTGCATCCTGCCTAATCACAGGCAGATTAAAAAAAATCCATGTCAGCTATGCTGAGGAAAGGAGAACTCTAAGAAGGATGAGGAAAATGAAGACACTGTGAAATGCAATAGATGTCAACTTCTACTTATTTTTTAATTTCATCTCTTACAAGCTTTTTGGAAGCTAACATGATTAAGTTCTTCACACAATTTATTAGCATCTTGTTGGAAATCCAGCAGTATATTACACTGTCTGAGTAATCCAATTAGTAAAATGTATTTATTTAACCAGAATATTAGCTGCACACAATCTCAAATGAAGTAAAGTCCCTGATCCTGGGGTTCCTCTCACTTCCTGGAATTCATTTACCAGCTACAGAAAGGCTTACTCTAATGAAATAAATATCAGCCCTATGTTTTTGGAATAATACAAGAACACCAATCTTGCTGCTCAGATAACTGCTGCTTTTTTTTTTTTTCCTGCAGCACTGATGGCACACAGTTTTCACAGCAGCATAAAGGTTTTTCTGACTCTTCCACTTTCCTCTCACCCCAAACCCCCCAAGCCCACCTGGCTTCCCATTTTTTACAACTACTAAATGATTCCCCAAATTAAGAACACACTTTCTTTTTTCCCATTCAGCAACCCATGTGCAAAAGTGAGCCTCGTACCTCTTTACCCCGATTTGAAAGAGCTTTGAAATAAAACCACTGTAGGAAGCAAGGGCTCTTCAGCACTTTTTCCCCTCCTAATGAAGAAGCTGAGTGACAGCCCCCGAGGCAGGAGGTCTGAGGTGCCTCAGCAGCATCCCTGCCACACTCTCGTGCTGGCCTGACCCTACAGGGACTGTGCTGGGGGTGCAGACAGATGTGTGACAGTTTGGGGTGTGTTTTAGTGGTTACTTCAAATTTTTTAACATCCTCTCATCCTTGCTTTAATTTTGTTACTGCCTTGAATGCTCCCAGCTCCTGATAGCACAGCATCCCCACCCAGAGCCCCTGGGCACAGCCTGGCTGCCAGCACTGGGGTGGCTGTCCCAGCCTGTGGCATCTCCTGGAGGGGACGTGAGCGGTGCCAGGCAGGTGCCAGCAGGAGAAGGGGCAGGGCTCAGCCCAGGGAACGGCCTGCTGTTGATCCATGGTATTTTTCCAGAGCTGCTGCTCCAGCTTATCTTCATAAATTGGCTTAATTAATTATTTTCCCCAATGAGCAGCAGTGGGAGGTGCAGTCAGGAGCAGCAGCACGGGGGTGGGGCAGTGAGCCAAGGGCCCCGGTGACCCCGGTGCTGGGGCAGCTTTTGGCACTTTCCCTGGCTTTGGCTTTGGGCTTGAGGGGAGCTGCAGATGGAGATGGGGAGCTGCAGATATCCTCATCTACTCTCACCCAGACAGAGGGTGGAAATAAAAATCTCAGGGTAGTGCAGCATCCCTGGATGTGCATCTCAGAAACCCCAAATCTGGGAGTTTGGGAGTCAGTACATGCCAGATGCCAGCAGGCAAAGGCACACAGGGGATGGATTTGCTTTACTTGCTCACAAACCCTTTTTCTCACACCTCATGGAGCATGATCACGTTCTCCATCTCCAGCAGCACCTGTGAGATAACTCTGAAAGCCACAATGGCAGAGCTGGCTGGAGAAGGAAGGGACTAATGGCCAGAGTTAATAATAGATACCATTTGCAACGTGCCTCCAAAAAAATGAAGGTCCTGAGGCAAAGGAGCTAATTTTGTGTTTCTTCTTGGATCCTGCCTGAGCGCAGGGGAGGGGAGGAGGGGAAGTGTCTGTGCCAGAGACTCACCCGGGCTCAGAGTGCCAGTCCTGTGATGCTCATTCACATGCAGAGAATTTGAGAGAGATCCTCCCACTAATGCAAACAGGAATTACCCGTGTAATCTTGGGATTAGCTGAGCCCAAGGAATTATTTACATTTCCTAAATGAGGGAAACTGTATCAAGTGGGTGAGGCAGACACGGGAGCTGAGTTGTGGGAGAGCGACTCTCTCCCTGTGTCTGCAGGAACCAGCATCCTTTGCTGTCTGAGAATGAGTTCACCCAGGGTTGCACTAAAGATTTGGTGTGTTTGGACAAAAGCTGCTGCTGAGGTGCAAAGCAGACAGACTGACTTGGGCTCATGGCCAGGGCGGGAGACATCAAACTCCAGACCCAAATCCCTGTCTGCAGATCTTTCCTACATCACAGGGTGCAGCCACTCATCCTCCACCGATGATTGCAGTGACAATAGGAATAATTAAGACCATTTTTAAACTCTTTTATTAAATTTCTCTTGCAAAGTCTCTCTCACAATCATCCAAGCCCCCCTTGGCAGTGCCTGGTGTGACTGCTGGGTGGGGACACAGACCTGCTCCCTCCCGGGCCACACGGAGCATCCCTGCCACTGATGGCACCACCACGCTCTGAAGTGGGGCTCCAATCACCCAGAGCATTCACCACACGGTGCTTTTCACTCTTCCCTCCTCAAAAGCCACATTGAGAGGCAGCAGCACCCTCAGAGCCCCATCTCCTCCCAAATCCTGTAACACCCACCATAATCACAACAACAACAACAACAACAGTTGCAATAACCCTCCATCTTTCACACACCAGACGAGGAGTCAGACTCCATTTCCAAACTAAGACATCTCGTGTGCTATTCTCCCTCCCCTCCAGACTAATAGCTGACAATGTATGCCTTCCACATTAATGATAAGGGTTCAAGGGGAAAGAGACTGCTCTCCTGTTTCGCTGACATTACACTCTCCTATGTACCCACCAACATACCCTAAGGCAACAGAACTCGTAATAGGTTCCTCTAACTGCCTCCTGCATCAAATTTGACACCGTGTGCTTTCTTCTCCTTTCCCATCGCTCACCTTATAACTCTGTCATCATCATTGATTTTGACTTAAGGAGAGGAAAAAAACCACCACCCAACCCTCTCCCCCTGCTCGAGCAGCACCAGGGTGGTGAAGCACAGCTGCTGCGGGGACCTGGATTAGGGAAGAGGGAGCCAAGGGGGCTGCTTCTGTTTTTCCCGAGTCTCAGTGGTGGAGGGACTGAGGCAGCACGCCGGGAGGGTTTGCTGCACCCAGCAGAACAAGTCTGCAGCCTCAGGACACGGCTGCTGGCTCTGGGGATGCTCCCCAGCTTGCAGGCAGCATTGTTCAGGTGCTCAGTGGATTTTTGCTCTGGGCTCGTGACTCCTCTGAGGTCAGGATTTGTTAATTTTTTAAGCAGAACTCCTTTTTCCTCTTGTCTTTCTTCCACAGAAAAGACAGCTGGAGTGATCTGTATCTCTGGGCTGTGTCACTCTATACATTGAGCCCTCCTCTGTGACCTCCCCAAGTTCTCTGCATCCCCACCTGCAGCAGAGGTGATGCTGGGCCCAGCAAGCCCTTGGGAGTGGTGCTGGGAAGGGGCAAGTGCTGGATTCACCACAGAGGGGTGAAGGACCCTTCCCAGTGGCAGCACCAGGATGGTGACAGGCGTGTCCCGTGGGACAACAGTTTCAGCTCAGTTCAGTTATCAGATGACCAAGGCTCTCAGAGAAGAGGGCCAGACTCCCATGCCAGCACTGGACACTTCCCAGCACAACCCTGCCAGGAGGGACCTTGGACCAACTTCCAGCACTTTTCTTTTGCACCTGCACCCCAAGATCTGCCTTCCAGGGCCTGTAACAGTGTTGGAAGTGGAAGCAACCTGTCAAAATTCCCCAGCATGGGGCAATCCTTCTCTGTGCAGCCCAGGCAGACCCTTCCTGGCTCCTCTGTCTGGTTTCCTCCCAGATCCACAGCAGTGAATCCCCAGAGTGTGGCTGACCCGCAGCTGGTGTTTTCTGTGATTTATGTCAGAGCCTATTTACGTCCTCTGCTTAAAACAATCCAGTTCATGTCAGCAGTAAATGAAACTGTGTACCATCCAGCAGCTGTTTGGCTGCTACCTGAAATGAGTTTCACTCCAGTTCTTATCATGAAGAAATCCTTTTAATCATCAAAACAGCCACGGCTGCCTTGGAGCTCAGATGGTGTGGTGATTTTAACAGGGCAAGGCACATTGCAAGCCAGGGCCATGGAAAGAGCCCTGGAATTGGAGGTGATTTTCTCTTCCAGGGTTGGAGTCACTTTGGGCACAGTGACAGGTTTAAATGAAGGTCTTTGGCTGCAGAGACCAGTTTGGTTGTGAGCCTGGACACCAGCAGGGTTTATTTGGGGCAGTAAGGGCCAGACTGGGCCCAGAGATGGCCTCTGGGGTTCCCACCAGTGGCCCAAGCAGGTTCCTGAGTTTGAAAACACCAGTGTTCACTAAGACTTGCTGGTTTTGGAGATCCTGCTACTCCTGTGGCCAATAGGGCCAGTAAGAACCAGTTCAGCAAAAATCCAGATGAGATGGGCTCTGAATCCGTGCTGCAGCCACTGCACCCCGACAAGTCTCCTAACGAAGGATTTAACTAACGAGGCTGTTGGCAGAGAGCAGGGATGCTGCACAAGAAGCAAGGAATATCTGCCCAAAGCTATTCTGAATTCATTAAGGAGGATGACAAGAGCTGGGCTGCTGTGTTTGGGGACACAGCATGAGGCCACATAACCTGCTCGTCCCACCAAAAACTAATGATCATAGCCTGAGTAGCGAGGAGCGGGCGCCTGCCACGCGCTGCTTGCAAACAAGCTGCAGACCAAAAGCAATTTGAAGGAATTATTTGGGAAATAATTGTAAATAATGAATGAATGAAAGGAGAAAACTGCAAGCTGTTTACAGATAACTTGCCCGCAGAAAAGAGCTGAATTTGCCGAGTAGGTGATTCACTATTGATTATTTCCCCGGCTCTAGCTGTAACCTTATAAAGCATTAATTAAGATGAGTCTTCACAGTTCAGCATATAATCTGCTACAGGTCTCGAGAGCTCAGCAGTGCCCTCCTGGAAGGAAACATGGAGCTTCACACCCTGCCTGGGTGGGGAGGAGGTGGGGAGACCCTGAGCAGAGCCCAGCCCCAAACCCAGCCACATTCCCAATAGCTGCTGTGAATACTCCAGCAGGCTGAGGGTTGGGACTGGGGAGAGCCTGGGCACGGCAGGGGAAGGCTGGATCCTACCTGGCTGCAGGATTTCAAACAGGACAGCTGCCCCTTGGGATAAACCCTTTAAAGGCAGCCAAGGCAATCTGGCTAACCCACTGAGGCTGCCCTCACATGACCTGTTGCCAAGTCTGCCCCGACAGCAACGCTTAAACATGCCCCAAAGTGACACTCTGCAAGTGCCCCTTGTGCCACCCAGCTTTTCAGGGGGTCTGCACTGCTCCCCCAGCCTCAGCTCAGACAGATCAGATATTGGGGGTGCCCAGAAGCACCAACTCCCGGGGTTATGAGTGGCATGGAGTGTGGGAGAAAATGGGCCAGTTTTTGGAGAAATTCTCTGCTCCCGTAGTTTGGGAGTTCACAGCAGGACTGTGATCAAGTGTCGGAATATTTGCCAGGAGAATGCTGTGGCAACTCCAGAGATTAACAGCTTATTACAGTGTGCTGGGCCCTGGCTACTGTTTATTAAACATATTTATCAGACATATTTATCAGTTGCACCTATCCCTGGATGCGCTGAGCAATGGCAGGCCCATGGAAATGCAAATACCCTGGCAGGGCCTGGCACCCCTGGGCATGTCCTGCTGACAGGAGCACAGCTCCAGCCCGTGCTGAGCCAGCCTCCAGCTGATGAGGCACAGGGCTGTGTCTGGGTAATGCACAGACACGAAAATCCAGCAGAGCAACCTAATCCAGCACAGGAAGGCTCCTGATTCCACCCCCAGAGGAGTGAGGGATGCTGAGCCAAAGGGGCGAGCTGTGGCTCTGCAGCTGTGCTCCCCAAGGTGGATCTGCAGCCTCATTTTCTTGGCAGAGCCACTGAATGCCCTCCCCATCCCATCATTCCAGGACTGCTGGCCCAGCTCTTGGCAGGCAGGAACGTGCCTGCTTTCCCCACATCCTGAAGAAATGAGGATGTGATAACTTGGCACCCGACTGAAGTTAAAATACTCTGCCTTTCAAGCAGCTGATTAGCTCAGCATTGCCAAAGCATGTTTGCATCATTTCTGGATGTCTTGGAATACAGGCAGAGCACATTAGAACCTGCAGTAAGCAAGCCCAGTATTCAACTGATTTCTGTTCTCCTAACTTTGTTTCTGAAAGAAAAGCTCAGGCAATAAAGTTTTAACTGGCGAGGAAATCCAGAAAACCAATGACTCTGATCTTTCTACCCCATTTCCAAGTCAACTGTGAGCTACCATAGGTTTTCCCAAGAGTTGTCCTCAGTTCCCATGGGAATGGTTTGCCAGCAGAACCACCAGACCCTTTCTGGCCACTCAGCACTATTTGGTGTGGTGCTCACTCAGCATCACATCATGGCCAAGCCATGACCAGCTACACACAGCCTTAATTTCTCCTAATTTATGCACAAAAATTAATAGGAAGATTCCAGTAAAAGCCCCTCTTTTCCCCCCATCAGATGCAATCAGCCACAAGCTGTGTCTCACAGGGCTGAGCTTCAAGGTAAAGTTACACTTGACCACTAACCAAGGGAAGCTAGCAGGAGAGGAATTAAAAGTTCAAACAAAATAGAGCATAATCAGTTGGATTTTAGCAGCATGACTAGGTTCCTAATGATTTCAGTGCTTTACAGACTGTTTTGGCCATGTAATGAAAATTATTTCATATCATCGACTTTGCAGGAAAACCTTGTCAAGACTGCAAATATCTGAAATAATAATTTGAAGGACAGACGGCACAACATCCGATTTCTCCTAATTCAGGTGTTCAAGGTGACCACATGCAAGCAGATAATAATGCTCACCCACATTGTGAGTGTGTTGCTTTTTACACACACAAACATGGGATGGAGCATCTTTCCCTGCCCAGAAAACCCTTTAGCAGCATCCAAAAAGGGGAAGAAAATAAACCTGAGGCTGCAAACTGCTCTGCCAGCCCTCCTGCCACGCGTGATCCCCCATGGCAGCAGTGGAGCTGGCTGAGGGCTCTGCTCTGGCTCTGGCTGAACCACAGCCAAGCCAGGCCAGCCCATCCCCTCCCAGGCAGGTCCTGCACAGCTCAGCATCAAACACACAAGCAAACGTTTCTTGTGGATGTCATCTGGAGGAAAATCCCTTCCTGCTCTAGACTCCTGCAAGGGCTGCTTCCCAGCAAGGGCTTAGCTGATGGTTTGTCCTTTGCTGGAAGAGATTAAAAACAAAGAACAAGTGTTTGCCAAACTGCAGTTGAGTTAGAAAGGATGAAATGCTCCTATATGGGGAGAAAAGATGCATTTCGGTTTAGTTTCATTACTGTCTCATTCATTTCATTTTCTCCTTTCACTCATTGCATGCCACACGCCCTTAAAGACTTGCAAAATTCTCTCCACCCAGTTTATTTTATTTTGCCAGTCATCAAAATCTTCTCTCTCCATGAGCAAATGTATTGCTAATTAGGACAGAGGAACAGATTAAGTGCAAATGAGTAGGTCTCCTTGTTGATGCTGTTGCTTTCCCTGCCTCTCTCCAACCCAAAAATCAATGCAAATCTTTTGAGGAATTCAAGTAAATTTTCATTAACACAGATATAATGTGCTCCTGAAAAAAAAAAATCAGAATTAGAAACTGTGTGAGAAAAGGGGATTGAGACAATGAGAGATACAGAAAATGGGAGATGCAAAACACACATGTGTGTTATCCAAACTCTGAATTTCCTGGCCAAATCTG
Source organism: Leptocoma aspasia (assembly GCA_013399835.1). Taxonomy (NCBI): domain Eukaryota; kingdom Metazoa; phylum Chordata; class Aves; order Passeriformes; family Nectariniidae; genus Leptocoma; species Leptocoma aspasia. Next base: position 212,662 of record VXAX01004879.1, on the reverse strand, counting down.
GCTTGGCTGGTGAAGGGCAGAGATGTGGGAAGTTGGTTTGTGTGTCCTCTCAGCTGCAGGCATTTCCAGAGAGCATCCACACAGAGCAGACAGGCTTAGGGGAGTTTATGGTGATGTAAAATGATGCTGCATCTAATTGTTTTTATTTAAAGGAGTTTCGAAGGAACCTGGAGGATGAAACCTGCAAAAGCTTCACTGAGCTCACATCATGCTTTATTTGCCTCACTTCCAAAACTGAGCACTGCCATCAGGTGTGATCCCATTATTTAGGGAAAAAGGCACTGTGCACATGTCCAAGCACGGGACACCTGCAGGAAAACCCCTCTGAGGACCTTTGTCACCATCTCCTCACCATGCTGAGAATTGTGCCAGCGGTCAGTTGGTCAGTACAACCAACCTGCTGCCCCAAGGAGATATCCAGACCTAAACCCCACCATGAAACAAATACCTTGGCATAGGAGAGAGCTTTTTGTACCAGATGGACCCCCTGGTGTCTTGGCAAATCCAGTTCTTAGGCTTTGCCACAAAGAGGCTTAAAATTAATTAGCAGATTTTTTTTAAGAGTTCCTAATACAAGGAGTGTGTGAGAAAGGGCATTCATCAGGAGCTTACAGGCCAAGATGAGGATTTGTACTTTGCAAGACAGTTACTTTCAAAACTGGCAATTTCAACGTTAAAGGCTTGCAGATGAAAACATTCCCAACTTTCCCAGAAAGTCAGGAAGGGGGAGGTTTTCTGGTTTTCTAAAGGTGACAGTTTTTACCAAAAATCATCTGTCCCCTTCGGTCTTCCAATGAGCACATCATCACAACCTCCATCTACTGAGAGCTGACTCAACTGCTGCTGACCCTGGACAACTCCTGAGACTGTTCTGGAAAGCACCTGCCACAGCTGCTCCAAAAACATGGGGAGATGGTGGGAGATCTGCCTAGTTAAGCAAATCACTCAAAAAAAATTACTCTTCAAACACTTGCTCCCATATTGATTCATTTCTTGGCCTTTACAGAATGATTCTCAAAAGGCAAAGTGTTGGTGAGGCTTTGCTTGGAGTGGGGTTTTGGACCTGTGGTTTCCAGGAACTGCACTTTTCCCCCCCAAAAGTAACCCCACACGAGGTGCATGCAGGTGATGGAAACCCTGCCAGCACAGCCCACCTTCCAGGGCACTCACTCTCACCCCAACCTCATCAGGGGCCAGTCAGAATCACCACAGCATGAATTCACACTGATTTTGTAATTAATGTTTCACAATTCACATTAGTTTGCTAATAATTTTGAAAGAAAGCAGATACAGCATTTGGGGAGACACATCCAGCAGTTCAAGTTGTTTATCCACCAGTTAAAGTTCTTCATCCACTCCCTAGGGCAAGAGAAGACCCATCACTGCTGGAAGTGAAGCACCACAATACTGTTCAAAGTTATTTATTGTCTCAGCCCTGTGCTGCCTCCCAGGAGCTTACAGTGCCTGCCAGCACCTGGAGGAAGAGGAAATGCATTGAAAAACAGGGATGAGCAAATCCTGTGCAGTGCATGGTGGCACTCCTTGGTCTCCTTCAGCATTTCCACAAGAAGGAAACCTGCTTCTGTCAGGCTGCAGCATTTTCCCAGGAAAAAATTAAAAACAGTTTGTGCTGCATTAGCAACATTATCCCTCACTTCTTTAGCCTTTAGTAACTCCTACAAGCATTAATTAATTTACAAGCCCCTGGTGACCAAACCAAACTAAACAAGTTTTTCCTTGCCATAAGCCCACCCTGCACGTACACAACAACCAGCAAAATCCCTGATTTTGCTAGGAAGCACTCTGAGCTCAGTCTTGCCTTTGTTGTGTGCTTTTTCCACTCTGCTTTACTACTTGGTATTTCTGGGGAGATTTCCTTTGGAAGGAGGCTCTTGTCAGTGTTTTGCTGATGGTGTTTGGGATCAGCTCTGAGCAGCACCGTGTTTAAAGCTCTGTCAGTCTGCCTGCCCAGCCATGCTCTCCCCTGTCTAGCTGCTCATGCAGCACCAGAAAGGAGAAATTTAAGGAGAGCCAACCTAGTTAGAATTTGAAATGCTGTTCTGAGGACTCGAGGAACTGGAAACACAGGAAAACCTCAGCAAAAAGGGACACGAATTTGTAAAAGAAAAAAATCATCTGAGATTGGTGGATTGCAGACCTCCTCCTGCTCCAGGTTTGGTCTGACATGGCAGAGAAATTTAAATTTTATCCTTTAAAATACCAGAAAGGAAAGCCATGTCTTTACAGGACATGAGATTGCACCGGTATTTGGAAAGAGAAGTTCACATGAAAAAGATGTGTTCCCAAGGCAGAAATCACTCCCCATTCCTGCCAAGCTCCTAGAAAAAATATTGGGAATACCTGTGGCAACCTGCAGTACCCATATTACTCAATGTTCTATTATATCCTAACAAAGGATTTCCTGTACAATAATCTGAGGATAGGAGAGATGGGGGTATTTGCTCTAAGGAAAGCATAAAGAAGATATTATTACCAGGCTAGACTACATCCAACTCTAACTGTTCAAGTATTAAATCCATTTTTCACCATCAGGAGTGTTATCCAACAACATGAGAAGTACAAGCAGGAGAAAATATTCTCAAGTGAAGGAATTGATGGCCAAAGCCTGAAAGTTTGGTAAAATGCTTTTCCACTTCCTGTCCTACAAACTGTCAGCACTAGGATGGAAAACCACAGAGCAGTAATTGCAAAGGACACTTCTTCTTTCTTACACTGTCTCTGTCTGTAAGGCAAGAGGATGGCAAGTTAATTAATTATCTCCAGCATCAGTTTACTTGAAGATCTTTTTTTCCAGCAGCCCATCAAAGGAGACTGATAGAAGTCTTGATTAGAGGGATAATGAAGGAAATCTCTAATAGATTATATCATTTCTTGCCCATCTGCAGCCATTCACTGCTTCACAGGGCTGGGATTCACGTCTGGAAAATATCACAAGCATGTAAATCCACCTCCAATGCAAAATTTATGGAAAAATTCGAATAATTGCATGTTTACCATATTTCTGTCAAAGGTCTGGGAAAAAAGATATCAGATCATCTGCCTTGCTATAGAGCAGAGATTTTCCATGTGTCCTGTTAGGGTCTCTGACTCTGTGAGGATAAATCCATATTTTGGAGTCACATCAGACACAGAGAGGGAAAATTTATTAGATAATAGAGAGCAGGAGGAGAGCAGAGAAGCAGGAGGAGAGCACACACTGATGTGTGGGTTCCATGGACAGTTTGATGTCCACCTTATTATCTGTCCCCAGAAGCTTTTTCCTAACAGTGACCATTAGCAGGGGTCATAGGTGAAGTGTTTTATCTGGTTTTTTTTCTCTTTCTAATCTTGTTTTCACCTGCAACACCACACCTCCCCCAGTCCTTGCTTCAGACCACCAGGAGCCTTTGGAGGGCAGAGCTGGTTCCCACTGCAGAGGGGGAAACTTTGGTCCTGCTGAGTCCCAGCTCTCCATCCCTGTCACACCAGTGCCCCCCAGTTTGCAGTCCCTGGGGGGTTTTGATGCCATTCCCCTTTTCCCCAGGCTGTGCACACACTGCCAAATCTAACAGCAGGGGAAATGAAGTGTCAGGTTCTGACACACGGGGCTGATTCCTATCTCACACTGATAAACCCCAAGCCATTCCCAACGAGTCCCTGTGGCACGTTTAAGCAATCCATTTCTTTTAGAGATGAGACTGAAGATTCTCCCTGGGTGCTGTTTGAAGCTTCATAAATTGTTGGTGGCAGCAGTGGCTCTGACCTTTGGATGCTCAGGTGCCCCAGCACCATCTTGAGTGAGGGGTTGGACAAAGCACTGTGCTAACAAAGGGATTATTAAAATTCCAGCAAAGAGCCACAGAGGAGGACCAAGCCACCCATCAGAGCCACCCTGCCCTCTCACAAGCATCTCCAGCACCCTGCTCTTGTCCTGGCCAACAGGTGTCAGGGAGAGGTGCTCCAGCCCCTGCCCTGAGCCTCTCCTGTCCCCCACAGCCAAGGGCCAGAGTAAATGGTGCCACGCAAGTGAGCAGAAGCAACAGCAGCAGAGGGGGACCAGAAAGTGTTTTATGGGGTTAAACATCCCAGTCTGAAGTAAAGCAATTTCCTTCGGTCTCCTGCCATTTCCTTGTGGGGGCTTATCATCTCCAGCTGGGACAATATAAAGGCCCATTTAATCGAGATCCATTTAACACTGAATCACGCTAACAAGATTACTTAGCCAGGGCTAATTCTGCATTTGCTGAAGTGCAGTATCCAGGGTAAGTAATCTCTGTGTGCTGGTGGCAGGTTCAGAGACAGGTTAGCCACTGGCTTAGCATCCCAGACAAAACATGGAAAGCACATGGGAGACCATGACAATGAAATCGCAGCCCCTTTAGCCCATCGGGCTCTTTCCTTTCCCCTACTCAGTGTGATCAGTGTGGAGAGGGTTCACTCATTACCCCATAGGATCCTAAAAAGGGAATTATTTTCTTTGTCCTCACAAGCAGCAGAACAGGCAATACAGCAAAATCCTCTTCAGTCATTATCTGTTAAGTGCATGGCATCCTTTTGTGAGTTAAATGACACAGTATTTCTTGCATAGGACTGAATTCAAAAGGTTTTGCCTTCCATCAGGAGATAACTCAAGATTTGAGTGCTAATTGAATACATTTATATGCACACAAGTGATAGGCATTCATACGATTTTTTAAAGTAGATTCTCACCATTCAGTCATTTAAAAATATAGCACTAAGGGCTCTATTATTTATGATTATTAAATCACAAATCTGAGTAGCAAAATACTTCACTTGGGGAAAATGTGAAGAGGCTGTTTCAGAGGAAAAAAAATCTCCTTTCCAGAACTCACAGAACATCATCGCAGGAGGATGCTGATAACCAATATTGTTTTACAGCTAAGGCTCTCCAAGTGACTCACTCAGGTAAATGGATTAATCCTAATCACCCCTTCAAATGTTCCCAAGTCCTCCAAATGGTCGGAGCTGAGGTTGACGTGTTCTGGGGAGCTATTCACATTTTTGTACACACTGACTCATTATGCCATCAGTGCAGGGCCTGGGACATCCCCAGTCATTCCCTCCTTGCTGAGTGACAAGATGGGTCTTGTCACTTCAGGGGGGATTCATCTCACCTGGTGTCAGAGGTCCACAAGACAAGTGTCTGTACTGGAGTGAGTCTCTTAAATGTGTAAGTGGAGAGAAATTGCAGTGATTTGTCTGACCTATTTTAGGCAACCACCTCCAGATGAGAGCAATTGCCTGCTGGAGGTGCCCATTTCTCTCCATTGATGGTAAATGAGATCTGAGTGCTCAGTGCAGATGCCGAGACCTGGGTGCCATCAGGTGAGATGGATCCTATCCACAGTAATTGCAGCCTTTCAAAAAGAGAGGCCCTTTTTTTTTTTTTTTTTTTTTTTTTTTTTTTTTTTTTTTTTCTTTTTTTTTTTTTTAATCCCCTAAGGAGTTTATTTTAACCATTTGAGGAATTTTCCAAGTTTTCATTTCTGTCCTTGGTGTCTTTTGGTCTTCCTCCCCCTTTGGGCAGGCAGTCCTCAAGTTGTGGCAGCTGGGCTGTTAAAGGTGAGAGAGCCCTTGGTCTTTCCTTCCACAGAACAGAGCAGGGCTCATGGTTTTATTTTGCAACCCAGCCCAGAACAACTTTTGTTCAGGGCTCAGCCTGTCAGAAATGGTTCTCCATAGGCTGGCTGCAAGCTCTTCTGTGGTGTGAAGGACAAAAGCTCAGGCAGGGCAGAAGGACAGGACCAGAGATGACAAGATGACCTCCAGAGGTCCCTTTCAACCCCATGAAACAACCCTGGTTGTTTCATGATTCTGTGAAAAAGGAAAAGCTCTCCAGGGCAATATTTTCCCACCAGGTATGGAGATCTCCATGCTCAGGGTGCTGCTGGGGACAGGCTTTGCCCCTGGAAAATTCCAGCTCCTCAGCACTGCTGGGCAGGCACCTCCAGGAAGTTTCAAGATATTAAAAAAGTTATCTATGGAGCTGGGGGCCTTTAGGGCGCAGCAGGAGCTGGGCAGAAATCTTCAGTATCATCATTTATATTCAGATTTCTGGGTTCATTTGAACCCAGCCCACATCCTGTTCTCAAGAAGTGACTCAGGCACTCAGGGAACTGAACACCCCCTGACAGGGGCTCTCAGCCCCAGCTGTGTGCTGCTACTTCACGTGCCCCCTACCCACCAATTCCAGAAGGAGATGAAATTCTTACATCAGGGCTGGATTCTGGCCAGGTGCTGAGGTCACTGGTGAAACTGGGCTTCTGCTGAGACTTTTTATTCTGTTTTTTATTGCAGTCTAGAGCTCAGACCAGACATTTTCTCCCCTTCCTTCCTCCCTGCCGTTGCACTCAGGTACTAAACCATGCCCATGGTCTCTGGGCAGGAAAGGGGGTTTGCTGGTCAGCTCTACACAGGGAATTCACATGTTTGACATGCACCACCTCGGTGCCTGGGAAATGACCAAACAGATTTTGAAGTCACATAAGTGAAACAGGCAGGTATGAGAAGAAACCTGAGTGTCTGAGGTTTGTTTCCTTGAAAAACAAAGTGTTCATTCAAAACATTCAGCTGCCCTCATGACTTCACCCTCAACATCTGAAAGCACCAAAATCTACCTCAAAAATATGTTCAAGTCCCACTGAAAATTCAAGGGACTCCCTCTAGCAAGTGCTCAAGTTTTCTCCAGCTGTAAAAAAAACCAAAACACATTCCACTCCTACTCCTTCAAAGATCAGTCCACCAGCCAAGGGGTTGGATTGTGCAGACAGCCTTGTGTCTTGGACACTTTGGAAGGAGCTGAGAGTCTTGAACTTGATGTCCCAGAATTTCCAAGCATTTTCCAATTTTAATGGTGCCTAGAACAAATTCAAATATGGTAAAGGCATGGACTGGCACACCCCAAATTTGAACCCAAAGCTTCCTTTCCTCAAGTTCTGAACCACTCAGAAATAATCTGCTGGCTGCAGGTTGCTCCATTACTTGTCTTGTTTTGATAGCATGCCATTATCTCTAATTGCTGGGGTTTGAAAGGCTTCAAGTCCTGCCTGTGTGTGTTCCAAGCAGGGTGTGACAAGGTCCCCTCGATGTCACACCTGCTGCTTGGGCAGCAGAGCCTGACCACAGAGGCAAAGTGTCTTCCTCCCAGCAATAGGACCAAGCAGACTCCATGGGGATCGTTATTAACTTGCCTTTAATTACCAACTAATTTCCTCCTGCACAGCCAGTAATTTCAAGCCCTGTGGAAAGCACAAGGAAACAACAACAAGGCATTTCCCAGCAAAAGGAGTGTAAACAAACAGGCAAAACGCAGAGATTCAAAGGAGAGCAGTGTATTTAAACTCTCCAAATACAACAACCTGAGAAATTTTCCTCCAGAAAAAAAAAGGCAAAAACGTTTTAAATTTTTTCCCCCTTACTTCCCAGCTAAATATTTCATTTTTAAAGCCATCCAATTTTGCTAACTTATAGGGAATACCTTGTGGCTGTTTCTAATAGGAACTGCTTGCACCTAAAATATGCAGAGGTTACCACCTCTCCGTAATAAGCTGGTGCTGTAGGTTGTTCAGTGGCTCAAACCATACTTAGCAGCTGACAGACAGCAAGGAGAGCTGGAGGAGCATGGAGCCTTGTTAGTGGCAAGGTTTTCCCAGCTGAGGCTCAGCCACGCACTCATTGGCAATTCCGAGCACGGAGCTGGTCCCGCTGGAGCCTCCATATGTTTCTTCCCCTGGAGGAGCGATGAATGTCAATTCACCCCTTGGGGTGCGTCAGGCAAAAACCCTCCTGAGGGTGAAACCAGAGCTGACAGCAGCCAGCCACAGGTGCCCCCACCAACTTCCACCCACGGGCTGGCTTTGCCAAGGCTCGGGGAGAAAACGGAGCTGTGTGTGCTGTGTTCCCACTGGTGAGCACATCCCCCTCTCAAAATCAGCTGTTTGGAAGGGAGAATGGAGGTAACACACGCCCACAAACTCTCATAAAACTGGGAAATGAATGTTTGTGCAGGGATCTCCCCAGAGCTCGTGGCAATGCCCTGAGAGTGTGACAGTGGCAGTGAAGTGACAGCTCCATCCCGTTCTGTTCACCCAAGCACAGTGCAGCACATTTCCCTCCCTCATGTCCATCTCTCGTCTCAACACTTCCTCAGAGCATTCTGCCAGCGGCTCTTGACGGGTTTTCCAGAACTTAATTAAGCTTCAAGACAGCTCAGTGAAGATGACTAATGTAATTAAGTGAATCTCGCAGATGAGTAAGCTGAGGAGAGGTGAGATCAAACAGCAGAATGATGGAGGAACTGTTATCCGATGGCAAAGTTGGTCACAGGGCACAGAAACCTCATCCCTGACATCCTACAAAAATCACTGCCTTTCCCTTCCCATAGCTGTAGCTGATTATGCCATGATTTTCTCCTGGAAAGGGTAGTTTGGACCATTGTCTTAACAAGAACAGCAATTTCATTTGACAGGAAGGAATCATGGTAGAGCTGCTATCTCTGTGTCACACTGGGGTGTTTCTTGCAACTATCAAGTCCCCATATATTATTATATTAAACTGGGGTCCAAGTTTATATATAATATCCCTAAAAGTGTTCAGGGTCAGGCTGGATGGGCCCCTGAGCCACCTGGTCTGGTGAAAGCTGTCGTTGCCCACTGCTGAGAGTTGGAATGAGCTGAGCTTTAAGTTCCCTTCCAACCCAAACCATTCTGTAATTCTGTGATAATTCTACATGTACATGAAATGATGTATTTTATTATTAATTAAGGTGACAGGAAGCTGTAGTCCAGTGGCTTCTATCAAATAAACTCTCTGAAATTGTAACGGTATAGATTGTATTCAAATCATGCTCAGATTGTCTGGGTGTGTCCTAAATACAACTTCTGATGAGATTTCTTTCTCTAATTTCAAAGTACTTTGGAAGAATGATTAAAAGGAAAACCTGAATGTTGCTACAACCTGAAGCATGACTTGTGCCTTAAGTTTACAAGGGTTAACAAGGACTTCAAGATGCACCTAAATCCCTCCATGAGTGGAGCCTTACTAAGCTGGACCATTCATTTGGGGAATTGTTCCTGTAAGCTGAAGTCTAGAATGACATATTGGGGTGTACTTCATTACAATGAAGTATTAGGGTGCAAAAAGGAATAAGATGGAAAATTTCCCAGCTTGGACTCCAGCTGGATCTGTGATGTATCACCTTCCTACAGGGACTGTCCTTCAGAACAGCCTTACCCAGGAAGTTCAGCATATTCCCAGTGACTAAAGATCTCTTGCAAAGTTTTTTTCTTCCGTGCCTGTATCCAAGTGAGATTATGCTGCAGTGTCCTAAGGATCCTGGCCACTCGTCTCACAGGGAGCTCAGCCCCGAGAGGCAGCGGTTCCAACATCATCTCCCATTCCAAAATGTGCAGAAGCACCGAGAAGAAATCTCTCCTGCCACAGCTGTCAAGGAGCTCTGAGCACCTGCAGGGCTCTTGTGTGGCTCTGTGCTTGGCTCTGGGCTCACTCTCCTGACACAGGCACTGGCACTGTCTGGGAGCAGCCCAGAGGCTGCTGGCTCTGCCACTTCACACCACTGACTTCTCTTCCCACCCAGGCACTGGTGACAGCATCACCTGACACTCTTCCTAAACCTGCCAGAGGGAAAAAACTCCACACGACTGGGGGAAAATTCAGGTGGCACCGCTGTCCTTTAAAACTCTTGTTTCCCAGTGCTGGGACTCCATGGAAAACTATGAAGTGATGGCAGCTCTTGGGACCTGAGCCACGCTGATTTTTTTCTGTTTCGCCTCATCTGTTTCTTTATACTTCTCCGTGTCCCGAGTGACTCTGACACAGGAATTCCTGCTTTTCATTTTTCTGCTGTACAAGATGTCAGCAGATAACAATCCATGCTTCACTGCTGCCATTCCATAATTGAAAGAGCCAGCCATACATCAGGCTCAGAGCCTGCAAACCCCATCAATAAGTACTCCATTACTTGGGCATAATTTTCCACCAAGCCCTGGATGAGACTTCACAGGCAGTAGGGTGATATGGCTGAACCCACACTTTGCTGCAAACTGGTTAAGATAATGTCTACTAAACCATATTGTCACAAATTAGTTTCTCAGACAACCAGCGTCTAGCAAAAAAATGTACTTAATATGCAAAGCTGTCTGTTCAGATCTATCTCTTTTCCAGGGAAGCCACCTCAGGGAAAAGAGAGCTGAAGTCCAAAATAACAGCACACGTTTCTTTCCAAGTCAACATATGCAGATCTACACCTTTCTCCAGGAACAAATTTTTCCTGTGTCACTAAAAGACTAAAAGGCTGCTTTTTTTTTTTTTTTTTTTTTTTTTGCTTGACTTATTCTGCATTTTCAGCATGTAAGAGAGACCTTCACAGCTTCTGCAGCCTTACAGATTATGTGAGGGCACTATGAAACTTGCCTGGCCTCTCTTTTCAGGTTTAATTCTCTGCGCTTTTCCGTGGCACGTTAAGAATCAGCTTCCTGGTCCATTTCAACAAAATCCTATCAAGTCCCAAGAGTTTCCCCTTTAAATAAATACCAGGGGCTCGACTTTTAATTACTTTCTGCAGAATCCCCTTATCAGCAGCAGCTTTGACAGGCACAGGCTATACGTTATCTGGAAACACAACAGAGATCTCTAACTCCTTCCATGTCTTTAGCCCTTGAAGCTCATCTCATACCTATTACATGCCATGCCCAGAAGCACTGCTGGAGTCAGGCTCTGATACCTGGATAGGCAGCTCTTCTCCTCCGTTCCACAGGCTCCTTACACCCTTCCCTTGTTGCCAGCACAACAAATTGCTGATAATGAAGCCGTGCTGGCTATCTATCTGCACACCAGGCACCTGCCAAAGGTGTTATTTCTGGCACAGGACCTCATTTTCATTCCAGTTTGGTCCATAAGCTCTGGGGCTCTGCAAACTTCCCTGAAGCTTGTGTCTAGAGCAAGGAGTTGGCTGTGCAGGTGGTGAACTGCCTGTACCACCAAAGATGTGTGGCAGCAGAAGTAGAGCAGCTGGGGAATTGGTGCCTTTTTGAGGTTCAGTGCACCCACATCTCTTTGTTTCCCAGAGTAGTTGCAAGAAACAGTATAAATTATTAAAACAGAAGAGCTAATCATAAGGCAATTTGAGTTCTGCATGGAAGTTCAGGTCCTTTAATACATTATTTCCGTGGGATCAGCCACCCTGCAGTCCAGAAACTGCCTTGTAAAACCCAGAGGGAGTGTCTCACCCCAACATCTCCAAAATCTGTCTGCTGCAGTGCAGGCATGATGACTTATCGAAGGATCTTCATTACAGATCTATTTGAATGCATTCTCCTTTTTATCCCTGTAATCCCCAGTGAGAAGCTTTGCACTGCCCAGTGAGAATTATGTTTGGCTCTTTCACCTCCTGCACCGCTCCCTTGTCCCCTCCATCCCTCCCCTGCACAGCTGGAGTCTTGTCTGATTTTCAGCCTCCAGAAATGGCTGGAGATAAGAGCTGTAACGTAAAGCACCTGTACTTGTGATCAGCTATTTTCAAAGGCTCAAAGGGCTCTGCTCCTGAGCAGGACAATGCCTAAACTCTGGCTGCAGTGCACACTTGCTGCTTTTATTCCTGGCAGAGCTGTCCCTGCCCCGGAGGGCACCCACCTCCTGCCTTTTTACCATATTAATAGTCCTCCTTTCCTTCAGTTCACCTTCATGCCAGGAATGAAGTAGCCAAACTTCAGGGCGCTGAGAACAAAAGCAGGCAGCAGCCCAGCCTCAAAGCAAAAGTAGACATAAAACCCCATTAAACCTCGTGGTTCAACACAGAAACAGAGTGAAGAGGGGACCTCCCAGAGTCCTGTGCTCGATTCCAATAACCATCCATAACTACCCCCAAGGATAGTTTCTAAAGAGGGGAGAGCAATAAACAGCACTTCCCCTCTTCATTACACAACTCCAGCAATAACTGTGATGAATGGCAATGAACAACTGGGTTTCATTGCTGGATTTCCAGGCTGTGGTGTCCAACAATAGGAGGATAATAAAGACAGATGGCAGTGGATTAACTCTTCTTGCAACGTGGCCAGCGCTGGTTGTTCAGCCGTGCTCGTCCCGGCCCAACAACAGCCCCAGCCCTGTCCAGCAGCAGGAAAATGCTCCTTGTTTTTGTGCAGGGTTAGGTACAATGGGGATGGTGAAAAACAGAGGGCTTGCTCTGACCAGAGAGCAGAGCTGAGCAATGTATGCCAATTCTGCTGTTGTGCTCTAAACATGCAGAAAAATCAAAAGAAGTCCAAGTGGGTTTTCCACAGGATATTTCTGTTCCTTTTTGACTGACGGTCTTAATTCCTTGGCTTATTTTTAGTTTGGAAACCTCAAAAAGAAGAAAAAAAACCACCCCAAAATGAAACAAGCCACCATGAAATTTTTGCTGCTTCAATGCGAAAGGGATTGTTTGTTTTTTTTTTTTAAAGTTGCTATATTTTCCCCCTCCAGTTTTGCCCATTTAGAATCATAGGATCATTTGGTTTGAAAAAGATCTCTTGGGTCATCAAGTCCAATCACTAATTAGCATAAATAATGGATAGCCAGATAAACAAACAAACAAACAAACAAATTCAATTATAATAATATAGATAATATTAAAATAGAGTATTTTGCACTCTTTTTCAGTTGGCTTAATATGGTGCTAATAGGTGTGTACTGGATATAATTTTAAGATTCCCATGAAGTTTTGTGTCAGTTCAAGCAACAGAGAAGAAATATGGTCTAGGAGGGGTGAGGAGTGAGGAGAGCTGGGCTTTGCCCACAGCCTCAGCAGAGCTTTGCTGGGTACAAATGTATGAAATTCACTCTGATATTCAGCATTAAACGGGTGCGTGCACTGCCAAAATTAACAGGGGAGGGGGTCTCACCACAACTAATTAATTGAGTTTGTAAAGCCTTTGAAGACCTTCAGATGGAAGGTGCTAAAGAAAGGGAAATTTATCAAAATTTCTGCTTAAGTGAAATCCAAGCAATGCTGCTTCCATCACTCACTGCAGGTCCTGATGCTGTTTGCAAGTCCACTGCAAAATTCCTGCAGATGTATTTGTTATTCAGGAGCATTCACTGGACTGAATAATTTTCAGATGGAGTTTTTTGGAAGCTTGTTTGATTTGCCCATTCATTATCTGTTACTCTGGATGTGTGATGGGCTGCACAAAGCAGCGTGTTGCTGTTTCTGCCTGCTGCCTGAATGGCAGAAAGTTTATTAGATGGGGGAATAATGAATAACCAATAATGAGTACTCTTGGTTTTGTGTGAAAACACATGAGCATGTGAAAAGCAGTGTCTCTCCTCACTTTCCTGCCAACAGATCCCCATTGATGATAATGTTTCCCAACAGGGAAGAGCAAGCAGACTCTTGATACAGCCAAATATCTGGTCATTCACAAAATCTGGTTTGACTGTCTTACCAGAATCACTACACCACTGCCTGAAATACGGAGGTGGCTGCTCTGGGGTTGAGCTGGTGTCTTTACAAAGATAAGATGATAAAAAGTTTAATGTGCCCATCCTTAAGATGTGTGTTAACCGGTCATGTGGCACTCTGGGCTTTTCTCCCACAGTTTCTCCCTACAGTACAGGATAACTCCTGCTCTGTGGGGGCTTCTCTACAGCACCTCATCTCGACAAATCTGTTCGGTCTGCAGGACTCCTGCAAACCCCATCTCTGCTCTGGTGCAAGCCTCAAACTCCTGGCAGCGAGTCAGGCCAAGTCCAACTGCACCAACCACCCCAAACCCACATCCCCCCGGAGCTCTCCTCGCTGCTGAGAGATGGAAAGCTCAAATTTACACAGAACCACTTCCTCGTTTCACTTTTTGCTGACCGTGTGACTCCCGGTTGCATGTAATTATTTTGGTATGCTGGTGTTAATGATGTGTCCAGTTCACTTAGCCTGTTCATCAGTATTGCTGGTCATTTGCTGTTTCTTTGTTTCTTGCCTCCCAAAAGGTCACTACATCATCAGCAAAACCAAGCACAATTCATCCATTATTTATCAAGCCAGGTTTACTGCTCACCTGTCCCTGATTTCAAGGCCATGCTCCATCCACGCACCTCCCAGCCCATGCCTGGGCCATGAGGCACCCACTGGCATAAAGCAGCTATTAAACAGAAATTGTGAATTGTTGAAAGCGAAGCTTGCTGTGCTGTAGACAGGAATTTGTATAATTTTAAGCCTTTCTCAACCTCAGGCCTCCAACCCCACTCCTGCTTTGCCTTTTATTGACTGGAAAACGATTTATAAGTAAATCTATACAATAAAGGACCTGCCTTTTGCTGTTTGGCCTGAGTTGTGACCTGCTTTAACCCTCCATCAGCAGGGCTGCCTGCATCTGTTACTGGCCCAGCCTAACTGGCTGCTGAGTGCTCACCACGGCTGCCTGCACTGCCTTATTGACGCCTTGCTCTGGAGCAAAATCACGGAATGGCATCCCTGAGGGGCCTGGGAAAAACCAGGGATGCCCATCACAGCTCTGCCCTGGACCACCAGCACCTTCCCCAGGTGAGTGCCCCGTGCCCCTGCAGGAGGGATCTGCAGCCTCACAGCCTCTCCAGGATGCCGGGGTACAGGTGATGCAGAATGTCATCAAAGCTCCATCTGCCTCCGGGGAGTTTTTAAATCTCAGCCCCTGAGAAGAGCAATAACCTTCAAAAAACAACAACAACAACAACAACAGCAACAAAAAAGAAAACCCACGCGGGACTTATTACAAAAGGGAAATTCTAAGCTACAAATAAAGGCAATAAAGAGGCAGAGCCCTGCATGCCGATCAGAGCCGGCGGGCTGGGATGAGCTGTGGGGTGACAGCGGTGTCACCGCTCCCTGCGGCGGAGGAGCGGCGCGGCTGTGCCGGGGAAGAGCCCGGCGAGGTCACCCCGGGGCAGCGCGGCTCTCCTGTCCCTGCCCCTGGTGGCATTTGTCACCCCCGCTGCTGACACCGAGAGCCGAGCCGGGAGAGGGCACGGCGGGGAGAGCGACGCCGCTCTCTGCTCCCCGCTATTTGTCCTGGTTATCAGACTGGAAAAGATCACCAATTACCCTCTTCCCAACCACCACCGCTCCTGCCAACAAAAGATGAAAAGCACATTTATTTCTCTTAAGTGAGATCTTTTTGTGACACATAAGGACCCTTGTATACATGACAATTACTTGTAAAAAATGTCTCTCTGTCTACAGCACATCTGTAAATGGATTTAAGCCCATATAAAGGATGTAAAAATGGCAATAACCGCCCCAGTGCAGCTCCCTGGAAGCTCTCAATGGTGTTTTTTTCACATATATAAAAGCCAACACAGAACAAAAAGGCCTGTCAGCAAAGACAGGTAGGCTTGCCTTTCCACACCTAACTAGAGAAACTTAATTTTATTTATTTTTATTGACATTTCAACAACTATTTCTCAATCAAAAAAGTAAAAAGCACAAGCTCAGCTAGTCAGCCCATCATTTCTATTTAGCTTTTTATTTGTGTGAGGAACTCTTTGGAGATGCAATATCTTGTTTGCAGAGACACCCTAGTGGCAACACGACATTACTCAAACCACCAAATGGGGCTTGTGTGCACATGGCAGCCTCCTCCTCCTCCAGCACCTCCAGCACCTTTGTGAATCTGTCCCTGCACCCTGGGGCTCCTCTGCTCCCCACATGTCCCCAGCCTCCCCCATTGCTGCCAGCTCCTGGCTGTGACATTTGGGGAAGATGAACAAAACTTTGAAAACAAATGCTGTCTTTGCCCAGCAGGTGATTATTGACCATTACATATAATTTTTTTTTTTTTTTGCTCCCTGGGGTTCTGCCTCGCTGACCACCACAAAGGGTGCTGGAGGATTTATCCGTGCCTGAATTACAGATCTGACACTCACCCTTCCCTGGCCCAGGGGTTTCTGAATCCCAGGTTTCACAAGGAGTCAAAGGATGCATGGAGGAATGAGAGGAATCCATGGGGGTTTCCCAGTTGAGCAGGTCCCAGCAGAGCTGTTGGGAGCTGGGCATCTAATGTGGAAATCTGTGGGGTCACTCTGGCTTTGGGTGTAATGGTCCTGTTGCAAGGCCAGGGTTGTGCTTGGTCCCTTGGGGGTTCAGCAGTGACCCCAGTGCAGTGGCCAAGGGCCCAGGGAGCAGAGCAGGGGGGATCCCTATCCTGTCACACCCAATCCTTTCACTCCAAGGCAGCTGGGTTCCATCTCTGACTGAAAAGCAGGGACACGGAGGGTGGCAGGGACACAGAGGTAGCAGGGATATGGAGGGTGGCAGGGACACAGAGGTAGCAGGGACATGGAGGGTGGCAGGGACACAGAGGGTGGCAGGGACACAGAGGGTGGCAGGGACACAGAGGTGGCATGGACACAGAGGGTGGCAGGGACACAGAGGTAGCAGGGACATGGAGGGTGGCATGGACACAGAGGGTGGCAG
>VXAX01004879.1:180817-195903 GCA_013399835.1 Leptocoma aspasia | reverse complement strand
AATGAAACCTGGGTTGTGCCCCTGCCCAGTTTTGTCTTCTTTTTGCCAGGGTCAGGGTTGGGATTAAATGTGTGAGATGGTATTTCTTGTTTGGGCTCAGGTGTTTATTAGTTCTTATCTATGTTACAGTCTCATAAACTGTGAGTTCTATAGCACTTCACTCTAACAAACTAAAAATGAAGCACCCCTCTCTGTCTATGAGGCCTTTTAAGGATAAACTGACCAATTAAGAAATAAAACTGAAATTATTTTTACTTTTAACCCAATAACAACCACCCCTGCCCTGCAATGGGGACTTTTCTACCCAATCACACAACGCCACCCAAATCCATGGAGAAGAAGGTGAAGAAGAAGGATCAGCCTCCACCCTGAAACCTCCATCTTGGTTTATATATATTACTATATTCTAAAACCTTAAACTCTAAGTTTTCCACCATGTGATATTACACACTTCTATTCAAACTCCACACCCATAATCCCAGTGCTATCATTCAATTTTGGAAGCCTTCTCCACGGCTTCAGGTCAAATGCAGAGTGTTCTCTTGGGGGTCAGTGCCTGCCAGCACAGAAAAAGTTCTCAGAATCCAGGGTTCCAACATGCCCCCTGAGCTGTCACACAGAATCCATCCAGCCAGCCCCAGCTCCTGTTTGCACTGCTACCCCAACAGCAGCTCTGGTGCCGGGTGTCTGCCAGCCAGAGGCTCCCCTCTCGGTGGCACGCTGTGAAGAGCATATGCAATGAGACTGCACCTTCTGCTCCCACTCTGTCAGTAATCCCGGGCAGGTTTGCTGGGAGCCTTCCTAATGGAAACTCTGCTCAGGGGCGTGCTGGCCTCGCCTCAGTTCAGCATTATCTGCAAAGATTCAGGCTGTTGATTTGTGGGCATCTCCTAAAGTGAGCGCTGCAGAGGCTCCAAAGGGTTGATGCAGCCTAGAGCTGCAGAAGGAAGGTGGTTTCCTGCCCAAACACGGGCCAAGGCAGTTATATATAATTCCTACAGAAGAAATAACTCGCTTTAGCTGGTTTGGGGAGAGGGAAAAAAAGAACTTGTCTCATCTTAATTACAAATTTACTTCTTTCTCTTTCCTCTCTTGCCATCCCTGCCCCTCACCCCCTGATAAAATGAGGGTAAAAAGCCCTGCAAATGGCAATATCCAATATTCATTAGTGGCTTGTGAGAGAGACAGAGAGACACAACTCATTACTGGGTTCTTCACCTTTACCCTTGACAATGGTTATTTACATAATAACCTGACCCTTAGGTTACTCTTCATTAACAAACACATGTGCAAACATAGAAGCAGCTGGCTACAACTCATAAATATATATTGTTAACCTTGGCTTAGAAGACTTATATTCACTTACTGAAGAAAAAAAAAAGAGAAAAGGAGACATTATTTTGCATAGCCATTATGTTATAACCTCAGTAAATGGTACAATGAGCCAGAGGCTGCTGTGTTTGAGCTTGCAGGACACGGCACCAGGGCTCCTGCTGCTCCCCTCATCCCCTCTCCAGCAGATTTGCAAACCAGCTCGTGTCTTATCCCTGTCTGGAGCATCTCCCCCTGCCCTGTGGGCACTGTCCCAGCTGGGGGATGAAGAAGAGATCACTGGCACTGGGAGGGGAGTTAATCCAACTCTTCCATTCCCCAAATCATCTATGATGCCCCCTGATTTAGGCCATGGTGGGATGGAGTGCAAAGCTGGGATGAAGTAGGGCAGGACCTCACCAGAGTGAGTTCAGCCAAGGTGAATTATGCCATTTAAGCCTCTGAGTAAGAGTTTCAGACTCCACATGGAAATATTCCTGTGCAAAATCTGCAGACCAGGATTTAGAGCTTTCCTTCATCTTTCTGAAGGCACCTAAAACAGCTTCTGAGCCTTCTTTTCCATTATCTGGCTCTTGGAGCCAACCTCCATAACTTGGAGGTCCTGTACCATATTCTCAAAATGCAGGCCCCATGACTTTGGTTCAGGCAGAGGTTTATGATTTTGCAGGGAATACTTTAGTGGCCACACATCAGACAGTCACCCCCAGAATGACAAAGCACCACCAACACCACACATGGAGAGCAGCTTTCATTTTGGCCATGGCTTCACACACATCTGATCAGAAGGTGCCACGCAGAGCACTTGTCCCTTTTCCAGGCCTCCTTGTCTGCAAGCTGGCAGGTGACACCAGCCAGCCAAGAATCAAACATAAAGGTTTATGTTGGTTTTCAACAGCAGAAGTTGCTCAGAGGACCACATCCCCACCACCCTGCACACGGAGATGTCACAGCAGATCTGTAGGACCAAGGGTGCTCACTGTCTGCTCTTGGCAGAGGCCAGCTGGGATCTCACCACCAGCAGCTCCCTGCAGGTGCA
Organism: Leptocoma aspasia; assembly: GCA_013399835.1. Classification (NCBI taxonomy): domain Eukaryota; kingdom Metazoa; phylum Chordata; class Aves; order Passeriformes; family Nectariniidae; genus Leptocoma; species Leptocoma aspasia. The sequence continues at coordinate 193,535 of VXAX01004879.1, read as the reverse complement.
GGATGGGCTCCCTGGCCCCTCTGGGATCACCCTGAGCTTCAGCTCCTCTCAGGTGTGACAGTCACTCTCTCCAAGCCTTGCCCAGTCTCAGCTCAGATGCCAGAAGGACTCATTTTAGAGGCTGTGAGTAGAGAGAGCAGCAGCCGTGGGTCTGCCTGGAGTTTGACATTTGAGAAACAAAGAAATTGCTTACTGAGAACTTAAATGAGGATACGGTGCCGTTGGAACAGAAGTACATCTACTGTTTACAGAGTACAAATGTTAATTGTGTTTACAAATCCAAACCTGAAATTATCAACTCAACGTTTGCAAAATCTCCCAGGAAAGGCAAACCCTGCTGTTCCAGGCACTCTGTATTATCCAGCACAAATCATTCTGAAGCCTCTTTACCTATTCACTCAGTATTTCCAAACCAATTACTAGCTCAGAGTTTGCAAAGCAGGCTGACACTTGGGGTTTCAGGCAGGGACTTCCTTCAGTCCCACTACCAATCCAACTATGTTTTAATTTAGTGAAGAGGGAAAGCATATAATTTTTTAGCTCCAGGGAAGCCAGAGGCAATCACAAATATCCCTTGAGCTGAGTCAAATTCTTCAGTTTAAAGAAGCAGCCCATTCTATTGCAATAATTGGACTTTAGTGTCCCTTTCGTTTAAAGGAACAATGGCTGATCTGGAGAGGGGATGGCTTGGACAGCAGGCACCTCACCTTTGGGACCTGAGCCACAGACCTGGCTGTAATTGGATGAACCCGGAACAGCAAGTGGCCCACTTGCACAGAAATAATAATAATAAAAACAATAATGATCATAATCATAATGATGATGATGATGACGACGATGATGATGCAGTGGATGAGCACAGATGTGATGCCACCTCAGCTGGGTGTTTGTCTGTCAGCAGCCCAGCATCTGGATGGTGCTACACCAAGACAGACCTTGGAGAAACAAAGCCTCAGGCTGACGAAGAAGAGGTGGATGGAGGTTGGAGTTTTTTGGGAAGGCTGTGACGCCAGCCAGGCCAGAAGCTTGACCCCACACAACACCTCTGCACTGCTTCAGAGCCAAAAGCAAAACATCTGCAGCTGGAAGGAGTGGCCAAGAGAGATATCCTTGGAAGGTGAATGAGTGTTGCAAGAACATACTATAAGTTTTTTTGTATGTAAGCCTGTAGAAAAATCTTTCTATGGGAAAGCATTGTTTTACTGTTTTTTACTCTGTACAAGTTTCTGTAAACAAAATTTCGGAGCTGTGTTTTAAAGAGATTTGGATTTCTCTGCTTGTCTCCTAATAATGGGAGATGGGAGTTTTCTTCCTTTTAACCTACAGGGTGAAAAGTTGTTATCTCTGATTGTGTAAACTATTTGAGCATTCCTTGGACAAAGCTTGAAGCAGCAGCTTCGGATGCTCCGTGCTGGGCAGATAATAGCCCAAAATCCTTTGAATTATGGAGTCATGTTAATAAATCATATTTAGCCTTCTGATATTATTGTCAAGAGTCCTTTGTTAATGAACGAACCACGGCAATAAACGAGCAGAGGGGAACTACTGAGAAAAGGCTGAGAACCCTCGTTAGGTTGGAAACTCAAGAAATTAAACCTCTTGCAATATCAGGCTGATCTGCAGAGTGAAGGACTCACCTCAAGCACCCCACCAAGCCACGAGCTCCACAACACCTCCACACCTCAGCTCCCTCAGCAGAGGCTTTAATTGCCCCCAGAACTGGGATTAGAGAGGTCTGGTCCCATCCCTGCTGGCTCACCAGGGAGGGCATGGCAGCTCTCCCCAGCCTGCACCAACAAACCACACTTCCCCCTGCGCCCAGCAAATGTCAGCCCAATATTAGATGCGGCGGTGGCACTTATAAATCCAAGTTAGAAAATGCCATCATGTATTTTTAATCCAATCGCCTCGTCACCGCATAATAAAATGAAAGGATTGCCGAGTTTGACTGGCATTTGTAAGTAGCATGTGAAAGGGGCTAATAGAGGGAGAAAATTAGCTGCATTTATCATCTTAACTACATTCATATTACACTCACGATCCAATTGTTTAAAAATTGGGCTTTTAGAGCAGGTCCTTTTGAAAGTTTAAGCATTCCAAACAACCGCGATTTATTCTCAGAACAAACATTACCTTAGAAAAGATTTATTCTGCAGCTTTTGTGAATTGTAAAAGGGATGGACTTTGTTCAGTGGGTTTCTGGTAAGTGCAGTCAGCACCAAAGACAGTCAAAACACAGGATTTGTGTTCTTCACCAAGTGCTGATATTTGGAGAAAAAAGTGTAATTGGAATCCATTTAATATTTGAAAAAATCCTACAAAATCTTCCCTCTGAAACAGCCCTGAGTTTAACAAAATTTCCAAAACATTCAAAAGCTGAGGTGAAAGGTTTTTTGAAATTTTGTTTTATCATTTTTCTATTACAATTTTACATTACTGCTTAGCATTTAAGTAGTGGCAGCAAGTGGTTTTAATGACATTACAATGTAAGGCTTGAAATCCTGTAGTATTTTTTGCTTTTTAAATCAGGCAGATTACCTATTACTCAGACCTGACTGAAATATATGATCTAATTCTTTGAGATCCCCATTTGTGATGTAATAAAATGTTATAATTGACAGAAAACAACATGAAAATCAGGAGAATGAAAGCACTCACCAAACTCACTGTCATACAACTGAGCAAACCTGACCTAGACATGTAGATATTTCAAATAGTACTAAATATCTTTATCCCATAATTGAGTAAACAATTAAAAACATTAACAAAATATCTAGTTTTATGTCATATTGTGATAAGTCAGAGGTTGTTCAATGTGCCCTCATGACATCAATATATATACAAAGCAATTCTGTGGCTCTGTGTGAAGTTAACCACCACAAAATGTCACCATTAGCTAAACTAATGCTTTGCTTCATAGAATTTTTGCACACATTTTTTGCACACAGAATTTTTGTTGAAAAAACAAAAAATACCAACAAAAACATTTTCAAACTCCAATTTTTTTGACTATACCAAAACAATGCAAGTTGAAATTAAGGAAACAAAAGTTTCCCTGAGATTTCTTTCAGGTGTTTGTACAAAGCTCCTGCAGCCTGTGCTGGGCTCCATGTGCAGGACCTGGCTCCCACACCTGAGTTACCTGTGGCCCAGTGATAGCATGAACAGACAGAAAATCTGCTTCCACAGAAGATTTCCATTCCTGGAGTCCTGCCTGCTGTTCTCCCATCACAGTCCCCAGAGCAGTTTCCTCCCCAGTTAGTTTTTATCAGTCCTTTTGATCCCAGGGTGACCTGAGAGTTTATTCTGTTGCTGGGATGTCTCTGCACATCAGCAGCAGGAGCATCAGGAACCAAAATTCCCCTGCCCAGTCTGCTGATGTGAACTCTGGGGAGGTGGGGGTGGTTTTGTCCAGGAATGGTCCTGGCAAATCTGGCATTTCAGTCAGCTGGCAGTCAGGTGCATCCTGACATGGACCTGGGTGCTTGAGAACAGGTCACAGACTCTTCTGCAAAACTTGGGGTGTCACCAGCGTGATGGCACCTGGGGGTCTGGGGACAAAATCCTCCAGCAGTTACAGCATGGCTGACACAGGGTCACCCTCCTGAGGTGCTGTGATGTCCACCTACCTCCCTCTGATGTCCACCTCCCCTCTGATATCCATTTCCCCTCTGACATCCATCTCCCCTCTGGTGTCCACCTACTTCCCTCTGATGTCCCTCCCTCCTCTGCTGTCCACCTATTTCACCTCCCCTGTGATGTTCACCTCCCCTGTGATGCTGTGGGTCACTCGCTCCCTCTGTGACCAGCATCCCCTTTTCTCACAGAGACGTGGAGCAGAGGAATGCACTAAAGGTGTCAAGAGAGCTTAGAGGAGGGTAAATCCCAATAAAAATTCAGGAAGCAAGCCACAGGGCTCAGGACCAGAGCTCTGCAGACACCGTGAGCTCTGCAGGGCCCTGGTCAGGCAGGAATGGCCCTTCCCAGTGGACAAGGTGGCAAAGAGCCCCTTCATTTCTCCTGCTCGCTGCTGGTGGAACACGAATCCCAAAGGTTGCCTCTCCTTCCAGCCTGACAGCTCCATCCCTGCCAAACCCCCCTCGCCCTCTCCCTTCCCCGTGTCCGAGCGCGGCTCTCGCAGCCTCCATCCCCGCTCGGAGGCGCGGCTAATTAAGGTGCTCTCTAATGAAGGCTGCAGCGACAGTGGAAGTGGGCAATTAGCCCTGAGCCACCGCTCGCCCTCATCCCCCTCGCAGCCCCGCCGTCCTGCCGCGATAGAGATGTCGCTGGCAAGGCGAAGCGTTTCAGAGCTGCTTGCTGGGAGGAGTCCCTGACCCACTCGGTAATTACTCATGCTAACAGCTTAACTAACATGCAAATTCCTCCGCTGACTGACAGGTAAACAGTGAGCTGGCCTGCCCGGCTTTGGGGGGAGCGGAGGGGGCAGAGTGACATAGATGTAAAAGCTTGTGTCAAATTCCAGATCTAACGTGGCTTCAAAGCGCGACATGATTCATTAGCCTTATTTCATGCCTAGGATAACAAAGTTGTGGTTGCCGTGCTAATTGAGGAGGGAGGAGCGGGAGGGACTCGCTGGCACAGCAGCTCCGGGGCCACCCCTGTCACAGGGATGCTGGGCACCGTGACTGGCACCTGGGTGGGCGTTTCTCTGGCTTTGAAGGAAAGGGACCTCTCTCATCTTCTGCCAAGATCCAAGCAGCATGCTGGAGGGGCTGGAAGGTGCTCCAGGGGCTGTTTGTCCTCCAGCATCCTCCACCCCTCCCGCAGCCTCGCTCGCTGCAGCTCCCGGCTCTGCTGCTTGAAAGCGGCAAAAAGAGGAGGCAGGTTTTGAGCAGAAAAACCTCAAATTCTTGTCATGCCGATCCTTGCAGCTCTCTTTATCCCTCCCTGTGTCCATCAGCTCTCCCCTCCCTCTCTTTTTTAACACCCCGGACCCTGTGGCCAATCCCAGGTTCATAAAACGAGCGCAGCACTGGGGCTTATGGCAGAGGAGGTGAAAGGGAGGAAATTGCAAACCTGAATTTAAGTCATGCTTTAGGGTGATCTAACACAGCCACTAAGCCCAACAGCTCCCTCATTTCCTGCTCCTCGCAGAGTTTCTGCCCTGAGGTTTGTTGATGCTGGCTCCTGTCCAAGAACCTGAAGAAATTGTACAAATCCTGCGTGCCACGGTGCAGCACAGCCTCCAAAGGCTAACGGGGTGGGAAAGAGTCAGACAGGCAAGAGCTCTTTCATCAGCATCTTTAAAATGTGGGGGGAACCCAGAGCAGGACAGGACCTCACACACAACTCCCAGCAGCGGTGCCTGGCTGCCCAGCACCAGCTCAGCTCTGCGGAGGAGGATGAGGATGATTTTATTCTTGCTGACATTGTGCAGGGGCTGGAGACAGCACAGGCCAGGTGCTGTGGATCTGAGTGACCACAGTGACAGAGCCAAAGGCTGCTGTCCCCCTCAAGCCTTCCCCAGCCTTCCCACCCACATGGTGAGCTCAGGCTTCAACAGAGGAGAGAAAAAAAGGGGCTTGCTCAGGGCTGCACAGCTCAGTGCCCCATTTCCCTGCCCTGTGAGACCCCCAGCTAACAAACTGCAACTTAAAGATGGCTTAAAGGAGAAAATATCCAATAGCAAGAGAGCACTAAAGCAATCCCAAACTTCACCTGCTGCCTGCAGAGGAAAGGGGCACCCAAGCAGCAGCCAGTGGGATGGAGCCAGGCAAGGGGTGAGCATTCCCACTCCATGGGGGCTGTGGAGGGGCTCTCCAGAGGGGCTGGTGGGCTCGGGGGCTGCATGGCACTGACACAACCACCGGCCTCATCTACCATCCCTGGGGGGAGCTAAAAGATGCGTGATGTGGCACCTGGGGACATGAGTTAGTGAAGGGCTTGGCAGTGCCGGGTTAGTGGCTGGACTCAGTGATTTTGTGGGGCTTTTCCAAGCTGAACTATGATTCCATGCTCTGCCAGGCCAGAAGCTCCTGCCACTGGGCTGGATCATCCCTCCCCACACCTCTCTCCCTGTGTATTTGTTTCTTTGGAGTGGCTGTCAGAAACATCTGTCATACGTGGGGATTCGAAGGGGATGGAGAGAGGGGAGCGAGCTGCCCCGCTCTCTGGGCTCCTTGCCACAACCATCATCTTCATTTTAATTTTATTTATTTATTTATTTTGGTGCAAACCTCCGGTGTCAGCGCTCTGCACAGAGCCTGCTTACAGCTCCAAAAAGCACCTCTATTATTCTCAGGCCATTTGGTAGCAGTTGCCATGGAGATCAAAAGCAAAATGGCATGCAAATCAACACGGCCCCGTGCTCGATAACAACGGGAAAAGGGCAGCCGGATAAAAAAAACCCACTTGAAATGCTTCAACCTGCACTGCTGGCTGTGATTAGATCTAGAAGGCAAGAAAAATACCCTAATGGGTTACACCAAAGGACTTGAAAACACAACTCAGCCGTGGCCTGTGAGGTGGTGTCAGCGTGAACCCCCCATGCACGCCCAGGCCTCACGTCCACGCACATTAAAGCCGAGCAAATACTTTATGATGAGAAATTTATGCAATGATTTGCCCTTCTCCCCTTTTCCTTCCGTGCCATCCGTGCACAGCCACCAGGTTCCCGGTGTTTGTCAGGAATCTGTGGCACCACTGGACTGCAACCGAGTCCCTCTCCGGGGATGGGTGACACTCTCTGCAGTGCCAAGCCTTGCTCTGAGGGCTGGGGGATGAGGAGTTGCCTTTGCCAGTCCACTTCTGCCCAGCTGAAAAGTTGACTCCTGCCAGCAATTCCCCACTGCTCAGGAGCCTGTGGAAAGCAAGCTCCAGGCAGGCCGGGCCAATGCACCAGATGTTAAAATCTAGCACCACCCGCCTGTTTGATTCACAACTTCTACCCCGAGGTGTTGCAAGCAATGAGAGGAATGTAGGGGTGTGAATGCAAGCCTTCAGAAAGCAGAATTTTGGGTGTCCTGGGGCTGGGTACCTTCTGAGTGTGGGCTGTGCACCAGCAGCAGCCCCTCGGTCCAGGGGCATGCAGGACCCCAGCCCTGCCGTGTGCAGGGGGAGGATGCTCATTTAACAAGCAGCTCCTCAGTATTTTGTTTTCTCCTTATTGTTATGGGCAAACTCGTGCCTTCACACAAATCAACCCTGCTTTGAAGACAGAATTACTCATTTTTCACAGGCCTGCCCACAGCATTACCACTACGCTACTTAGTGCTTCAGAAATATGAATGAATTTATTATCTGCCACAACAGGCAGCATTCACACCACAGCCCTTATTTGTACAGACACAGAACAAAGACTTGGGAGAGAAAAGCATCAGGGATTTGGGATGAGGATATTTGGTTTTTTCCCCAGGTGGGTAGCAGCGTTAGACAGCAGTGCACGTGCCCAGGGGACACGTCCTGCCAGCTTCATCCCCAAGCCAAGAGCCAAGCAACCCAAGCCAAAAGAAAAGGGAACACATAATTGAGTGCCCATGAGTGGAGAGTTTGGCCAAGGGACTTCAAATGTGTCACGTAAATGTTGATTTTCCAAAGGCTCAAACTTAGAGCAGCCAGTGCTTTTCCACAAAAGTCAGCTCCTGCCATGTTCCAGGAAACTTTTCTAAAATATTTTGGGTGTGTTTATGCCCAAGGACCTCGAAGACTGCTGGATGTGACTGAGCTCCAGCAAAGCAGCTTGCAGAGGAAAGGCTGAATCCTCCTATTCAGCTGCAAGATTTGTTTTCTGGAAGAAAATGGTGCAAAGGAGAGGGAAGGATTATGGACACATGAGATCCTAGGAGAGACTGGAACCAAAATGAGGGGAGAGGAGGTGCCCTGAGCTCAGGGAAGAATTCCCACCTGCAAGGGTGCTTGCTGTTCAAGGGGGACACACAGTCACCCATTTCCTGCGAGTTACCTAAACTTTGCCAAGTGCCATAAATTCCTGCTCTGTTTTAGCAAGCTCTTTATCAAACCCACATGCTCCTCTGGCCTGTGGAAACTATCCTGGGAGCAGTCAAACATGCAAAAGTTGCTGCCTTTTTTTTTTAATACTTTTTTTTTCTTTATTTAAAGCCAGACTCACTCCTAGCAGGATTCAGGCTCAGACTGTTGCAAACCCTCCCTCCATCCTGCCTTTGGGCCATTAATTTTCAGGCTGCTAAAGCTTTTACAGCAAGGCATGAGTTTGTTCCAAACAGCAGATTTGGGACAATTCAGAACTGTGTGTTTCTAATGCAAAAATCCCATCCCTCCACCTTACACAAGCCAGAGAACCTCTCTGTGCAGTGTTGGAAACAAATTATTTCATGGAATCACAGAAAGTTTTGGTGGGAAGGGCACTTCAGGATCATCTTGTTCCAACCTCCCTGCAGGGACACTTTCCTTGGACCAGGTTACTCCAAGCCCTGTCCAACCTGGCCTTGAACACTTCCAGGGAAAATATTTCTGGGAAAAATCTTTCACCCTCAGTCATGCTTTCCTCCCCTCTGCAGCTCCCCAGTGCCACGAAGCTCAGCTGCTTCCCAGATCCATCTTGTGCTACCTTGCACCACCCATCCCACCTCCTCAAGGGCATTCTGAAGCCCAGGCCAAGCCTCCACTTGCCACAGCCTTTGCATCACAGGAGGACTAATTGGGAACCATCTCCTTGGCCTCCCCTGAAGCAGGTGGTGTGAGGAACACGCACCTTCCTAATTACATTTATTCACAGAAATCAAAAGGAGAGGGAAACAGTTGAGTAAAGGTCACATTAATAACACAGGCTGAAAGTCTGTGGATGTGTATTTTTCATTAGAGACACGTTTGACTGAAGGGGACGGTTCATTTTTGGAGTGACAGAGTTTCTCTGGGAAGCCATCAATACCGTTGGACAATTTAGCTATTTTTCTTGTCACAGCTTGCTGCCTGCTGGAAATCTGCTTCCTTACCAAGAAATGTCAATACCACTGCATGCACTCGAGCTTTTCCATGGCAAGGTATCAGAGAAAAGGCACTTCTGCCTCCACCACAGCCTTGAAATTCCTGCCAGACTCTGCTTCTGTATCCAGTGGGAACTCCCACAACATCCCACACCCCAGCCATCCCAGGGCTGCTGCAGCTCCAGGAAGAGCCTTCAGTGGATAAAACTGCCACTTTTCTGAATCCCTGCCACCAGAATAATCACCTGAGGATCACCTCTCAAGGTGCCAGGTCCATCCCCAAACACTGGAATCTTCATCTTTGTTGTCCCCTTTGGGACCACCAGAGAGCCTCAGGTGAACTGAAGGGGCCTGGGCTATGAAAGGTCACTGCAGCTCCATTTTTCTAAGCACAAAATGGCAATGAGATGAGGTTTAGGAACCTGTTTATTAGATTTGTACGGCTGATAATGCCAACAGGAACACGACGGCCAGTTCTGCAACACCCCTACCAAATCCCCTGTGCCACACACTGAGTTGTCCCACACATCTCAAACTTGCAGCTTCCTTGACATCTTCTTTTCCCATTCCTTCCCATTTTTTCCCAAAGCACCTTTTCTTCAAGCCCTCAGTGCAGTACCCCTTAAGCCCAGTTCAAAGCTGGGTGACCCTGAAGTGGTGGGGAGGTGCCAAAACACGACAAGAGGTGCCAGAAATCTTCTGGGGGCTGCTTAGCCCCGTGGCTACTGCAGGCAGGCAGCTCTGTCACAGCTGTCTGAGCAATCCATTTGCCAATTAAGTTAATATACTCAAATCCCTCCTATCCACCAGAAAGGGCAGAGCAAATCCAGGTGAGAGAGAGTGCAGTCTTACAAGTCTCCTACGTGTCACACAGCGGAAGAACAAAGGAATGGGAAAGAAATATACGGGAAAAAATGGTGAAATCCACAACTAATTACCACGAGGTATCAGGGGGCTCGTTTATACCTTGGCCTGCTGCTCTGCAAGGAGGAAGGGGCAGGTACACCCAGCAGTGGGTGCACGGTGTGGCTTCCTGCAAGGAACTTTTGGGAACTGCTCTGCAGTTATTCTGAAGGAGACACAGCTAAAATTTCACCAGGCCCTGCTGGGGCCTGGATGTGCAAGGAGCTGAGCTTGGGTGCTGTGGGTATAAACCAGCCTTTAGGATTTAAAGCTGTTCCTGGAGTCCCCCAGAAGAAGGATATTAGGGAGAAACTGGCCCCTAGAGGGAAATGTTTCAGAGTGGAGGAGCAGCTGATGTGACTAAACCCTGTGCTTTTTCCACCTAAGTCAGTTAATCAAAAAACAACAAAAAAAAATACCCCAGCTAAGCAGCAACAACAAAAACAAATAAGCAAACAAACAAACCAACCAAAACCCTCAAAAAAATTAAAAAGGGGAAAATTTTTTCTCGCTCTTATGCATCCAGCCTCTGCCATGGGCTGAGCCTGGTTGAGCTCATCACTCCTGACCCACAGAGAAACCGTGGAGGCAGCTCCAAGAGCTGTGGGGGCTGGTTTGGGTCCCATCACACCTGGGTTTGGCACAGGCTNTTATAAATAAATATAATAAATGTATAATTAATACATCTTCACATGCACACACACGTACACATAAAGGAAAGCCCTTTCTGTTTGGTGGCTCTGATGAAGTCCCAGAAGCTACTGGGGAGGGACAAGCATGGGACTCACTGCTTTGAAGGGTTTTAAGAGCAGGTGGGACAAGAACATCTCAGCAGTGCCCCCTCTGAGGGCTGAGAGCATCTCTGGAGGACAATTCTGCTTGTGCAAATTGCAGAACTCTGCCCCATCCCAATTTGCCCCACCCCAGACCCTTTTTTTTTTCCATTTTAAAAATTTTTCTTATAAAGCAAAAAACCCAAACCCCAACTAACCTCAGCAAAGATTAGCAGTGCCAAATACCATCTGCAGCCAGGTTATCAGGACAGGTCTGGGCAGGGAAAAGCTGTGTATGGTGGGCAGGGCAAACACCTGCCTTGGGTAAGATGAGGAGAGAAACTGGCCCAGGGAGAGCTGAGATCACAGCACAGAGAAAAGGTTTTCCTGCAGAGGGCCTTTTCCAAGGGCAAGGGTGATGGTTTCACACTGACAGAGGGAAGGTTTAGTGGGATATTGGGAAAGAGTGGTTCCCTGTGAGGCTGGGGAGGGACTGGAATGGATTGCCCAGAGAAGCTGTGGCTGCCCCTGGATCCCTGGAAGTGTCCAAGGCCAGGCTGGATGGGGCTTGGAGCACCCTGGGACAGCGGAAGGGGGTGAAATCAGATGATCTGTAAGGTTCCTTCTGACCCAAATTATCTATGACTCTTCGATCTACTATTGTGGAGCACCACTGGACATATTATTCCCTTCCCCAGGCTTCTCTGCAGGGTGAGGAGGAGGAAAACGGGGGCTGGGGGGAAACAACATTACCTCCTTCCAAGGCAGGACCAAATCCAGCCACAGGGCAGGGGAGCAGCTGGTGACACAGGCACCAANGGTCCCATCACACCTGGGTTTGGCACAGGCTGGTGGTGTCCCTGCTGTCCCCCTGCTGAAAGAAGCATCATCCTCCTGCAGAAGCCACCAAGAAAGAGCAGCTGTCTGGGGACACCTGGCGCCACTCATCCCTGGGGGGACAAGTAAGAGCTGTGCAAATATGACCCACCTGCAGAGAAAGGCTGAGTGAGCTGGGTTTGGTCTGCAAAAGGCTGAGAGGGGATGGGGTAATCCAGGCTCCATAATGAAGCCAGCAGGCAATTGTTTCTCATGTCCTTAGGGGCATCACAAAGTCATCAGCTTAATTTGCAGGAAGGACTTAAAGGAATTAAAATATATATACAGTACAGATTTGCACCTATATGNAAAGCAAAAAACCCAAACCCCAACTAACCTCAGCAAAGATTAGCAGTGCCAAATACCATCTGCAGCCAGGTTATCAGGACAGGTCTGGGCAGGGAAAAGCTGTGTATGGTGGGCAGGGCAAACACCTGCCTTGGGTAAGATGAGGAGAGAAACTGGCCCAGGGAGAGCTGAGATCACAGCACAGAGAAAAGGTTTTCCTGCAGAGGGCCTTTTCCAAGGGCAAGGGTGGTGGTTTCACACTGACAGAGGGAAGGTTTAGTGGGATATTGGGAAAGAGTGGTTCCCTGTGAGGCTGGGGAGGGACTGGAATGGATTGCCCAGAGAAGCTGTGGCTGCCCCTGGATCCCTGGAAGTGTCCAAGGCCAGGCTGGATGGGGCTTGGAGCACCCTGGGACAGCGGAAGGGGGTGAAATCAGATGATCTGTAAGGTTCCTTCTGACCCAAATTATCTATGACTCTTCGATCTACTATTGTGGAGCACCACTGGACATATTATTCCCTTCCCCAGGCTTCTCTGCAGGGTGAGGAGGAGGAAAACGGGGGCTGGGGGGAAACAACATTACCTCTTTCCAAGGCAGGACCAAATCCAGCCACAGGGCAGGGGAGCAGCTGGTGACACAGGCACCAACAGGGAAGGGATCACCAAACCACAAGCAGAGGATGGTTTTTGGGCAGGAGTGGGACCAGGAATGGACAGGAAAATGAGGAAAATGCTGCCCTGGACAGGGATGACCCTGAAATCCCAGTAAGGGCAGAGAGAAGTGGGAGACAGCAGCTCTGCTTTAGGGAGTCACCCTCAGGGTGAAACCAGTCTGCCTCCTCTCCTGAGCCACGGGCAAAGGACCTAACAAAGACTGTCAGCAGCTGATGGGTGACTAAAATAGAGAACAAGATACTGTAAATAATGGCAGAAAAATACCTCCACACAGGGCA
>VXAX01004879.1:151892-170625 GCA_013399835.1 Leptocoma aspasia | reverse complement strand
TGCCAGCTCCTGCTCTCACTCTGCCAGTGGGGTTTTGTATTACTGCATTTTTATTTTTATATTTTCTTTTAGTTTTTTTCTAATACAGAACTGTTATTCCTATTCCCATATCTTTGGCTGAGATCCCCTTAATTTCAAAATTATAATAATTCGGAGGGAGGGGGTTTGCATTTTCTGTTTCAAGAGAGGCTCCTGCTTTCCTTAGCAGACACCTGGCTTTTCAAACCGAGACAATCCCAGTTTCACATCCCTCTGTTCCCTCTGAGACTATCCACCAGTGCTGAGCAGCTAAAAAAACAGCACCACCAGTAAATTATCAATGTCTTTCCCAGAAACAAGCTTTCAGGACACATTGGGAGCACGTCAACACCAACATTGGCTTCCTGTGGATTTACACTCTGGAACATCTGTGGAAGACCACATGTTTGCATAAATGCTGAAAACACAACAGGTTCTCAAAGCCATTTCTCTAAAGACACCAGCAGCTCACCCCAAGGAGCACACACACCCCCCTCAATGCTCACGTGCACCCAGTACCAGCTCAGAGTGTGGCTGTATGGAAAACATACAAACACATTTTTAATAGGCAGTTTAAAAAAAACCACTTAACTGGAGGAAAAACTCAAACACACAAAACATTTTTTGAGCAGTCATCGCTATTTTTTCGTGCCATGCTGGACTGTTTTTTCAATGCAACCAAAATCTTATTATTGCTGTAAGCTCAACCCAAACACTGACTTTACATGTCTGTGCTGACAGCTGTTGATACCAACAGGAAAAAATTAATTTTGTTTGCATTTGTTTGAATCTTTGACCTAAATGAAAACAGCAAATATTCTTCAGATATATCTACATGGCTTTGTAAGGTCATTTGTTTCCTCCCCCAGCTCAGTCACCATCCTCTCTGGGACCACAGGCAGGGCAGGCTCTGTCCCAGGGCTGCTCCTGATGGGCAGGCAGCGCCCTGGCCACTGCACTTGCCCCTATCAGGGTCTGCTGGTATCCTGGCTTGCAAGAAAAGCATGTCTCCTATTTGCCATCTGTTGGAGATGGGGCAGGTTTCTTCTGTTAGTTGGGCAGTTTTCTTATCTCTTCCAAGAGCAATCTCTCCCTACAGGGAGATATCTTCTGTTAATGGGCCATTGATTATTAATTATTTTCTGTTAATGGCCATTGAATGACTCACTGCATGACTGATAAAATTACATCATCCCATTGTGAGATGCTCCGCCCAGAGGGAGGAGCCAAGCATCCCTACCTGCACAAAATCAGCATTTTTTGGGACACCAGAGCAGCTTCTTCTCTGCTGGATTCCCAGAGGAAGACCAGGCCCATCTACTCTATCACCAGACCTTCAGAGAAACCTCCACCCTTCTACAGGATCACTGCTCCAGCAGAACTTCATCTGCCACTCCAGGAGGAGCAGCCACCATTCAACTGGACTGTTACCAACACCCTGACCCACAGGGTGTCAGGTTTCTGACTCTATCAGTGGTTTTGATTGTATAAATTACATTTGTATTTTTCAGTTTTCCTAGTAAAGAACTGTTATTCCTATTCCATATCTTTGCCTGAGAGCCTTTTAATTTCGAAATTGTGGTAATTCGGAGGGAGGGGGTTTACCTTTTTCATTTCACAAGAGGATCTTGCCTTCCTTAACAGACTCCTGTCTTTTCAAACCAAGACAGCTGGGGAAGGAAAAGTCCCCAAAACAGCTCTGATGTCTTGGAATGAGGGGAATAGAGGAGGAGCTGGAGCCGTTCAGCGTCTCTGCTGCTGAGGGACCAGGTAAATGTCTGTGCAATGGGAGCAGCTCCCTCATCCAAGTGCTGCCACCCCATTTCATCCATGCAGGCTATCCCTGCTCCTGGGCAGCAGGGCTTGGGCCACTGAGCAAACTGCAGGAGCTGAGGGGGCTGGCACAGCTCGTGTGAGGGCACAGCTCCTCTATCACCTGCCCAGTGGATGTTTCCTCTTAATGCCAAAGCCAAATCAGTCCCTTTCACCTGGAGCTAGAACTGCATGAACAAGTCCAGGACATCACAGAGGAGTTTCCTCCCCTGTGTTGCATGGATTGACCATAAACCCATGGCAAACCACCCACCCAACAACGGATCAGGAGGCTGGATGGGGCTTTGTGGAAATGCAGAGCCTGTGGGCACGGTGCCTTTCAGAGGTGTTTGCCCAAGGGAAGGGCAGTGAGAGGGGCTGACACGGTCACCTGCAGCTCTCAGTGGACACCTGCAGTTCTCAGTGGTCACCTGCAGCTCTCAGTGGTCACCTAGAGCTCTGAGTGCTCACCTGCACCTCTCAGTGGTCACCTCCACCTCTTAGTGGTCACCTGAAGCTCTGCCCAGCTAGGCTGGGCTCAGGACCTGCTCTGAGAAAAGCCCAGAGCTCAGCCCCACACAGCTGGGCTTGTAACAGCCTCGGGCTCGGAGCCTGACCCTCGGCGTAACCTCAGCTGTGGGATGGCAGCAAGGTTTTACTAAAAATAAACTGTTCTGGTGTGTCAACAGCTCTGCAACCCAACAGGAGCAAAGAGCTCTCAGCAGCCACCAGAGAGACACAGGCACTGGAGGGCAGCTCTGCAGGACCCCACAAGCTCACTTGCATCCCACGCTGCCTCCAGGTTTTCGGGAGAAACAAACAGGGAGTTCTTGTAAGGAAAATAGTCACTGAAAAGTTATTACTGATTTATTTCCCCATGAAAAGATGGCATTTTGTAAAGCCTTCTGTTCGAGAACAGCCCAAAATGTCAATGAAACACATTAAATCTCTTATTTATGATAATTATGCATTGGTTTGTCTGTTGTGACTAGAGTCAACCTACCAAAATAGGAGGTGAGGAGTAGGTGAAACACTGCTGGTTTTTGAAGTAATGGCATCTACTAAATACTGATCAAAACAACTTTTTGTCTTCTGCAAAGAGTTATACCTTCTGTAAAAGACATCTGCCAGTTTGATGTCATGAAATAAAGCACGGAGACATGGGAGATGGATAATAAAAGCATAAAGAAGACAAACTGAATATTCAGAATTCAAAAATTTCATTTTCAATTTTGAAACAAATTTCTCAGAATCAAAGAATTCTGAGGAGCTCAATTAAAAAAAAAAAGCTTTTTTCACTGAAGAAATGAATGGAATTATATCTGGGAATAGCTTCATTGCTGGTGAGATATAAAGTCAAAGCTTCAGCTAGGCTAAGGTGAAGTGTTGGATGTTGACTGGGGGAACCTCTGGGGAGAAAAGGAGGCTGAGGGGAGAATTTATTGCTCTCTACAACCACCTGACAGGAGGTTGTGGCCAGGTGGGGGCCAGGCTCTTCTCCCAGGTAACAGGGCAAGGGGAAATAATCTCAAGTAGCACCAGGGGAGGTTTAGGTGGGACATCAGGAAAGATTTCCTCACCAAAGCACTGTCAAGAACCAGAAGAAGCTGCCAGGGGAAGAGGTGGAGTCACCATGATTTAAAAACCGTGCAAATGTGGCTCTTAGGGACATGGTTTATTGGTGGCCTTGGCAGTGCTGGGTCAGTGGTTTGACCCGTGGTCTTAAAGGTCTTTTCCACTCTAAATGATTCTGTGATCACATAGTTAAAAGCAGTTGATTATCACAGGTGAACTGAAGGCCTGGCGAGCCCCAGCTCCTCGGGGTGGCTGTGGGTGCTGCTAATTAAGTCCAGAAGCTCAGCCTGGATGTGCCAAGTGCCTTGCACAGAAGAAGTGCCTTTCACACCTAGTCACTGTGCATTATAGATCTGTTCCAACAAAATTATCCCTTTAGCATCCGCTGTGTTGAACGTGATTTCACATTAGTCATCCCCGAAATAGAAGGCAGTGAATGGTCTTTATCCACTTAATGAGGGTGGTAATCACTTTATTCCAATGGGTACAGGCTGTAGCCCACATGCACGGTTTATAGTACTAAAAGGATTCTTCTCACACTTCCAACTTCCAGCGTTGGTTTCAGAAAATGCAAATAATTTTTAATAAAAACTGGGCTGTTTCGACTACAATTGCTTTTTTATAGTTTATTGCAACTCTCTACAAATTTAATAAAGTTAAAATCTGTTGTGTAAACGCTCTTCCTGTCCTGGGTACCTGCTGTTGGGTTATTGTGAAGTATTTCACTGCAAAATACTCTTCAATGGTCCCAAATTGTGACAGCAGAGAGCAGACAGACCTCAGAAGAAGGCTGAGCTCCCCTTTGTGTCCCTCTACCACCAGTTCCTTCATTAGTAAATGAAATATATTCTGAAAGGTTTCAGTTTGGCTGTGACACAGCACTTGGACCCATTTGAGGGCAGGTTTTTTCATTTTGCTCACAAGACTTCTGATCTTTCAGGAGGTGTAGAAGGATGGGAGTCCACACAGATGAACGACAGGGAATTTGCAAGGAGCTGTAACAGAGGAGGGGGAAATAGGTCACATTTTTAGGCTTAGTAACATTAAAGGTGCCCCTTTAAGGAGTTAGTGCTAATGAGCCAGCAAATTATTGCGCTGGAGTCAAACCTGGCCTTCTGGTTCTGCAGATCCGGAGAACCAATCTGGAGGTGCCCAAGTGGAAAATGATGTGGTTTGTGGAGGTCACCACTTCAGGTCACTGTTTGTGAGGGCTGCCTGCAACCGCCGGGGCTGCCCACAAAAATACATCACAGCTGAAGGCGCTCGCAGCAGCGGCTGCGACCTTTGCAGAGATTACGGAGCAGCTGCAATTGCGGGGAAATCGGCTGGGAAATGGGCTGGCAACGACAGCGGGGCTTGTGCAGGGCTCTGCCGGCTCAGCAGGGTCCTTCCAGCAAACACTGCCCTGCCCAGGCTCGAGGTGCAGTGGAAACCACCCCCCCTGAAAGGCTGTTGGCCCCACAGGTAAACCAGCAAATCGACAGGGAGACGGGAAAATGGGATCTCGCATGAAGGGGCTTCTCCTCTCTGAGCATCTCTGCCAGAAGCCTCCTGCCAGAATAAAGGCACTGGAGGCAGCGTTGCTTTGCAAGCTCCAGCCTGATTTGCTTCTCATTAGAGCACATACATCTCAGTGTTTTTACTCATTAGTGTTTTACATCCCTCAGAAAATCCATATTTTGCACTAGCTGTCTCAGTGTTTAGTCTCTTACATTTCCCTGCCTGAGTTTTCTGCCTGTTCCCCGTCTTGTTAATTCTCTTTATTTTCCCATCTGCCCTGATTCATGAAGCACCTCTGAATGCAGCAAAACCTGCCAGGGGGGAGGCAAGGCAGCCCTTAAGAGCAAGGCAAACCCATGAATGGCTTGGAGTCGTAGAATCACGGGGTGGTTTGGATTGGAAGGGATTTTTAAAGGTCACCTGAGTCCATTCCCCTGCCATGGGCAGGGACACCTTCCACAAGACCAGGTTGCCCATCCAACCTGACCTTGACTATTTCCAGGGATGGGGCAGCCACAGCTTCTCTGGACAACCTTTTCCAGGGCCTGACCAGCCTCACTGTAAAACCTTCTTTCTGATATCTGTGGGCTATATGAAGTGAAACAATCCATTTCCTCTCAGCTGCAGGATCATCCCTGCAAACCTATGCCTTCTGCAATGGGGACAGAGACAGGGACAGCTCTTCCAGGCCCTCCTCGAGCTCCCCAAACCCGTCAGAGGAACCTTAGAAAAAGAGGAGCAAGGCGAAGCCGCTCCCTATCAAACACGGGGGGGTGGGCACTGAACATTTACTTCATTTCTTATAACAAGGGACGGGGGCAATTACAATGGAAACTGAGATACAATTAATTACCTGTTAACTGGAATGAAGGACCTTGTGCTCCCAATATCCAAGCCAGTTTAATTATAGGTGTCTGGAGCTGGGGAGCCTGTGTGTGCTCACAGGTGGGGTAGGAGGTGGTAATAGGGACCCCCACACTGCCTCCAGCCTCTCACTCTACCTGTTTCTGATATGTGCAGTAAGCATGAAGAAGGGCTTTGGATTACAAAGAGAGACCTCCCCCTCACCTTGTAATTACCAAATTAACACATTCTAATGGGTGAAGTACTCCAGCAGCAGACTATGATTAATGCACAAGTCCAATTAGCCACAGATTCTTTCTCTCTAATTTTAGCCCACTTAAATAGCATGAGACAATCTGTAATGTCTCTGGGGTGAGCCTCCCCTCTACACAAGCTCCCTCCTCTGCCATTTAATGAAATCTCGGGTGTTTAATGCGAGAGGCAGCTCAACTCTGCCACTCTGCTGGAAGCCGTGTTCTGGCGCAGCACCGGCAGGGCTGAGGCGCGGGCGGGGGAAGCTGTCTCCCTTAAAGACAAAAAGATACCTCGCTTCAAAAACATCACCTGATGGCAGCTTATCTGCTGTCACACCAGGTGGAGAGGCGGGGACAGCTAAAGAGAGACCGAATTTAAGCTCCCTAAGAATGCTGCTGATGTCCCCAAACCTTACGCCCACCAGGAGCCTTGCTGGCGGCAACCCAAATATTTCTGAAAATGACTACTCAGTCACATGAGTTTCCAATCTGGCCCCTATCTAAACACAAGTCCCTTACTCCAACAGCACCATAGATACACCAATTGTTAAAGCTCTCGTTTCTTTAAGAAAACACTTGGATTCTTTTCACTTCAAAGAGAAACAGGACAAATTCCTCAGAAATGGCCTTTGCTGAGCCCCATTTTCAGTGTCAGAGGGGTTTCTAGTTGGCCCCAAAATCATTTCACTGGTTTAATAGAGAAGGAATCCAAGGACAGAGGGAGAGAAGGAAAATCAAAAAGAAGCTCGAATGATTGTGGGTGGCCTGACTGAGCCCAGGAAGGAAAGGGAAAATTGGTTCTTTGTGCCAAAGCTGGAGGAAACAACCCAACAGCGGATAGCAAAATAACCATTTTTAGTAGGTGGGACTGGTACACCCTCACCTCTGGGATCTGAATGCAGCCTTTGAGGAGCAGCCACAGAACCCTGGGCAGGAGGCAGGGTCTGCTCCTGGGGGAACAGTCCAGTGGCTGCTTGGAGAGCATCCCGTGTCCCCCTGCTCCACTCAGGGAAGCACAAGTGTCAGCTGCTGCTAAGAACTGAGTGAACTCATCAGGAGGAATGGCTTCAAACTGCCAGAAAGCAGGGTTAGATGGGATATTAGGAAGGAATTCTTCCCTGTGAGGGTCGTCAGGCACTGGCATAGGGTGCCCAGAGAAGCTGTGGCTGCTCCATCCCTGGAGGTGTCCAGGCCAGGATGGATGGGGTTTGGAGCAACCTGGGATCCTGGAAAGTGTCCCTGTCCATGGCAGGGGGTGGAATAAAATAATCCTAAAGGTCCTTTCCAACACAAGCCATTCTGGGATTCTCTGAACTCCCTGCTGACAAAGCAGATCTGTGGGGCCTGGGAAAGAGCAGCACCTGTGAAAGGAGCATTGGCACAAACTTACTGAGCTATTTCCAATATCCCCCCATATGAGAAATACTAAAATATGAGAAATACTGAAGGATTTTCCCCTCTCTCAAATGGCAAAAAGAGCAGGTTTCAGCCAGGCTGCTCATTGATGGTGCTGCCCAGTTTGGTTGGGGTTTTTATGCACAATATTCACCACCAACAAAATTTGAGTGGAAACCAAAAACAAAAACGTCCCACGAGCCCTGTGGACACTCAGAAATGTGCAGAGCCTCCAGACTGGGGGATCCATAAGATCTGAAGCTGGTTTGTGTTTGAACTTCATCCCGGTGACAGGGAGAGGAGGACACGGCTTCTGCAGAAGGAAAATGCAAGTGACACCTTGCAAGGTCACACAGCGAGTCTGTGTCAGAGGAAATTGCTCCCCCAGCTGCACTCCTGATGCTCCTCTTTCCACCCAGCATGGGACAAAACTCTCTTGCCACCATGAACAGACGCATCAGACAGTGTCTCCTGCATCAACCTTTTTAATTTTATTAAAACACAACCTCATATTTTTATTAATAAAATCCACTAAAGTAGCAGCAGCAGGTTCTAAGCTAAGCCACTCCCAGCACTGCCCTTTTTTGCCATCTTTTTCTAAGACATAAGGAAACCTAGTAAAGCTTTCTAAGCAGATGATGTTGTGTACAAAATATTAATGCTGCTTATCCCTAAATTGATATTTCTTTGAAGACTTCTAATAAAGCCCAGTTCCTCCAGAGCCTTAACCATGACAAACGTCAATAAATGTTATGAGTCCCTGAGGCTGAATTTTAAAGGAGCATTAAAGATTAAAGAATGCACAGGTCAATTACTGAAACAAGCAAACGACTTTAGGAGTAATTACATATAATTTTGCCTTGTTTATTTTGCGTTAGTTATAAGTGTCCATAATCCTATGTCCCCCCCCAGGGTCTCTTATGATTTGGGTTGAAAAATTCCTTCATCTCTTGTTTGATTTTAAGCACTGTTGCTGGGGCCAAAAAATGGTTTTTAAATGATTTTTGGTGCCGTATATATATGTATATATACACACATACACAACTCCTCTGGTATCTCATCTGTCCAGCACACATGCTCCTGCCTGTCCCAAGGCCCCTGGAGCTGTGTCCCCATGTCCCTCCTGGCACAGCCCATTTGGCTGTAGTAGACCAAGTTCTCCCTTTCAATACCTGCATAAATGGCTAAAGGTACTAAGTGGTGCTTTATAATCTGGATTATTCATCCATGGAGCACTGGCACCTCCATGTAAAATGAGTTTGATGACAGTGGGCTCAGAGTCTGAGCTGCTGCCCCACCCCTGGGCGTCCCAGCTGCTCCCTCCCCTCCCAGCTCTGTGCCCACACACCACACTGAATATCAACATTAACTGAATTTTAATGCACTGGGACCCCAGAAAACTTTCACCTGCCCATGCTCTAGGCGTTGCCATCATCTCCATTAAACCTTGCTCAGGTACAAGCTGTTGGCCAACCCAAGGCTCCCCCAAATCCCAGAGCAGGGCAGGATGGGCCCTGGAGAGCCCAGGGGTGCTGGGAGGGGATCAGCAGGAGATAAGAAGTGCTTGAGTAGGGCTTTCACCCATTTTCATTTCTTCTGTGCTCTCAGATGGCAGCGGATTAGCAAAGTATTTACATAGCCCTTATGAAGTACATTTGATGTTCGGGGCAGAGTCAGCATCTCTCATGTGCCTCTTCTGCCTCTAATGTCATTTTATAGTGTGCCTGCCCATAACAAGGGTAATAAAATACATTTGGGAGGGAAGGCAGAGGTTGAGGAACGCATTATGGAGGAATCTGGCCCTCTCTGCAGCCAGCAGGAAGAGGAAGCTCAGTAATGGACATGTCATAATCTCTCTGTGCCAGTTAATATACGTCCAGTGTTACACTGATGTTTTATTGCACTCCACACATTCAGCAGAAGCCCATTTCTTTTAAGTGATTTTGATAAGCTGATTGATGCAGCCCCTGTTTTTCTCATATGTGTGTGTTTGTAAGAACCCGTCTGCCTGATGCCATGGGCTTCTATCTAATAAAGGACCTATAATGTACTTATTTTCCTCAACCATGACTTTCCTCCACTTTCCCCTGCAATTTACTACTTTAGAGAAATTTAATCTGCTGCTGAAATTTACTGTATTATTAATGGAGAGTCAGTGCACAGCCTCACTGTAATTAAACTATGCACAAAAAAAAAAAAAAGGAAAAAATCTCAACCCACCCAGTGCTCAAATAGCATTGAGGGTTTCACTGGAACTACATGCAGCCAAGGAATGCAAAGCCAGGCAGGATATCTTTGCTGGTTATGGAGCTCTCTGCTGGTTTTTGCAGAGCTGAGATGGGAAGCAGATTGCCAACCTTCCCAGTTTCCAGGGGAGTAGAGGAAACTCCTCATTGCAGGTGTCACCCATGCAAATTCTGGGCTGAAGGAGGGACAGGCTCCCTCCTTTTGGTTAACAAAACACCACAAAAGCCCCACAAGAGCCCCAGAAGAGTCCCAGAAGATCCCCAGGCCACTGTTTGAAGCTCTCTCACTTTAAAGCACTCAGACAAAACAGGGCTGCACCGATTTTTTTTTTTTTTCTGGGTGTCTCTTTTCATTTGTCAAACCTCCAGAGCAAGATTAAGCTGTAAAGAGAATATTTGGCAGGAGACATGCAGAGGCAAGAGAGGTAGGGACAGCATTTCTTGGGAAGAATGGGGACAGCGAGGAATGCAGAAGGAAAACAATGCAATGTTATCTCTGCTCCTTTCACGGTGGGTTTGTTCTCTCCTGGTTTGTTCCCTTGGACTCTGCACTCCAGCCCAACACACCTGTGAAAACACCAGCTGGGCAGCCCAGAGCTCAGATCTGTGCTGGGAAGGGCTGGCCGGGAGAGGAACAAAAGGAAGGAGAGGAAGGAATGCTGTAATTGCTTTTATGCAGGAGCTCCAAGGTGCTGACAAAAAGTGCCAGTGTTGCAAACCTGCAAAACGTTCAAAATTCCCATGCAAGAAAGTACCTCTGCTGCCTCATTTTAAACAACTTGCTGAGCAATTTACATGTGATGTAACCCAAAAGTTGGAAGGGTAAATATTTGGGGGTTTTAACAAAACTAGGCTCAACTCCTCAGCAAAAGAGCCCCTGATGCTTCAACTTTAGGGTACATACACATCCATGAATACTCAGAGCATCCCAAAACTCAGTTAAAAACAAGACACAAAGCTCAAGCATGTTTGGCAAGGACAAAATCTCCACTGATTTCCTATGTTCAGTGCTAATATTTCTCTGAGAAGATTGCAAAATGCAGTATTTCGAAACTATAAAAAGCTGCAGTTACAAGCGGTTTCCTCAGTGGAGAATCAGATTTGCATCCTGAGCAGCAGGATCACCCCTCCCTTGGCAAGGCTTGGGTTCTGCTGTGTGTTGTTGACAGACAGGAGATTTTCAGACATTGGACACCACAGTATTCTGCCTTTTCTTGTCTTCTTTGTTTTCTTTTTTCCCCCTCAATGTGTAGAGCAAAGTTTTCCCCCCTCCCCAAGTCTCCTGGAAGGTAATTGAACTATTTTGCCCAAGCTAAAGGAAACCCACACATCTGATAAGAGCTGAAGTAGAGCCTGTACAACTGCAGGCCAAGATTTTATACTCAAAACTGGGAACTCTCAGACAATCTTAATTTTATCTTGTTCTGACCAGCTCTGCCCACAAGGCCCTGCTGCATGAAGTGTGGAGGTACTAAGAAAAGGTATTTTGCAGGTATTTTTTTTAGCAGAAAACTCATCAATGTGATGTCCTTGAAAACATGAAACTATGCAGTAGACACACAGAGAGGACAAATACAAGAAACATCCCAAAAGCTGAAAGAGTCTTTGCATCCCTTCCAGAAAGATTTTCAGTTCCCTATCTGGAAGTAGGTGGAAGCTGAAAGGGCAAATATATAAAATAACAATATTTTTTTAAATCCTCGTTTGTCTCCCTTAGGGTTGAAAAGAGAAGGAAATTGATGACTGAAAGCAGCCTCTTGATTTGGTAGTGCAGCTTCTTATTGGTATTTATTTGCCAGGCTGCAGTCCCCACATTTCCTTCACTCATTTGGGAAGGTTTTGTACAGTGTATTTGTGAAGGATGATTGACTACAGGGAGTCTTTGTTGTACTATCTGCTGTAATTATTTTAATTCAAACACATTCCCTTATAGGACTGACATCATAAACGCTGTTTTCTATAACAAATAGCTGTCAAGGCTGTCAAGCAGATCTGCTTACTGTTTTATATCATTACAATATTTAATTTCAACTCTGCTTTCTTTGTCAAATGTTCTCAAGATTTCCTTTCCCCAGTAGCAGATCAGACAGACGCCTTCGGTTTCCAGCAGATCATCCTTTAGGGTGAGGTCAGGGAAAGAGAGAGAGGGAATTTGCAGGGATATGCCCACATCTCAATGGGAACTCCTGGCCAGTTTTAACTTCCCACGTTGGTGTACACGGGGTGTTATCAACCACCAGGCTGCTTGGGGTTCTTCTGGCATGCTCAGACTCAAACCGGCTTAGTAATAAGATCACAGAGAAGCCTTTCTATTATCAGGTTATAAACAGGCCCAGGAGCTGATAGGAACAGGCAGCAATTCATTCCCAGCTTCTTCCTGTGTTTCTCATTGATCTGACTCCCAGCCTTCCTTGTTAAATGAAAAGCTGTGGCTCAGAAATAAACACTTCATAGCCCTCAAAGGAGAGAGACAGTGGTGTGGAGCAGAGCCACTACCAGAGCCCAGTGTTTGGCTTAGAAAAAGTCAGGTTTTTGTGTCTGTTGCTGCTGTAGCTTCTCTGCCCTGACCCCCAAACCAGCCTGGCCAGCTCTGCTCTGCCTGAGCCACCTCTGAGCTTGTTCCTGCCACAGGACCCGATGAGAAGAGGCACCAAAAGCCCCAAACACCAAGTTTTTATCGTGCTTCATTGAAACGCAAATCATTTTGCCAAATAACAAAGCCAGGAGCTGCTTTGTTCCAGGAGAGGTTTGGAACAACGTGTCCTCTCCCACAGGTAGCTTTGCCCATTTATTTGGAAGGCAAAGCACACGGGGGGACAGGAGGTGCCAAATGGAAATGCAAGGAGTGCAAAGCAAATCCGACCTCTCCACAGCTGCAGACACCAAACCTGTTCTCTGTGGGCTGGGCTGTGACACCTGACACGGGTGTCACATCCTGGCTGCTCTCCTGGGAAACACACCTGAAACCAGGCCTCCCAGGGCTGCCTCGGTGTCTCAGGGCCCTTTGCACCTGCACGTCCATGCAGAGAGGGGCACAAACACCCATCCATCTGCTCACAGCCTTTCAGGGCAAGAGGAGAACGAAGCAGAGAACCCCTGGGGTGCAGGACCAGCCCAGAGGGAAGGAAGATGCCCTCCCTGCCCACAGCAGGCTGCAGACACCAGAGAACCTGACTGTCCCAGCTGCTCTCAGCTCTGCTGGGAAAGGTCCCCGTGTGTCCAGAGGGCTCCCAGCTCTCCAAGACAGAAGCCACCTTCATTCTGATTATTCCTACCAATACAATCCTAATTCTAGGTTATTGGCAGAAATCAGGATTAACAAGAAGTGAGAGGCAGACATGGCTCAACCACTCTTCCCACGCAGAATTCGACTTCCTCACACACACACCAGCGCACACAGAGCCACCAACACAAATCCTGCTCCCTCTGAAGGTCTCAGCACCAGCACAGCAAACACATCATTTGCTCAGCTGCTGGGATGTGGGACTGCAGCCTGTTGGGAGCCCTGCACATGCTCTACTACTTGGAGCTTATCATTTAATTAAAAATAGCACACAGGTTTGGGGGACCAAGCCAGTGCTGTACGCTGAGCTGCTCTCCTGTCCCTCCTGTCTCCCTCCAGCCCTCGCTGCCTGCCAAGTGTAGGTGTATAACACTGTAACCTTGCTTTCCAGCACACAAGTGCCATAAACCATCAATAAATTTTACTGACTTTCCTCTGACCTTCATGAGGACTGGACGAGCCACATCTCACACCAAAGATGGAGCTGTAAATATTTTATCTGTGCAGTAAACACAGTGCCGACAGCAGCAGCTCACTCATGTCCCGGGGACTGCTCTGCCAGCATTCCCGCTGTGCCGAGATGGAGATTTATCTGCTGCTCCAGGAAGAACCTGGGCACAAAGGCAGAGCAGCTCACAGAAAGCCATCCTTATTCCCAGCAGCTTCACGTCACCAGCAGCGGCTGCTGCCTCGTTACAGAGCCATCCCCGGCTCCGTGGGAAAAGGGAACAGGAGCCAGGCTGGCAGGGAGGCTGAAGTGCTGAATGCTCCTGCAGCAAGGCCCTGAGCCAGAAAAACCCTAAAACGTGCTGGACTTTGACAACATGAGATGCTATGGGGTTTATATCACCTGGGGTTTGTTCTTTCGCAGACCCTGGTGTTAAGGTTTGAGGGGAGGGTTCTGAGATGAAAATTAATTCACATTTCCCTCAGCCATGGAGATCTTTTGCAAGTTCAAGAGTATTCACACACAACCAGGTTTCTCACTGCTGCAGGCCAGCACAAGCTGACCCACTACCAGCAGGAGAACGGGCTGTCCTCACCCTGCTTTGGGGGATAACTGCATCCTGGAGCTGCAGCACCTGCAGCCTGCACTGCTGCCATCCACAGCTGCTCCCAGCCTCGTGCTGCTGGGAATCTTAGTGGTGCTGTAGGACACAAGCACTGACTCAAAACTGTCCCCCCCAGGACAGCACCTGGCCTCTGGGATGCTGTTTGATGGGGAGCCCCAGCACCTGTAACAGCAAAATGGGGTGCTGTGCTCCTGGTACACTCTGAGCTCTTACAGCTGGTGGCTGCCCTCCAGTAGAAGGTGGCCAAGCTCTACTTAGCCCTGAGGATCCCAGCAGCTGGAGCCACCCCCCTGCAGTGAGCAGCCCTAGAGGAAACCCTGTCTTTCAAGGGATTTTTGTTAAGGAAACAAAAAAAGCTCCTTTTTGCCAAGCCCAGGGGGTGTGGAGGGTGAGGAAGAGGAGGGCAGTGAGCCTTTCAGCAACCAACTCCCCTGCAAGGGTGAAAAGCAGCTCACATGGAACACAATCCATCTCCTTGCACCTTGCTCAGGGTTTCAATCTGTCCCATGAAACGTTCTGTTCTGTCCAATTTTAAAAACCCCAAGGACACGCTCCTTTGAGGCATTCCCACTTCTCTGGATCCCCAAACAGCAACTGAGCTACCCCTCAAAAAGCCCAAAGCTCCTCAAGATCTCTGTTCTCCCCCATCACAGGGTGCCCTCTGAGGCTGTAGCACACCCACCCACCCTCCTGCTCACCACCCACCCTCGGCACGCTCGCGCCAGCCCGCCCGCGCTGTTACTCTGCAATATTTCTTAAGGCAAAAACCACGTCTACAAGACAATCCCTGAGGATCCAGGCCTTTGTTTTGCAGCACGAGCTGCCAGGAGCCATGCACGTGAAATGCCTGCTGCTATAATTGAGCCAGGAACAAGCCAGCCTCCCAGGGCTTCACTGACAGCCTCCGCTCCGGCTTCCCCGGCTCCGACGCTCCTGCTGCTGGCAAGGGATGGCACTGCTGAGATGGCAGGGTAAGATGGGCTACTGGCCCGGCTCCCCTCTCTCCTGTCTGTCCTCAGATGTCCTTCCTGATCCTGCTGGCTGCATCTGGTCCTACATCTTCAGCTTTCTCCCCAAGTGAAACAGCCCAGCTTGCCCTGGCATGGCCTGCTGCTTTGGATCATCCTCATCCCCTCCCTGTGGAAAGTGGGAAGTAGAACCCTCCCGTTGAGTGGAATCTCACTGCAGCAGCTTCAGAGGTCAGGGACAGCCCAACCTGTCCTGCAGCAGCTTGTTTTGGGTCATTTGCCCCGTTCAGACCCCTCTGTGAACGCACCACAAAGGCACAGTGCTCACACCAAGCCAGGCTGCTCAGTTTGCAAAGGGTTACCTCGAGAGAGTACAGGGTTCGTTTTGTCTGGCAAAGGCTCCCAAGCACCACCACCCCCCTTCCGATTTATTTCTGCAATTGTAATTAAGGCCCTGACAAAGTGGTTTAGCTGCCTGAGTCTTTTGTTCAATTTATTGATTAGCTATTTCTCAGAAGTTCATTACCATCCAGAGGCTGGGAATTGGGAATTGGGTCTATGTGGTTTTTCAAGGCTTCATCTCTGCTTCAGATGATTAAATGCAGCCACAACACATCCATCCTGCATTGAACAGCTCTGCCCAAGGTCAAACATTCATGCAAAACAGGAGTGCATATCTGCATGTCTAAATATCATCTGCATGAATTTCCAAGTGGATGTTTTTAAAGCCTTCCCAGCAAGTAGGGGGGAAAAAAAAGTATTTATGGAGGTAAGGCAGGTCGTATCTTAATGCTCTTAATACAATATCGTTTAATTATAAACTAATGTATTTTAAAAATATCTCAAGATAACTCCCTCAAAGGAGGAATGGGGGAGGAGGGAAATTGCTATTGGCACAAATTGGCAGCTCCTGCTCAGGAGCAGAGGGCTGAACGACAGGGTGGACAATCCTGCAAGGCAGAAACACCGAGGAAATACTGGATACCACCATCCATCTTATACTGGGGGAAACAAAAGGCTCCAGTACACAATGCTGTCCATCAGCAATCTTCATTAAGTTCACTATTTATCACAAGCACAACATTCCACACCCCCCCAACCTGCTGTCTTTCCTTGAAAGATTTTCTAGGCAAATGAGATGCAGCAGGTTTCATCCAGATTTCCATAGAGCATTTGTCATTAGCTAAGCTTGAGAAGACAGGATTTAGTAGAATCTGTGACATGGGTGAAAGTCTCAACAGCAACTGAAGGGCACAGCATGAGGAGGAAGGAAATTATTGATGGAGAAACCAAGTAACTCTTCTTATTCAATGTTTTTTAGTGTTTTGACCACAGCATAGTTAAAATAAACACACACAAGGAAAGGTGCAGAGGGGCCCAGGGCAGCAGAGAGCTGGAAGGGACACAGGTCACACCAGGACAGCTCAGGACCAGGGGCAGAGCTGGATAAGTGCCCAGGCAGGTGGCCAAGCAGGCCAATGGCATCTTGTAGCAGCACCCACGTGGCCACAGGACCAGGGCAGTGCCTGTCCCACCATGCTGGGTGCTGAGGTGAGGCCACACCTCAGATCCTGGGTTGTTTTGGGCCCCAGCAAGAAGGACATTGAGGGGCTGGAGCATGTCCAGATAAGAGAATGGAGCTGGAGAAGGGGCTGGAGCACAAGTTTCAAGACTGTGCTGCCCTTTCATGAGCCTCNTCCAGCCTCTGTTCTGGGTCAGCCTTCACAAGGCATCACAGGAGCCAAGGGACACAATCTCCCTCCTCCTCCTCCTCCAGGCACTTGCTCTCCCATCTCCCAGGGTCAAGACCTGACACAGAGAGGATGCACTGGAGATAAACAGGAATTTCTGTTTCTAGCTGTGGGTTTCACCTCTTGGAAGACCAATATGATGCCTGGAGCCATCATTTAGCATTTCCAGTAGAGAAAAAGTACATCTGGCAACCCTCATCCCTTCTGTCCAAAAAAGTCACTAGAGGAGGCACAGTCTATGAAGGAGGGAGGGAGATTAAAGCAGTTTAAAGTGATGCAGCCATTTAAATGACAGAAGGAACTGCTGATAAATGTACTGAGGGTGTGAACCTTTGGGTGAGGAGCTAAGGAGCAATGCTGAGTGCCATTAGATGGACATGGAGGTAATACAGCTCCAGTGCAGAAAATAAATACACAGCTGGACCCTGCACACCTCTGCTCTGCAGTGAGAGGGAAGCCCAGCAGCCTCTGCCATTTGGATATACTAATGAGATATTTTTCTGGAACATTAAGAAGTTTGAGCTTGGCATACATCTGGGACAAAGTTTTAAACCATTTTGGATCTGCAGCACCATCCAGCTCTTCAGCACCTGGCACAGGCCCCTTTTCCTGCAGTAACAAGGGAGGTTCCTGCTGCAGTGTTCCCTCAATACCTGCTCTGCCTTTCACAGGCCAGCTCTGTGACGTGGTGAGAGGCACTGAAAATAAAATAAAACAAGCCACCTCAATCACTTGCAGCAACAGAGAAGGGGAAATAGTAAAAACTCTTTAAAAAGTTGCTAAAGAAACAACTTCTCATCTCAGCCCTCTGCTCTTTCAAACTGTGTTCTCCCTTTTCCAAGTCTGTCCCAGTGCAAGAAGCCTGTAAAAAAAGAAAAAGTCATTTTCAGCTCAAGGACAGGAGATGAGTAGTTTGCTCAGTTCCTTTTCAAAAAAAAAAAAAAGAAGAAAAAAGATGCTTTGCTTTCTTCCTTGACAATTGAATTCCTCTAAAATAAATACCATTTATATTCAGATAAGACCATTTCCTGCTCCCCTTTTGAGTCAGCACCTGTGTGTGTGGCACTGCACTTATTTCCTCAGTGACACATTTGTCACCGGGGTTGCTCTGTCTTGGGTGCCAGCTGGAGCAGCAGGGAGCTCAGCAAGGTTTTATGTAGGGACAAGGTGCTGGTTATGGGCAATGAGTAAGGATAAAACAGGGGAGGGGATGATTCTCCCCTCTGCCTCCTGCATCCTCCCTTCTGAAGATTTTTGTCTCCAATTTTCTCCTCTTGCCTTGGGGTCCCTTTCAAGGGATGTAATTGATATAGTCACTGAAAATAATGGAATTTATAGCCCAGGCTCAACACTATAAATTCAGCTATTACATTCCTGATGGGAAAATGAAGAACAAAATGAATTGAGACAGAATATTTGTCTTAATAATTGTCTCTTTTCTGTGCCGTATGTGTTTAATACGTCTGTGCCTATATATGTGTGAATATATACATGCACACGCACAGAGCTGTACTTAGAAAAGAGGTTTCTAATTTGATTTTTGAGGGCTTTTTGGGTTTTTTTAATTATTAAATGACCACATCAGCACATCCCGTGGCCAGGCAAGCACATTAAGGAGCCCAGAGCAACAAGGTGAATTTCCATCCTGGAGCTGTGTGGTGGGGGAAGAGCTGAACTTTGCATAATCCAGACACCACGGTACCAGCCAATTGCCCTGCTCTGAAAAATTTACATGGCCTCTTCATGGGATTTTTGGCTGTTTTTCAGATTTATTTCATTTTTTAGCCAAGAAAGTCAGAGCTGAGCCAGCACCTCTCTGCTCAAAGCCATTGCCCTGAGCCTCTGATAAGGTTTCCCAGTGAAACTTTGCCTCTTCTCCACTCCTCCCTTCCATCCTGCTCCAACTTAGGAAGTTTTGGGTTGGGTTACCCCAACCTTATTCCATCCCACTGCAAATCCACCACTACCACAAAAAAAAAAAAAAAAAAAAAAAAGGGCCAGCCCAGGGCTGTGTC
>VXAX01004879.1:125430-147729 GCA_013399835.1 Leptocoma aspasia | reverse complement strand
AAAAAAAAAAAAAAAAGGTGAGCTGTGCAAATGAAGAGGCACCCAGTTCTGCTTTTATTGCCCAGGAGGCAGCAGGGAAGAGGCAGAACCTCAGAACTGGGCATGGAATCTGTGTTTCATGGGGAGGAGACAAAGCAAAAGTCTCTAGAAGAAGGGTAGAATCCTTCTAGCTAAAAATCCCATCCCCTCCTCCTCTTCACCTTCTCAGTGTTATCCAAAGATAGGAGTAACCACATTTCCAAACTCACAGCAGTCCCAGCACCAGCTTTCACCCAGGGCTGCCTCTGAACAACCCAACTGGGCTGGGCAGGCATTTGTCACACCAGGGGTCCAGACCTTCCCCTGGCCCCAGCAGCCATGGATGTGATGGACAGTGCCCATCCAGCAGCAATCCTGCTCTGGGGAGCCAGCTCCTCTCCCTGCACCCCTCTGCAAGCACAGGGACCAGCAAGGAGCAGAGCCATGAGGTGCCAGAGGAACCACCTGCACCAGCAGGTGTTGGGGGCAGGAAGAATGTGAAACCCTAAGGGGCAGAGGCAAGGAGAAAGAGTGAAACCACAGACCCTTCAGGGCTTCAGGAGATTTGTGCCACAGCCTGGGTTGCAAATATTTTCCCTGGGGTTCTGCCACTGAATCAGAGCTGCAAGACTGGCAAGGGATGTGTTTGCTCTAATCTGTGCCTCTGTAAATCATGGAAGCCAGGTCTGAAGCCCAGAAAGAAGAGGCAGCTTGAGAGCAAACAGCACAGAGGAAGGTGTGCCAAGAGTCTTGATCTGAGCAAGAACAGCTGCAAACTCCACACTCCTCTCTGGGTCAGTGGGGAGAAGACATGGGGAAGGAAGAGGCAGAGTTCCATGTCCCACTGCTCACCCTCCTTTGGCTCATGTCCCACTGCTCACCCTCCTTTGCTCTGATGCAGTCTCCATCACCTGGGACAGGACTGGGACAGCAGAAGCCATGGCTCCCTGGAGCTACTTTACCCCAGCTTAACCATGTGTGCATTCAGATCTTCATAGCTGGGAGTGAGGCAGGAGTCTCACTGGAGTCAGAACTCAGCTGTGTTTAGAAAATAAAGAAAAAAAAAAAAGAAAAAAAAAAGGAAGGGGAAAAAAAAAGGAACCAAAGGTTTATTTCACATTTGGAATCTATTTTTCCCTTTTATACTAGCAAGCCTGAAACCCCTAGAAATCTGGATGTTCTTCACCTGGCATCTTTTAAAGAGTGTTCCCTTCCCTCAGTAGCTCGAGGGCTTTAACCTTTTGAAAACAACAGGTTCTGAGACCTTGAAAAGAAAAGCCAGCAAGGCAGAGCTCATCCTCCATTAGAGCAGAAACAGGGAGGGAGGGGGGATTTATGCCAATGATCCGAGTCTTTTGGAGAAGTTTAATTCACTCCCTTGTCAGGTCCTTTCTGTCTTGCCCTCCCCACTCCCAGCTCCCTCTGAAGCAGCCTTCCCGTCCCTTGCTTTTCACCTCTGCAGGCTTGAGCATGAGATAAACATGCCCTAATTATTTTCCTCTTGCACAGCTGAGCCCTGCAGCCCTTCATTTCCTTACCTGAATGCTCTCGCTTCAAGTGGGTTATATACGACAAAGCCTCTCAAGTATATTTGTTGTGCAGCAGAACTCGGGTGTCACACAAGCAACTCAAACCCCTCTTTCCCCCAGCATGGACTAATAAAGGACATGAATTACTGGGGCCTTCTTGCAGTCTGGGAGCCAAAAGACTGAGGGAGGGGAGAAATAAGGTCACACATCCTCTTGCCTTCAGACAAATAGCACAGACACTGCTCTGGCTGATAGAGATTAAAAATTGCCTTCGTTTTTGTGCTCAGTTTTGCAGAGGGTCACGAAGAGCTTGGTGACATTGCAACTGTCAGAAGATAAACATAATGTGCTCCATCCCAGCAGGCATCTTGTTGTGAGGTTCTGCAGAGGACAGGGAGCAGTGGGAACGGGCACTGCACCTCCTGTCCCCAGAGGTGACACTGGGAGAGGCTGCTCTGGGCACAGGCAGGCCAGCACAGGGCTGGGCTGTGCTTTTGCTGCTTTCACTGCACCATTCTCAGCACACTTTTACAACTGCTGGGTTCCAAAGCCTCCCACCACAAGCGCTGCCTCCCTGCTCCAGGCACAGACCCCCAGCACAAAGCTGCTCCCCACAGACAGCACCCCTGCTTCCACACCCAAACACCGAGTGCAGGGTGGGGACAGGAGGGGCAGCGAGGGTCAGCACACATCCAAACCTTGCTCTGTGCAACTGAGCTGTAGGAGGAAAAACCACCACAATATCCACTTGCATACAGGTCTTTGAAATGCTTCTAGTGGAATCATGGAATGGTTTGGGTGGGAAGGGGCTGTAAAGATCATCTCATTCCACATGGCCAGAGATGTCTTCCACTATCCCAGGCTGCTCCAAGCCCTGTCCAACCCAGCCTTGGACACTTCCAGGGATGGGGCTGCACACCTGGATCAGCACCAGGCACAAAGCACAAAAGGACACACTAGTCAGCACAAAGTAACCCTTTTTCAAATATTTCTGACCCCCAGGAGCCCCCTGTGTGGCAGGGAACTGCCTCACCTGTTTTACACCACATAGCAACAGGGAAACCTCTCCCAGTGATGCCCCAAATCCCCCTTTCCTTGAAGGGTCCTGTGGCAAGGTGACTCCTCCATGAGGTCAAGGAAGACACCCCCAAAACACATGGAAGCTGCAAAGGTCCTGCATTAGTAATGCCAATAAAAGCAACCTCACTCCAGAAATGCTGTCAACAGGTAAAGTCTGTGACACAGACCAAGTGACAGAGGACACCAGGACTTCTGGCCATCAGGTACCTCCACCATGTCCTCCAGCAGGGAGCACATGGGTGTAGAGCTGTGCTGGCAGGATGCCTGGTGGCCATGAGCTCCCCACTGCTGGAGGGAGCTGCTCAGCACAGTCTGTGGGAGTTTGCTGGCAGCTGGCCCCACAGCCCAGCCTGGCTTTTTCCACTCCCCATCCCATAACACAGCAGTGTGGAAACCTGGCAGCCCCCAGTTCTGCTTCCAGAGCTCACTTTCCACGGCCTGTTTCTCCCAGTTCCATGTGGATTTTGCAATGTGGCTTGTAAGATCAAAAATGTCAGCTGGGCTTTGCCCCAGCCCCCCTCTCTGCTTTGAACTTCTAATTATTTTGCTAATTCTGAGCCTAGTGCTAAGATGCTCTGAGCACACCTAAAACCTTCCCCACAAAATCAAGCTGCAAAATGTCTCCCAGGATCTAATCCCCAGTGAGAAATACTCTAACCTTTCCCAATAACCACGAGCGGAGCTTGTCTAGTCATTTGCAATTAAGCTCCTGAGCTAATGAAGCTGCTTTGAAAAAGAAAAAAAATAGAAAAAGGAAAAGAAAAAACCCAACAACCTCAGGTCAGTCTAATTAAGAAATGTTGTACCTTGCAGTCCCAGTGTATCTTGTGGCACACAGCTGTGCATGCTTTCAGCTTTGACAGCAGAAAAGGTGTGATTATTTATTTATTACATGAATGCGGGGAAGCTTCAGGAGAAGGAGACGCCTGTGCGGTGAGGCAGCTGAAGTAGAGAGAAAAGAAGTGACATTCAGCTGGAACCTGTAATTATAAGAGGGGATGTTGACCATAGAAAAATGCAATTGTGTAATGAATACTTATGCATTAGCTTTTCTTTGAGATTAAAAGTACACAATCGAATGGAGGCCAAAGTGGAGCTTGCCCTCAAGGAAAGGCAGTTTGGAAGACAAATGTAATTATGCCACTGTCATTTGCAATGCTACAGAAAGCAGTTGAGGAAACTTCATGAAAAAAAAAGTCTTAGGAAAAAAAAAACTATTTAGAAAGAATTCTGCTCCTGATTTGAGTCTCTCTCTTCCCTCAAGAAGAGAATGGATCTTTTCTGCAGGCTGCACGTACACAGGATCCCCCAGCCAGCATCTGCTCCCAGCACACGTTACTGATCTTGGATCTGCAAACAACCATCTTCCCTCTGCTTTCCTTGTGGCTGAGTAACATTTGCACAGCAAGAACCAGATCTGATCTGCAAGAGCAAAATTTTAATTAAGTGCCTCGCCAGAAAAAAGAAAAAAACCCCCCTAATTTTAGGAACTGGTCCAACATGCTATTATTTCCTCACATTCTCTTATCCCTCTGCACTGCATTAGCCCAGAGCCCTCCAGAACTCTGCCTGACAGACAGGATCCCCAAAATTCTGCCTGCATGACAGGATCCCCAAAATTCCCAAGCATCCATCAAGCCAGTGGTATGTGTCACTGGTGCCTGAAACACTGATTCTCTGAGCTTGGTTGCTCTCTGCTCAACAAGAAGGAATGACAAGGTGTTAAGCAGCAGAAGTTGCAGTTAAGCCTATCTTTCTTTTTTAGCCAATTAGATAATTTTTACTATCTGCAGAAGACACCAGGGTTAGAGGGGAGCTGCCAGCACTGCTCGGGCACAGATCATCTTGATTGGTTTTTAAAATTCTGCTTGTCAGCTGGAGAGAAGAGACACATCCAAAGTGACCCCAGATTGCTGAGAAACCCAGTGAATTATCTCCATGGCTGAAGGGAGCGTTTGCACAGAGCCTCCCCACCCAAACAGCGACAAAAGAACCCCCAGAACCCAAAAAACCACAACACACATCCAAAATCAAACCATCACAGTGAAACCCTCCAGTCTTTTCTGGGTTGTGCTGCAGATTATCCATGGCCATAGGGAACAGAGGGCACAGCTGGGCTCACAGCTGCAGCTTTCCATGGGTAAAGCCCAGGTCCTCAGCCCAAGGCTGAGTTTGCTGAGCCCCCAATGCCTGGCTGAGCAAGGGCTCCAGCACAGCTCGTGCAGTGCCCAGTGCCAGTGATTGTCCCCCCAAAAAGGTGCCCTGGAACAGCACAGCCCTGGAACAACAGCCCCCAGAGCAGACTGTGCAGAGCAGACACCATCGAGATGTGCTCCAACAGTGAGGAAAAACCTCTTGTGATAATCACAGCCTTCATCCCTGAGCCATCCTACAGCCTGAGAGCTCAGCAAAACCCCCAAATCAGTGGGGGTGCACAAGGGGACTCGAGGGGGAGGGAGGGGAGAAGTGACAGGGAGAAGACAGACTCCTCAAACCAGCACACAGGGATTGAGGGATGGAAGGGAAAGTAGAATTTAGACAGAAGAGATGCAGCCAAGTGTGGGAAAAAGGAGGGAAGAGTAGGGGAAATAAAAGATCTCAAGAGCATCCACTTAAGCTTTGAATTGCCTGGCTTTGTCTCTGCTTCACACAATGGAAATGTACAGTAGCAACAGACAGATTCTGAGAGCTGGTTTGCTTCTCATCTGCAATTCCAAACACCCTGTCAGGAACAAATATTTGAAAAGACATCTATCCAACCATTAATGTATCTAGTGGGGCAAATTTTTTTTTTTTTTGAAAGAAAAATAATTCTGCATTCATCACAAAGATGATCACGCAGAGAGATGCCAACAGAAGCACTGGAGGGATAAGCAAAGTTTCAGGTCTTTCTTTAGGGCTGAAGACAGCTCACTATTGAGCTGAGAAGGTGCAGCTGGTTAAGTATTTGCAGTACAGGGGAAGAGAAAAAAAAATAATCAGACAGCTGTATTTTTAACTGATCATGTGCTTGCTTCTGTTTCATAAGATTTATTCCCTCATTAATCACTGCTCTCCCTTCATTCATGTTAAATATAAAAATGATTAGGAAAGATCCTCATCATGGTTAAAAAAATAATTAGCTGCTACATCATGTTGCACACATTCAGACAGAAAGGAGTGATTAAATTAGGAATATTAAAACCCCATTAATCTGTGTTCAACTTAAGCTCTGCTTGTTCATCTCACTGTGGCACTTATTATTTCTGACACTGAAAGATATTTGAATTACTAGCTGAAACAAGGTCACTATCAGAAAGATGTCAGGTCAGCAATTAGTCAAAGGTGGGAGAAGCTACCAGAACTGAGCTGTGCTTGACATGCCACAAACGTGTGGAGAGCCACCCCTTGCCAGGGTCGCCTGGATGAGCAGGTCAGCACCGGGACCCCAGCAGCTCCTGGGTGTGGATCATCCCTGCCAGAGCCTCCTGAGCCCCTGAGGCTGCCCCAAATCGCTGTGTCCCAAACTTTGGGAGGAGCTGGGCAGAGGGCACAGCCTGGAACCCCCACCCAGAGCTGTGCAGCTGCCCTGGGCAAATGCCAACCTCCCCACAGGGCTTGAGGACAGTCAGTGCAAGAGGCAGTGCCAGGGGAACAGAGCTTTGACTCTAACCCAGAGCTCTGGTTTCAGCACCACAAACAGCCTTATTCCCACCTGTGGGCAGCAGCATCTCTTGGTCACCCAGCACACACTCTGAGGTGTTTTCTCCCTTTCAAGAAGCTAAAATCTCACTTCTGTTTAGAGTCTCTCTATTATTACGTGAATGTAATTCTGTTTAGGCCCACGAAGCAAAGCAGCAAGTCCTGCATAAGAAAGATCATGACAGGTGCAACAGAAAAACCCAGAAAAAATTATTTTCTCTGGGGGAACGTGCAAGCACAGGAGCATTTGATGGTAACGGGAGAAGATAGCCAAGGATCCGTGTGCTCCATGGACTTGACTGAAGAGTGGTCTGGAGGGAAGGGTGCAGCACAGAACTAACATTCACCACATTATGATCACCACTTGCCTGTTGCTGTGCAGTTGGGAGCATTGCATGAGCAAAATCCCCCAGGGGCAGCTGGCACTGGCCCCAGGGTGAGGGGCTCCAGTGCTTCCAGTTTCCCATTCCAAGAGCAAAGAACCATGTTCTGCCTAGGACAGGGCAGCCCACATCTACCACACAACTATGACAGCAATAATTGCCAATTTTACCTTCAACTTCAAGAATTTTTTTTTTTTTTTAATAAAACTGCCAGCTAAACTTTTTGGAGAGCCCCAGAACTGTTGTGTAAGGACCTTTAGGGTACAACAGGAGGTCTTTGTTGTTGCTGCAGGCCCCGTTCAGCATTTTCAGCATGCTGGGCAGAACCCTTTGAGATTTGTCCCTGTGAGCCAGGCATTACCTGCCACCACGCAGATTAGGGAGGATGCAAGCATAGGAGGACAAAAAGAAAGCTGACAGATGAGTTCCTGGGCTGTTTTTTCCAGCCACAGGTGGACTCAGTGCTTGGTGGTTGATACCTTTGATATGTTTGCTATGCTTGCCCTCATTAAGGGGAAAAAAAAAAAAGCAGCACACAAGACATTTTCATCCCCAGATCTCCCAAAGTCTTTCCTAAGCAGTGTTGCAGTATACAAACTATTTACTCTGTACTTCATTCAGCACTGACAAAACCACCTCTGAGCCTCTTTAGAAAGGAAACAGATAATAAATCAGCTAACAAGCCCGTGCTCTAATTGACAACACAGGAAGGAGGGAAAGATGCAGCATCTCCTCGTAACTGCAGGAAGAACTTTAGGGAAGCAGGATATAATTAATCGAGTTGGGATTTCACCAAGATCCCCCGGTCTTATGAAAAATGCCATAAGACATTTAATGACCACAGGTGAGGAGAATCTCCAGTTTACATCTCATTTGGAGCTGAGCACACAGAATATAAAGCGAGTCAAAGCCACCCCCAAGCCCTGCACGAATTATGCTCTCCACTTTTCCATTTGCCTTTGCACGTCCCACAGAGCTCCCTCCACCAGCTGTGGGACCTTTCTTTAAATGAGGTGAACAGGACTGCTGCTTGTGACCACTCCAGTAACTGCTCAGGGGAAAAATTAGCTGAATATGGACCTCTCTGCCATTTTGCTGCTACTTCATTTTAGAAGAATGCAGCGGGGATGGGGGGGGAAAAAAAGTTAAAGCAGCAAAAACGCCTTTGCTGAAGTATTTATTTACTATCAGTAGTTCAGGAGGTGTTTTGTTTAGGCAACAGCCACCACACAGCAGCGGACATCCTGACTTGACCCAGGAGGGGTGGGATTTTCAGCTAGACAAAACAGCAGCCCATTGTTAGCCCTGAGGGCGAGCAGAGGTTTGCCATCCACTTCTCCAAGGAAAGGACTGAGCCAGCAAAACACTTCCAAACCCTTCCTACAAATAATAGCACTGGCACCATGGGGCAGCCGAGTGTTCAACAGGCAAGATCTGCTCTCTTTTACTTGGTTTGAAACGACCTTGAGGCTCACCTACATGAAAAAAACAACCATACATGGCTATTACACTCCCACAGCAATTCTTAATCACTGACATCAGGGAGCTTTATTTAAGAAGTGAGGAAAACCATGAGGAAAGCCTGGGAGCTCCCACAAAATCAGTGCCTGGTGGGCTGGCTGGCCAGCAGAAGTGACTTGGTGACTGAATTTACTGTGGCAGCCTGTCCCTACCCTTTGACCAAAGAAATCTTGTTGACAGAGCCACAGCTATGCTTAAAAGCTGGAATTATATTAGTATTTTATCCTCAATGCTGTTTGGAGGTGAGGAAATGGGACAGAGTGACTCTGCAGGGGTCTTCATTTTTGTGGGACCTCTGTATTTGGTCATTTGGGTGCAGTGTTGTGTGCACAACATTGCTTCTTTTGCATGATCAATTAAAAAAAAATATCCTGAAGACCAATAACTGGGAAAACTAAGAACACATCCAAAGCCAGAAGTCATTTTGGCCACCAAGAAGCAGGCAAGCACTCCCCTGCCTCAAGTACTGGGGAATTAAGATACTCATAAATCCTTGCCCAGCAAGCCCTGGAGAAATAAAAGAGGCTTTAAATATAATCTATCCTACCACTTCATAGAGCAATGGGAGCAGCAGAACTGAGGGTAAGCTGAGAGGAAAGGACAAACATAATTGCTGGAGTCAAACAGAGGAAATTGCAGGTAAATACCAGCTGGATGAAACTCCAAAAACTGCCCCAAAACCCAAGGTGGCTCCACGTGGGGTGGAGGAGGCACAGGGGTCAAGCACAGCTGTAAAAGGCACTGCTAAATGCACAATAGCTCCTTAACCAGAGCTGTGCCATTGAGACTGCAGTGCTGGATGAGTTTTTATACAGCTTTGACGCTTAAAAATGGTGTGAGGAAATGCAGAGCATGACAGCTCTTCAGGCCTCCAGCCAGCACAATGAGTGGCATCTGCAGGACCTCTTCCAGCGTGCTGGCACAACGTGTTTGGCACGTGTGTGCCATGGCAGGGACCTGGAGGAGAGTGGGCTCAAAGTGACAGGTCTGGCAGGGAGGAATTGGGCAGAGCTGGACTCATAAAAGGAAAAATAACTCTAAATTTTTTTTTTTAAATCCACCAACAGCTGCACCAGCTCATCCCTTTGCTTCCCAGCCCAGGGCTGTACCAACAGTGGTGTTTCCCGTGGCCTCTGGGCAGCAGTCACCCCCTCAGCAGCCCAGAGAGGACATTTCAGGGCAGGGAAGGGCAATCCAAGAGCAGCCACATGCAAGAACTTTGTGTTGCCAGGGAAACAGCTGGCTTGGTAATGGAAGCATCATTCTGGGGTTATTTTCGGCTCCTCATTGGCTTTGTGTCCCCACAGCCTCAGGTAACTGAATCAAATCCCAGAGCACAAACCATGGGATAGAGAGCAAAATGCAGCAGAGCCAGCAAGGAGGTGAGGGTGCCAAGGCACCAGGCAGGGATGGGCAAGGTTTTGACTTAAACACCTGGAGAACTGCCCAACATTGCTATTGAATGAGTCCTCATTAAGCAATAAATAAAACCAGGCTGTGAATGACCAAGCCAGCAAGTCCCTACAACCAAGTCAGTCTCATGCTTTTCTTCTCTTGAAGATAATTGAAATAAAATAAAATATACTAATAATATTAATGATAGAAACAACAGTAATAATAGCAATGAAAAGGAGGGGGAGAGGAATAAGACCCAAGAGAAACAAGTGATGCACAATACAGTTGCTCACCACCCCCTGAATGATGTCCAGCCCATCCCTGAGCAGCAACTGGGAGCTCCCAGCCAACTCACCCCAGTTTATGCACTGGGCACAACTTTCCATGGCCTGGAATATCCCTTTGGCCAGGTTGGGTCACTTGTCCTGGCCATGTTCCTCCCAGCTTTTTGTGCAACCCCTCACTGGCAAAGCACAGGGCACTGGTAAGTTCTTGAATTAGGGTAAACACTACTGGGTAAGCACTAAAATATCCATGTGTTATCAACATTATTCTCATGCTAAATTCAAAACACAGCACTGCACCAGCTACGAAGAAAATCAGCTTTATCCCAGTTGAAACCAGGACATACGTGATGAAGAGGTAACCCTCAGAAAATAAAAAATAAAAATCAAACCAAATTATCTGAGAAGGCAAGAAAGCAGGTAAAATCCACCAATGGTTTCAGATGCATTCCCTGGTGGAGAGCATCTCCCAGTTACCATGACACACACCAAGAGGAAAGCTAATCCTCCAGGGGATCCCTTCCAAAGAACCTCCTCTGTGCTGCTGGCCTCATTCCCAGCACAGGGACTGAGTGGGGAGAGCACTGCAGTCAGAAACTTTCAATTTTAGTAATTCTGAAATTGTCAGTCTGGGTGTTGTTTAAACTGCAGTGGCTTTTCATGTCAGTCAGGGTTTGGGGGATTTCCAGAGCGTTTCACTTGAGGCTTCTCTAAGCAAAGAAGAGATGGAAAGTTTTACAAATTCATCTTGTCACTCCTACACGTGTGGGTAAACGAGCCCAGAGTGGTACCTGGCCCATTTTAGACCCAAAGCAGCCCCTGTCCCCTCTGCCCCTGCAGGGGGGGCTGGCTGTGACCCCACACAGCAGCAGGGCTGCAGCTCCCTGAAGGCTGGCAGAGCTGGGGCTCTGCAAGCAGTGGCACAAGGCTGGCTCATCCACTGTCCCCAGCTGTTTTCAGGTCACCAAATAGCTCCAGTTACCTTGGAAGGGAGGAGGAGAAGACAGGCAGGGATGTAGGAGGAAATTTGGGGTTTTCTTATTACCTTTAATTTATGTAAAATAATTTGTCATGGGTTATTTCTGCACCATCAGTGAAGCGGCTCTGACCACAAGGAGCTGCACCAGAGGGGTTATTGCAGCCATCCTTTCAATTTTGGGGGCATCTCAGGATTACCAAAGAGGCAAAGCTTTGGTGTTTCCACCCCCCAGGCACAGCACAGCTCGCTGGAGGAGGGTGACCACATCCTGGCGTGCAGAGCCTGGGTGCCACCAGCATCACTCAGAGCTGTGACAACAGGAAAGGAAGATGGAAGCAAGTTTTGATATAGAAAAATAACAAAGGTCTAAAGGAACTGCTGAGCCAGTCTTACTGGGTAACTAAGAAGGCAAAGGGTATGTTAGTTAAGACAGGTTTTTATGACTTAGAGCAAAGGATGAGCCCACCTCAAATAGAAGATGTTTTTACCAAGCAGAAAAATACAAGAAGTAAATAGACATGCCGATGTTGTAAGTAGAAAAAAGGTCTCCGAATTTCCCACTGCAAGAAAACTGAAAAACAACTTCTAGCTTAAACTGTAACATCCTAACCTTTTGTGACTGGAGAATAGTAACATGAATATTGTAATGTTAGTAGTTATGGCAGGCTATAGGTAATAGTAAAGGTATTGATTGGTTGTTATGCATTAAGATGCTCAGTAAAGAAAAGTATATAATGTATTGTAACCAGAACTAAAGCAACTTCAGACATGCCTACAGCTTTTGCTGATAGCTGTGGGCTTGGCTCTGTCACCCACGACCCGTGATTGCTGTTTGGATACAATAAACAGCATTTTAAAGAGCTGTCTGGAGTCCTGCACCTCCTTTTAGGCTCTTACTCAGGACCGGATGGAGAGTTAGAACCACAGAACGGGGGCTGGAAGGGACCTTTAAAGCTCCTCCAGCCTGCCATGGGCAGGGACACCTTCCACTGGACCACGTTGCTCAAGAGCCCTGTCCAACCTGGCCTTGAATGTTTCCTGGGATGGGGCATCCACAGCTCCTCTGGGCACCCTGTGCCAATGTTTTGAAGACTGTTTTCTGGCTCCTTTCAGCCCCAGCAGGGACAGGCTCAGGCCACCGCTCACCAGCCCCGGTCCTTTGTGCCACCACACACAAAATTTGTGCTGCTGACGTGGCTCAGGTCCCTCCTGGGCTCCCACTGGTGTCCCAGCAAAGCCCAAACAGTGCAAATCTGCCCTGCCACCACAGCAAAGTAACTCCTCCTCCCTGATGCATTTTATTACCCAACAGGTGGAAACGCATATTTGTGGAAATTGAATTACAGTTTCTTGAATATTAAGAGAAAAAGTTATTCCCTTCACTGAGCTGCATTAATAACACCCCTGGTTTACAGCTGGCAGGGAGGGGACAGACTGAATTTCCTCGTGGTGGCTTTCAGCCCTGGAGCTGAGACCCAGAGACTGATCTGCTCCTGCAGCTGCTCCAGGAGGCTGCATAGAGCACCCAGAGAGGAGGCACCTGGCACTGGGAAAGGGTTTGGTTTTTAGAGGCAGGAGAGAAACTGGAGGACAGCTTTTGCATCAGTGGCATCATCTCACTGGCACCCAAAGGCTGATCTCAAAAGCAACTTTTAAAGAAACAAGTAAACAAAAAGAAAACCCCACTTTATCGTCCCAATATAATTTTGATTTCTGCTGAGGGAAAACGTTCTGCCTTTGCTTGTTTGCAGAAAGTTTTACCATGCAAACGGGTGGTGTAAAAGGATATTCCTTGCAACAAGGATCAAAAAAAATCCCCAAATATACACATATTTCAACAGGGTGTCCTAACCCGAATCACCTCCCAGAATTTCAACTTGATTTCAAGGATCTGTCATCTGGCAGAGG
Source organism: Leptocoma aspasia (assembly GCA_013399835.1). Lineage (NCBI taxonomy): Eukaryota > Metazoa > Chordata > Aves > Passeriformes > Nectariniidae > Leptocoma > Leptocoma aspasia. Next base: position 134,951 of record VXAX01004879.1, on the reverse strand, counting down.
GGAACACTCAGCATGTCTTGGCAATTTGGGCCTTTGGACAGAGGTATTTATCTCTTTTCCTCTCTTTTTTTTTTTTAGCTTTTTTTTTCCCCAAGGCCCAAATTTTTTAAATCATGATTTTATTAAACCCCAGCGTGGTGCGGATCACAGCCATAATTCTTTTTCCCCCACCTTCCCACCACAAATCCATTCAAAGTGAGTGACATTTGCAAAGTGTATTTTCACGGCCCTCCATAATCCCTTCAGAATATTAAGACTGCATTACTTTGTCTTTGGTTACATTAACTTCAATTTTCCTTATGAGTAAGTATTTGGCTAAAAATTAATATAGTGAAGTTGAAAAGAATCTTATGATAGGAAAAAGACTAATTTCATCTCTGGCTGCTCAGATACCAGAGTACACTGGGGTTAATGTAATTAACTTACAATTTTAGCCTAGGTTGTGTACATACACTGAATCTCCCTGCTGGAAACAAGATTAGATTTTATTACACTATATATCCTGGTTATCTTCACCATGCCTCCAATATTACTTCCCTCAATGACTTCAAGGCTCTCTGCTGCAATGAAAATGCAGAACCATCTGGTATTGAGCCCATGCAGTTTATTTAAGGATTTAATTAAATGCTCTAAATGGAGAGCTTCTTTGAATTAACATTTTAAATGTGACTTATTGCAGGTTTAATATTGTCTTAATGCCAACCTGGGAAACTCCATAGCCAAGTTGTTGACGTTTAAATTGAATTCATTTGGGTGGCTCCAGGGGGACTCATTAATTAATCTAAACAACTAATGGGGATTGGTTCTGACTTTTGATGAAGATTATTTACAGAGACAATTTGCAGTGAATAAAGAGTCACAGTAGGCAAATGTTTAATTGAATTTAAAAAAAAAAAGGACATCTCATTGTGTTCAATATCAAGGATGCATCTTGCAGAGTAAGCTTTGAAATACCAAGAAAGGGACGATTGCTTGAAGCTTCCAACTGCACACCAATAACAAAGAGAATGGGTAATTACATTTGCCTGTGTAATTTGCAGCTTGTAAGAGGACAACAGGTCTGTCTGGCTAACAGTACACAGAGAAAGACCCTAACAGGAAATATTCTGTTTTATGAAGACCAAGTTGCCCCACTCACTTTTATTCACATACCAGCAAACGGCATTTTCCAACCAATCACTGCTGGAAAAACAGAGTCAACTCCTCTCACTTACATTTGCAATAACCCAGAACAACTTCAACGAGCTCAGCAGAGCTGCTTTAATTTACAACAGCTTAACCTATAACACCCAATCTTCTTTTATTCTCTGATTATATCAACTTTGGAATCAGTTATTTGCGCCTGCGAGCGCACCACGAGCACCAACAGCTCCTTATGTGGTTCTTCAGTCAGCCACAGGACCAAAGCAGTACCCACTCCCCTGGGTAGCTGCACTCATTAAAGCAAATTTCCCTTAGTGTTTTTCCACTGTTGCCATCGTCATCCCATCTCACCTGGAAGTTTCCAGTACTGCCAGAGGTTACCAGCAAAGCAAAAAACCCACAGTGGACTGAATGCTGTCCCAGGGAAACCCAGCTCCTGCTCCACCACCCCAACTCCTGAGGGCACCAACACCTCTAAAAACCTGTGATTGCAGGCATTTGGCATTTTGCAGCTGAGAGTTTAACCCAAAGCTGGTGTGCTGCTGCTGAGCATGGCAGGTGAGCACTGCAGAAGGAGGAGTGAGACCCGGGCAGGTCACGGGGGAAGGTGTCAGCAGCAGGTTGGGGCTCTCCTGCCCAGCACAGCCTCTCCTGTGTGATTTCTGCTCTTGCACATTATGGATTGTCCTTAACCTAAAGCCAGATTGGTTTCAGACTTAAAAGCACAGCACTGAAAGGCAGGGGAGGTGAAGGACAGGAGAAAAAGGGGTTGAGAAGAAAACACAGCATCAAACGCCACAAGTGCTGCTGCAATTTTATGTGTGGTCTTTGACCATCTCTGGGTGATGGAGGAATCACCCAGCCCCTGAAAAGAATTATCTGAGCTTCAAATCACAGAGCTGGGGACCAAAGCATCCACCAAAGGCGTGGAACAGGGGTTGGGGCAGCACTGACTCTCCCTCTCCCTCAAAGCCTGTCAGTAACTCGGGAGACTCACAGATCTTGGTCTGCTTTAATCCATGAAGGATTAAAGGACACAAAGCCATGAAGGACCTGAGCAGTGGTCAGGACTCTCAGGGGGCCTCATTCACATCCAACAGTCTCACAGCAGGCACCTGAAAGCTTTCAGCAGGCTGTGGGCACTGAACACTAATGACTTTATCACCCACAAGAGTCAATCCAGTGTCTTGAGCTCCACTGTCCAGTGTCCAGCTGCAACAACCAACTGAAAAATAGAATCATCTTGGTTGGAAAAGACCTCTGAGACCTTCAAGCCCAACTGTTGGCCAAAACTGCTCAGTCCATCACTGAACTGTTTCCCCAAGCGCTGTCCCTTTCTCCACCATTTTGCATGACAGGAGTCCTGCCCCACACTGGCACTGCCCAGTGGGTTAAAGCACTCCTGAAGGCTGTTAATGGGGCTCAAACCAGATAAAACCATCGTGGACATGCTTCACCTCATGCCAGGCTTCACCTCAAGAGCCCAGGCTGGGCTCACAGTGCCAAGAAGGGCTGTCCAAGGCAAAACCAGCATTTTCCCCACACGCCCTGGTCTGTGCTGCCCGAGCCTAGGGCTGATCATTCCCTGACCTCTCCCTGTCAGAGCTGCATTTTATTTCCAATAATACCCCAACCTGTCTTGCCTGAATCCAGGAGGTTCCAAACTTCTTTTCTTTCCGAGGCTGGACACGTTTTGCATGCTAATTTCGGAGGCAATTGAGGGGGAGGGCACACGAAGGAACTGCACGTAGCCATTAAGCCAGGGAGACTAAAGCATCCTGCCTGGCTCAGCACGGCTGGAGACTGTCTAGAGCATCGCCAGCTGCTCTCAGATACCTACATGGAGCTCTTTTATGCAAACACCTCCAGTAACAGCTTTTGTGGATCTGACAGACAGAGTGGTTAAAAATTAGGCATTCGGTGGGTATCCAGTGGAGAGACATTGTGCAGCACATCTGAAGAGGGGAGTCACACTCGGAGAGGAAATTCTGAATTGTCTGAAGGGGAAGGGCTGCTCAGGCAGGCGGGATGGATCCCGATGGCAAATCAAGCCTGCTGTGAGTATCACCCATGTCAGCCCTCCCCATCTTCCCAGGGATCCAGCTCCATAAGTGTGGATTCACAGAGAGAAGGCAGCCACATTCCCCCCAAAAAAGGAACCAAGGTAGATATTCACTGCAGATATTCACCGCAGATATTCACTGCAAATGGTAGCGTGGAGGGATATGGGATTTTCCCCATCAACTCTCAAGATTTCCTACAGGACCTCTCCTGCATTTTTTATTTTTTTTTTAATCACAGACTCGCTCAGGGCTCTCTCAAGGTGGTGTAGCTGTTTAATGTATTTTATTTTCCCCAGGATTGCTTGCTCTCAGTGTGAAGAGTGTCAGTTATTTTGGGAAGCCTGGCATCAAGTGGGCGAGCGGAGGAATTATTCATGAGGACTCCATGAGGAGGGAGGTTACCTCCTTCACCCCGAGAGCTCAGCCATTGTTTCAGGCTCAGAATGAAAAGGCAAAAGTTTGTGCCCCCTTGAACCTGGACAAGGCATTAGGAGCTGAAATTATAGGGAAAGGCACAGCTGGTCCATCACTGGAGGAGGGAGGGGAGCTCTGGCAGTGCTTGAGGCTCCTTCCAGCCCTGTGCAGCTGAGGCTTAGGTAAAAATCAGGCACACACTGCAATATATTTGGGTCTGAGCATCCACGGGGGCATAAAGCTGGGGTTTGCTTGGTCTGCAGGGCTGTGTCCTGCTTTGAGTGCCTGCCCTTCCTTCCCAGAGCAGCCACCCTCCCATTTTACCCCTGGGCATTGAGGTTTTTCCTCATGCTGGTGTGACCTACAGTAATACCTGCCTTCTAAAGCTTCTCTTAGATGTGATGCTAGTTTTCTACTTTTTCTACTTTCCTATTTTTCTACTTTCTCCAGGTCTGCACCTGCCTGTGCAAAAGGCACACCCCACGTGTACCCTCATCAATAAACCACGTTTGACACACACAGGACAGGGGCCGAAGCTTCAATGAAGAAATTCTCTTTCCAAGGCCTTTAGGAAAACAGTCCTTCAGCAGTGCTGACCCACCTCAACTCTTCCAAATTTAAATCGAGAGCCATTAACCCCCCACTCCTGCCCTGCAGCACTGCCAGACCAGAGGGTTTGGCTCTGCAGGAAGGACCACGAAGGCAGAACCACCTGCCCAGTGGGGACTGGTGGCTGCAGGTGGGTCACTGCAGCAAAGGAAACATTCTCTGAGCAAGAATGGTCGGGAGTTGTGTTGTCTTTTTGTGTTTTGTTGTTTGTTCTGTTTTGGTTTTGAACCAAAATCCTGGAGCTGCCCCTTATTCCAGAAATGATTTCTGATATTCACTGCATTTTCTTTTGAACCATCTTGTTGCCGTAGGGAGCACCAGATGCTCTGGCTGTGCTGCTGTTGCCTAGGGACAGCCTTCAGATATCTTGTTTGATTTTTCTGCCTCATTTATCATCAAATCAAAATGTCTTATCCAAACTTCCACGGACTCCTGTGGGCTTTGGTACCAACAATTAACAGCATCTGCTGAGGGGTAACCACACTGTTCCTGTCCAGGGTGGGAATGGAATAGATGGGATGGAAAACTGACAGACTAGGGACTGACATTTAGATTACTACAAAACACACATCGAAATAATATACATCTGTATTTAGTATTTTATATGTATAAATCCATCAAACGTATATATGCACAAAAAAACTCCTTGAAACCCCTAAAACTTCCCCAAGTGACGCTCTGAGATGCCTTGGGAACACAGTTTATTTTAATTGGAGGCTGGTCAGACACAAATGCATGGGTAGAGACAAACTTTGACAGGAGAGGTAAAGGCCCTGCTAGGGAAAAGGGACTGATTTAAAGCAGCAAAGTAAATTTGGAAGTGAGGTGATAGAAACTGGCACATGAAAATGCATTCTCTTTCTTACTCCCATTTACACCTCTGTTATAAATTAGGTTATTATTTTAAGAGAAAGAATAGTTGTCATGTTTGAAATGTTAGATGGCAAAGCCATCCCCTTTGTCCCTGTTTGGATCAAAATGTGTCTTTCCAGATCCCACATGGAATAGAAACAGTAAAACTGGAGCATTTAGAGAAATATTTGCAAAAGGGGGTTTATTTGTTTTTAAATATTTGTCCTGCTCTAGACAGGACCCACAGACCACACAGAGCGTCATAAAACACCATTTCTTTCCTCCCTCTCCAAAAAAAGGAGCAGAAATGTGTATCACCAAAGGAGATTTGGGTGAGTCCAGGAGAACAGGAAAGATTTACACTCCCAGATGCAAAAACCAGACCACAATACCTGTATCCATTGCCATATATTGAACCTGAGCTGCACGAAGAGCTTGTCACAAGGTATGACCTCAAACCCGAGTTTCAAATAAAGCTGAAACCTGTTTTGGACACATGACAAAAACATCACTCGGTCTGGCTGCCTCCAGATCATCCCAGTAATGGTAAAAGCTCCTTTTTGTCAACCAGGGCACAAAGCTCTGAAAGCAGAAGACATCAATGCAGTCGTTAAGAGGCACAATTTATTCTTGGAATAAACAAAGCTAAGAGACTGGCCTTCTGTCTCTCACCAAGACCTTGACTGTCTTTGGTATTAAATCCATAGGCAGAATCTTCCATGTCCTGGAAAAATATATTAAAAGAGCCTGAACTTGTGTTATTCCTAAATTTGAATCCTGCTTGTGTGCCTGTGTAGTGTAAATATTGTTGGAACAAAGAGGGTTTCAGCTTTTTGCTCAGAGTTTGTGGTAACTCAAGTGCAGGTGAGATCAGAAATGATGAAAAAAAAAGTTTCCAGTTTCTCAACACTGATGTGGATATACAACAAAAGACAGTCAGCCCGTTCTTGGGGAACTAAGTGGTTGGAAACACACAGAAAAAGACTTAAAAAATAGAATAAAATGAAAACATTTTCCTGTCGTAACTTCCTCTTAAAAAAAAAGAAGACTGAAAAATGTGAGATATCTGCTACTTCCTGCAGCAAGAAGTGGGACAATTTTTCCAAAAACTTTTCAAGTCTGACATTTAATCAAAATTGGAGCAGCCATTAACAGCTGAGGATGCTCTGCAGTTCTGCAGCTTCTGTTCACCCCAAAAGCTTTCTCCTCACCCCTGTTGTGCCAATATCTCTATTTTAGAGCTGCAAACACAGAGAGAAAGAGCTGTTTTCTCCAAATACCTCGGAGGTAAGGACGGCCTCGAGAGCAGAGCCCGGAGCTGCCGCCCCAGTGTCAGGAAAATCAATCCACAAACATCAGAGGTTTATGTCCAAAAAGGAGACAGGAGTCCTGTAACTTTATTTGAATAAAGGGGGAGCCCATGGGGCATTCCCCTGGGGTCTCTCACATTTTTGGAGGACGCAGCCTCCTTTTTATCCCAATTTCCCAGCCCCATTTCCCTCTCTATTTCCCCATTGGCTGAGATACTTGAGAGGAACAGACTCCCCAGAACACCTGATACAGAAGATTCCCCTCTAATGTATAACTCTCCTTTTTAATTCTTATTTCTTATGGAATTTATGTTTTTTCTCCTTCCTTTCTTTCATCTTTCAATATCCAATTTCATTTATCAGCAAACCTACAGTTTGTTTGTAAAGGCAAATATCTTTTTCCATTCATCAATCAGTGGAATCCTTCCCATTGTTTCTTTTATCTCTCAGTGCTAGTTCTGTCTACCAGCAGACCCACAGCTTGTTTGTAAAGACAAATCCATCATTCCTCTCACCAGAAAACCCTTGAATTTTTGAGGAATAGCCAGAGGTGAGAGTGGGAAGGCTCCAGAAAAGTCCTGGGGAATGGAGCTGGCTGTGGCCACAAAGCTCTGCAAATGGTTCTCCTGATGGAAAGCCACACATTGTTACCTGGAGCATGAAATAAGGTCCCTGGTGAGGGCTGCAGGTTCCCACAGCAGAATGGACAGTGGTGAATGCCAAAGGTACCCCAGCACCTCTCAATAAGGCACCTGCTACTCTAAAGTTATCATGGAAAACTGACAACCCTGCCTAGGTGAGTCAGTGGCCTCTAAGCAAAAAAAAAAAAAACAACAAAATGCCCTCAAAAAATTAGTAAATGAACAGTTACAAAAAAGTGACATCAAGCCCACAAATAGCCCTTGGAATTCCCCGGTGTTTGGCATTCACAAGAAAACTTCTGATTCCTGGAGATTACTCCAGGACTTGAGAAACATCAACAAAGTGAACGAAGATGTGAGAAATGGATTTGTAAAGGATCCTCAAAACCTGACAGAAATCTCACACAGTCTTGTACATCTGTGTGCAAACACTGAGATGAGGTGTGCTGACTTGGGAAGGCCATGGAGTAGAGATGACATTGTTGAGAGGGAGATTGAACTAGAAACAAGTTCCAACAAGTTCCAAAATATGACTTTACAAAAAGACCAGATATTTTAGAGAATAAGAACTGTGAAAGATGCACTGTAGCAGGACCAGGTGGGGTAAAAATATAAGTGATTGGTGTTAGAAGTATTAGCAGCATTGTGGGGCAAAAGCTAATGAGCTAAAAAACATTTATAAGGTACTGTAACCAGGAAATGGGTTGGCTTCTGATAGAATGGCGTTGAGTTTTACATCTCTTATGTCTCACCCTTCATCGAGACTGATAATGGAATAAAATCTTTTGAAACACCTCTCAGTTGCCCCATCCCTGTAAAAAAAGCTGGGAATAATCCAACAGCTGAACTCCTAAATTACTGAGGTGCTTTAGAAAGATCCCTCTTAGCAGAAGCAATTCCTCAAGATATCGGTATCCCCCACCCCAGTCCTCGTGGTGACAGAACAAACACCCTAAAAAAGCATCAGCTGGTGAATTGTTGTGTGATTGCTGGTGCCCGAGGATAACGTCAGGATTTTGGCCAGACTCTCCTCACTTAATTTTTCATTTTGCCTTGGAAAATATCAACAAGCTGCTAGAGTGAGCCTAGCTTCCTCAGAATTTGTCTGATGCTGGTGTTCCTCGTTAGACATGTTCCTCAGGCAGAGCAAGGGGAGCTGCTGAGAGAACATGAAGTAGGTTTTAAAAAAATAATTTAGAAAATGCATTAAAAATATTGTTTCTATAGTGCGCACTAATTTTTCTTCACTGTGGCTACATTTGGACATCCTGCCCTAAGCACCTGTACATGTCCGGGTTTGCACAGGGCTTTTCCCCTTGATCTCCTGGCAAATAAAGTTTAATACGATGGAAGATATCTGCCGGCTGTTTGCATTCGGAATACCCAATAGCGACAGCATTACTGCGTGCCGAGCAAGACGCCTTAAATCTCACATTGTGACACCAGCAGCGCAAAAGGCACACCCCACATTTTCATCCATGAACACAGGTCAGGGGCCGGAGCTTCAATGAAGAAATTCTCTTTCCAAGGCCTTTAGGAAAACAGTCCTTCAGCAGCGCTGACTCGCCTCAACTCTTCCAAATTTAAATGGAGAGCCACTAAGCCCCCATTTGTGACAAACTCCGAGTCAGATGCCGGGAGTGTAAAAGGTGGGGCTGGCTCCGCTGTCCCCGGGCCGAAAGTTCGGAGATTGAGCCCAAAAAATCCCGCTTCGTTCACACAAGAACGGGCCAGACCAGGTCTGTGCGTGTCTTCTCGAGTAACTCAATTATCACCAAAATTATCCCTTTTCATCCCTCTCTGCCGAACTGCCCGGGGCGGCGGATGAAGGGGGAGAGAAGAAGTCATCAGCATTTGTTTCTGGGGAAGACAGCTGAAAGCTGGGAAGGCAGAATGAGAAAGAAGCAGCGCCGAGACACAAAGCATTCCAAGACAAATGCCCATTACCCAGCACAATGTGCTGCGACTTTCTTAGCAACACGCGTCACTTGAATTAATTTTCCGAAAGAAAACAGACTGTCTCAACAGCAGCCTGATGGTCTCAGCAATTCGCTTTACAATTACTCACTAAACTACCTTGATTTAATTATTCAAGAAGAATCTCACTGCCACTGATAACTACTTAATTAAAAACACAACTTTAGAGCAATAAGAGAGTCACATTATATTGCATTTGAAATAGATTTCTTGCTGTAAACATGCGCAGTTCATTTTAACCGGCTTAATGTGCCAATATATTTGGAGTCCCAAGGATTTTAAGAATGGCTCGAGCACCAGTCATCATCCAGGGGCTGCGAACAACACTCATGAGCTTGTTCTTGCTTGGAGCAATTCCACTCAGATCAAATTAAGAAAAGCAGCGCCGCGACAGAGATGGTGTAGAGCATAAAACTTGATGCTCGGAAAAGTCAGAAGCTGAGAAATGAGGACAAATTCTTATCCTGCTCCACTGTTCCTGTTGGAAATTATACAAGTTTTAATTTTTTTTT
>VXAX01004879.1:52127-122797 GCA_013399835.1 Leptocoma aspasia | reverse complement strand
CCTTCCTTCCTTCCTTCCTGCCTTCCTTCCTTCCTTCCTGCCTTCCTGCCTTCCTGCCTTCCTTCCTGCCTCCCTCCCTCCCTCCCGCCCGGCACCCCACAGGGGCTCTTCCTCTGCATGGAAATTGTTCATGGAGTGCTTCTGGTGAGGATGGGGTCATTCTTTAACGGGGACCTTGGCACTGATCCCAGACACTGCAATTCACAGAATTCACAGAATCCCAGAATCACTGGGTTGGAAGAGACCTTCCAGATCATCGAGTCCAACCCAGCCCCAACACCTCAGCTAAACCCTGGCACCCAGTGCCACATCCAGGCTTTGGTTAAACACACCCAGGGATGGTGACTCCAGCACCTCCCCGGGCAGAACATTCCAGAACTTTATCACTCTTTCTGTGAAAAACTTCTTCCTAATGTCCAGCCTGTATTTCCCTTGGAGCAGCTTGAGGCTGTGTGCTCTGGTTGTGTCAGTGCTGCCTGGAGACAGAGCCCAGCCCCAGCTGAGCACAGGCACCTTTCAGGGGTCACAGAGAGTGCTGAGGTCACCCCTGAGGCTCCTTTTCTCCAGGGTGCACAGCCCCAGCTCCCTCAGTGGTTCCTCACAGGGTTTGTGTTCCAAGTTGTAGGGGGAAGAGCAAGACTGAAGGTGTGGCATGGGTGCACAGAGACCTCTCTGCTTGGAAATGTGCAGTGAAAGAAAATCTGGTTTGTTCCCATCTAGCAAAGAGAAGAGAGAGCCCCATCATATGTGTTGTGCAGCCTCTGGCTCCAAATTATCTCCAGGATTAGTTAACGCTAATCCATCTCCATCAATCAAATAATCCACAGAGGAGGAAATTGCTCCTTGCAGAAGCCATTCTCTTCGTGTTCAACAGCAGCACCAACTGCTCCCAAATCCTCCCAGAGAGCCCTGGAGTAACTCACGTGCACATGGGGACAACACAAGGGCTGAAGGGAGCATTTCTCACAGCCAGGCTGACCTGCAAACAGCTCTCCCTGCCCTGAGCACAGAGATGCTCCTTCATCTTTTCATGGATTTTTTTTTTCCTTTTTCCACAGAAAGGGTGGTAACACATTTGAATGGGCTGTGCAGGGAAGTGGTGGAGTTGTTGCAAGAACATATTGTAAGTTTCTCTGTGTGCAAGCCTGCAGAAAAATTTTCCCATGGGAGAGCATCTTTTACTGTCTTTTTACTCTGCATAAATTTCTGTAAACAAAATCTCTGGTTTGTGATTCAAGGACATTTTTGGATTTCTTTGCCTGTCTCCTGATAGTGGGAGAAGGAGGTGAAGGACTGTTATCTCTCTGATATTGTAAGCATTCTTCTATTCTGGTACAGGGAATGAAGAAGTAAGCACCTGAGCTCTGTACCTGGGCACATTATAGCCCAAATCCTCTGATTATGGAGTCATTTTTAATAAATCATATTTAGCCTTCTGAAATTATTGTCAAGAGGCCTTTGTTAATGGATGGACCACGGCAATAGTGGAGTCACCTTCCTTGGAAGGGTTCAAAACCCACGTGGATGTGGGACATGGCTTAGTGGTGAACGTGGTGGTGGTGGTACAGGGTTGGCAGCTGGACTTGATGATTTTAGAGGTCTTGTCCAGCTTTAATGATCCTGTGACTCTCTGCCTGTATCCAGTGCAGGATCCCATTGCCTCTCAGTTCCCCCACTCCCATCAGGACACTGCAATAATGAGTCTAGAACAAGGTTTCAAGCACAAACAGCTCTGATTTGTGCAGTGAACTGGATCTGAATCCTGGCAGCTTGCACTCACTGGCTCTTAGGATGTTGTGATGCTTAAATGTGTAGGACATGTGCCAGCTCTTCAGATGGAAAACATGAAAGCAGCTCAGAACAGGATTATTACTATTATTAAAATGAGAGATGAGGTTTTAAACCCAAAACTGCAGATCAGGAAAGTTAAAACCATTTTCCATCTTGAAATACATTCATTGATGGAAGAGTGAAGTCAGCATTAAAGCAGCATTCATGGGTCACACAGAGGAGTGTGCTCAGAAATGGCACTGGAAGAGAGCACAGCAAAGTTGGTGGATTTTTGTATCTTTTAAAGCAGAGATGAAGAAAAGCAGAAAATGTGTAAAATGAGAAGGAAAGATTTTTACAGACTCATTTCTACCCCCTCCTTTGAGGCGTGAGCAGTTCTTTAATCTAAGAAGGGTAAATTCTGTGTCATTTTTCTGCTCTAAGTGGAGGCCAAGTTCAAGAGAACTGTGTTTCTTTTAATTTCCTTTGGATACAAGTACTCGGATCCAGACTCCCATTTATCTTTTCTGACTCAAGTAAATAAATTGAAAAAAACCCCAACTTAGCTATAAGTACCCCATAATACAGCGAGATCCAACATCACTTTTTTTTTAACACCTAAAACCTTAAACCCTTCTGATACCATAAAACACCGGCGTCCCCCATCCCGTGATTGTTTCCCATAATCTAGGGGAACATTAAAGAGAGAAAAATCGTGCTGAAAAAATGACATTTTATCTATTTCCTCCCTTCCTGCTGCCACTCCGTGCTTTTGTCGTCGCAGGTCAGACACCTGCTCCCCACACTACGGTCTGAGGAGGTGATAAATGCTCCTCGGGTGATTACAGCAGGTGTCAATCTGGAACAGGCTCACTTGCCATTCTTCGTCCTGCCAACAAGCCCTAAAAGCAGAGGAGAAAGAAAGAAAAAGAAAAAAGAAATTAAAAAAAAAAGAAAGGGACTGGTAGTTTTTCTCCCTGGAGGGGAGAGCCACTGCCGGGATGTTATACAAACCCCGGGGTGGGAGCGGGGATGCTGCAACCAGCACCACTCCTACAAACTTCTCTGAGACCGGGGGTGAGGAGATTAATTTGCATGAGGTTGGACTTCCTGGATTTGGCCGTGACCCCCACATGGCTCTGGATATATTTACAGAGTCCCAGAATCACTGGGTTGGGAGAGACCTTCAGGATCATCCAGTCCAACCCAGCCCCAACACCTCAGCTAAACCCTGGCACCCAGTGCCACATCCAGGCTTTGGTTAAACACACCCAGGGATGCTGACTCCAGCACCTCCCCGGGCAGAACATTCCAGAACTTTATCACTCTTTCTGTGAAAAACTTCTTCCCAATACCCAGCCTGTATTTCCCTTGGTGCAGCTCGAGGCTGTGTGCTCTGGTTGTGTCAGTTCCTGGAGACAGAGCCCAGCCCAGCTGAGCACAGGCACCTTTCAGGGGCTGCAGAGAGTGCTGAGGTCACCCCTGAGTCTCCTTTTCTCCAGGATAAACACCCCCAGCTCCCTCAGTGGTTCCTCACAGGGTTTGTGTTTACCCTGGCAGGAGCCAAAGTGCCACCCAACCTGTCAGAGCCCAGTTTAACCATTGGTGCAGCAGCAGGCAGGAAGGATTGTTGGCCTTTCCCACCTCAGGACTGCATCACATCCCCATTTAGGCAGACCTTGGGCCACCCTAGCAGGGTTGAACAGGTCAAGGAAGAAGAGCCTGGTTTGGTTTTCCCCTGCCCCATCACAGCAGGCTGTGCTCTGCTTCCAAAGGAGTGGCTGCAGTCAATGCAGGATGCATTGAACATTCTCCCCAGAACAGGCACAGCTCTGACACTCTGCACATTCCAGTCTTGCCACCAGCCTTCATCCTTTCTTTTGGGACTCCTTTTGGTGCTTGGATGTGTCAGTGGCTGTTGAAACTTGTGCTACACCTCATGGGCACATCCCTGTGCGGATGTCCGGCCTAAAAACACACCTGGAGGTACCTGGAGATCCTCAACCTGAAAAATACAGCAACTCAGGAGTGCTGATGGCCACCCCTGTTCACAACCAGCCCTCTGCCCTCCAAGCTGGACATGGACACTGGCATCTGCACATGGATTTGCTGCAGTTGGGAGTGGCATCACATCCCTGAGCGGAGCCTCTGCTGGGCCAACAAGCCTCCACACATCCTTTCGCTATTTGAACGACTGAAGTGGGAGTGATGCCCTCAGCACAGCATCTGCTGGTCCCCAAGTCACTCCATCACTTCCCAGGTGGGGAGGACACATCCCAGAAACCAGCTTTCGAGTTGTCAATTATGCTGTGGTTCTGCAGTGCAATTATTCATAAATATTTATATACACACACACACACACACACCTTTTGTTCTGCTTTTGTGTGACGTAGAGGGGAATTTTGGCTCTGTTCTCTCTCCCTCACCTGGATTTGCTCTGCCCTTTCTGTTGGATACAAGGGATTTAATTGAATTAACTTAATTGGCAAATGTATTGCTCAGACAGCTGTGACAGAAACTACTTTTTGCATTAGTCAGGAGGTTAAGTGGCTCATGGCAGCTCCCAACACATTTTTTTGCTTCCAGCCCCCCTGTACTGACTCCAAGTCACTTTCTGGGGTTTGGAAGGAGTTTTTTGGTGTCTGGAAGCAGTTTTAGGGGGCAGACAGATCTGCTGTGTTGTACATCATGTTTGGGTGCCAAGAGGCCAGGCGGTCAGAGCTGCCAAAACCTCTGGTTCCTCGCCTTGCTCCCAGCCATTGGCCTCGTCAGCTGCTTTGGAAATTGTGCCTATGTGGCATTCTTGCTGAAAAGAGGAAAACTGCATGTCTGGAAAAGGCACCTGCAAGTCAACATTTCTGCCTGGTCCTTATCTCACATGCTGTGGGTGGGCTTGGCCTGTCTTGCAGACCTCAAAGCCTCAAAGCCACATGAGAGTGCCCATGTCCTGATACGCTGAGGCTCTGCAGGGCTCGTACCTTCACCCCTCACCCTCACCTCACCCCTGCAGCCCAGGTTCCTCCCATGTGGCTTGAGGTGACTGTGACCCAGATCCCTCCATGGGAACAGAGCAAGAACCATCTCCAGATGGACATCCAGGCCTCCAGACAGGGTGAGCTGTTCCTGGGCAGATCTTCCCCTCTCCCCTCTGACTCTCCAGTAGCTGAGCTGATGAGGTTCTCAACTTCAGTACCTTGGCTGAGAGCCTAAAATGGACCAGTTTTCAGCAGCCCTCCCCCTTCTCCCGTGAACTGTTGCCTGTTATTTATTGCATTTTGCACAAACTACATAATTTTACAGCTTGGAAGCCCATTGTTTGCAGGAGATCTTCCATGAAAGTATTCACACTGGCATCCTTTGAACTCCTGCAATGAGAAGAAAAGCCAAGGAGAGGCAGGTCAGCAGCAGAGGGAAGCAGGAGAACCTGATTTTTGGGGGTGCTGTGGGACAAGTCAGGACACAAAACAGGAGAGACATTTCACTCTTGTTCTCGTGGGCTGCACCACTCGAGGTGAGCCAGGCCCTGCAGTGACACACTGCTGTGAGTGCTCAGAAGCCACTGCCACAGCAGTGACAGACAGGCTGTCACCCTGTGTCCCTGACAGCAGCAGTGGCCGTGCTACAGAGGTGATGGACACTGTCAGCACACAGGTAAGGCAAACAACGCTTTGGGATGTCACTGTGCCACAGCTCAGGATTAAAGTGGCTCCTCTGCTCACAGCCCCCAGGGCTCCAACACTCTCCAGAGCCCAGCACCTGATGGAAAACCAGGAGTCTCCGGCTGTGACCCCCCACAAACCTGACAAATTCAATGACTGAAGCCCCACAGATGTGCAGTGACTTTGTGGGTGCAAAGAGAGACAGCAGCAATAATCCTGATGTCACCTGAGAAGGGGCTCTGCCCCAGCTGTCACCGTCACCAGGTACTGCAAACACTCAGATGGGACCAAATTCCCTCTCCTGCATGGAGGAGGTCACCTCTGGATGGTTGTCAAGGCAAGGTGTGGGAGAAGCTCCTATTTACCACTTCTTTGCACCCTGGTCACCCAGGACTGGACCAGGCACTGGTCCATCACCCAGAGGGGCAGGACAGCCCTTCCCCAGTACCACAGGCACTTGAAAAACACATTTAAAGCTTACAGGCAGAGAGAGAATGGCAAATTTTCATAACCATTTTGATTCCTGCTAACTGAAGCCAGTGTAAATCTCTGTTTTTTATGAATCTCACTTACATTTCGTGCCTGACTTGTGCATAAAACTTCCCCAGATTTATACAAGCCAACTCCATAAGTCATCCCCTTCCCAATCGGGCCCTATATCTTGATGACCTTTTAGAAACCAATGACTGCTTTCCTGTTGTTATCCATAATTGGAAAAGCACTAGAGATAAGAAAATTTACGGCAATGAGTGATCTACCTGCAAGAGACAATAAAGAACACAGGGCGGTGAAAGAAGGGGAAGGAAAAATCCCACACACGGAGCGGCGCAGGCGTGGGGAACGCTCAGATGCACACACAGAACTTTCTGGTTTTACTCTCTCTCCTTGAGCCCTCAATTCCCCTGACCTTGCAGCCTCCCCCCTACAGGACAGGTGTACCCCTGCATTTCAGTTTGCCTGGAATTTAATTGCAAATCTTTTGGTTTAAGGTGAATGAAGCATCACACAGGAGCGGGTTCACTCCTCAGGTGGATAATCTTATCCACACAATCCCATCCCTCTAGGAAAGCAACCCAGGAGTGCAGTGTTCACACTGCTGTGGGTGTAACACACAGGGGGGTGAGCAGGGCAGCCCTGCACATCACTTTGGGGTTGATCACAGAGACATTAATCACCTCACCACCATCCACAGCAATCCCTGCCAGCAGGAATCACCCCACACCAGCACCCCTGAACTGCTCCTGGGCATCAAAACCCAATTCCCAGAGTGAATTTTGGTTTGGTTCAAAACAAAGGCAGAAGTTCACTTGCTGCCACATCCCTTCCATGGCGCTGCACAAACAGACTGGGATGTAGCACTGCTGGGTGTAAGAAATGGGAATTGTTTGAGAGGCACAGGTCCTAATCTTGGTTGTTCCCAAGAAATCCAGGACATGCCAAGACTCAAGAAGGGAAATGCTTCCAGTCACATCCACTTTCCAGTCAGAGTAACTCAGGTGACCTTCTTGTCTCTAGGAACCAGAGGTGCTGAAATGAAAAGGAGCATTTTCTAGTCCAAGGGTGAGAAAGCAGCCACCAGCAGTACTGAAAGGGCTGGGTGTGGAGGGGAAGTCTAAGGTCTGCAAAGCAGAAGGATGAATATCTGCAAACAGGCAAATAATTCATCCAGCCTTACTCTAAAACCTGCCTTCAACTCTCCTGCAAGAGCAGGAGATTCCTGTGAGAGGCAGCCAGGATCCAGGGGCACTGCAGGGGAAAACAGCCCCTTATTCCTGGGTCAGCTGTAGCACACATCCAGGCAGCCTCTAGGAAATCATCCAGCCCCTTTTGCTCTCCACACCTTCTACTGAAAAGTGGTGATAAAGGGGCAATGCTCAGTCCCTACCACGACAGCATTTTCAGGTAGCTGGATGAGAGTTGCTAAAGCGGTTTAAAAAGTGGCTTTCCAAAGCTCTGCTGTCACTTGAGACACACAGATACAATGACCTGCACCCTCTCTGACTGCTGTACAAGTGTTTGTGCTGCCCCAGCTTAAAATGGATTCTGGCCACAGCTCAGCTTTCTTATTTGCAGTCAGGAGGATTACACAGAACTATCTGTAATAATTAACTCCCGAGAGAGAAGTTAAAGTGAAAACAATAAGAGCAAGCAGCTCAGAACCAGAAAAAAACCCAACAAAACAACAGATGACAAATTCCTGGCAGGGTCTGGGATGAGGAGAGGTGAACAGAAAGGAGGAGTAGTTGTCATTGAGGAAATCCTGGCAGGTCTCCCCTACCAGCCTTTGCAAATAAAGATCTCTGCAGCTCCACTGAAGGTCGCCAGGTCTGTGCAGCCCAAGGCTCCCCCAGTTTACACCTTTTGAACTGGCTCCCAGTGAGCTCTGCCCCTTTTTTGGTTTTTTTTTGGGGGGGGATGAGGTGGTGGCAGCTCAGGGCTGAACCTCCCTCCCTTGCTGGGGTCTCCTCCAGCTGCTCTCCTCCAGCTCTGCTGAATTCAGTCTGTGCCGAGGACATCTGTATTTTTGGATTATTCATTATGAATTGATTAGTTCATCCCACAGTCACCCTGATCATATTCTTCCTATGTACTAACATCTCAATGAATGAGCAGTCAAGTAGAAAATGAATGCATTAGTGCCTGATTGTATTACTAAGCTCTTGTATATGCTAACGAATGCAGCAGGGCTTAATTCAGCCCAGTAACAAACAGGTAGTTGCAGAGTTAAGCAGCACAAGTGTCCAAATAAGAGTAAAACATCAAAAAAACCCCTCTTAATATCTTTTGTGTTTAACATTCAAATTAGCTTTGGACACGAGTGCTTGTTTGTGGAGAATTCTTTTGTCTGGGTATAGAGACATTTTCCTGCTAGGATTTTCACAATCATGACACTGAATCAGCCACTTTCGTCTCTGGCAGGGTAGAATTGATTACAAACCACCTAGTTAATTAAAAAAACAGCTTGCATTCAGATCTGCTTTTTAGCAGAAACTAAGCTCAGAAAATTATTTTTTGTAAGTCCACTGGAATTGCTATTTGCAGTAAAATATGCCAGATGAAGTTCTCTGCTGGGAACAGAGAAATGAAATTTTTTTCCCCTTCCTTTTATTTTTATTTTATATCATACTCCGTATGAGATAATTTCCTATTTCTACCCACAGCAGCTACAATTGTACATACAGAAAAGAAAAGCTCAGAGAAAGCACAAAAGGAACAGGTACATTTTCTGAGCAGGTTGGCCAGGCAGGAACTTTGTCCTTGTCCATTGACTTACTGCACGATGCAGAGAATAGCAGCTCTCTGGATCACAATCTGTTCATCAAAACTTTATGAGTAATAGATGAAAAAGTCTGGAAAATTTCCACACAGGCTCAGGTTTGGCTGCCTTGTTCAGAGCAACCAGCACAGCTGCAGACGTGCAGAGCCCTGCAGTCCAAGCACACCCACTGCTGTGGCTTTTGTGGGGGCACAGAGCACACAGACCCACTCCCCAAATTTACAAGGATATTTACTCAGGGAGCTTTCCATAAGGATTTCTAGACAGGCTCAGATGGTGCAAACAACCAGCATCCTAACAGGTCCACATTATCCCTTCTACCAGCTGGTTACTATTAAAATCTAACAGGGACAGTAGTAAAAAAAAAAAAAAAATTCTTCCTTCTTATCAAGAAAAGAATCACCTAAACCACAAAGGATTCTGTAGCAGCTGTCAGAACAAGGCCTGGACAGCATCTCCCTCCACAAAAGGGTGGGCACTGGCCCCTCCAGAGCCCATGGAGGTGAAATTCAGAGGAGCAGCAGCTGTGCCCAACATGACCTGAATGCAGCAGGGTGACTCAGACGTGAGGCTGCATTTCTTAGGCAGCCTTGCTGGCTAAGGGGCTGGCACAAAAAGCCCTAAGAAATCCCTCCTGGATTGTACTCCTCTTGACTTTGTCCCTAAAAGGGACAGCAGTAGGCAGCAGGGTTGCAGAGAGGCCCCGGGCAGGGCTGGCTGCCCCATCAGGAGGTTTTTGGACCTGACACAAACCAAAGCTGTCAGTGCTGCTGGGTGGCTGAGCCCTGGGACAGCAGCACTGACCCTTGGGCATCCTCATGCCCTGCTCCTTGCCCCAGAGCCAGGCATGCCAAGAGCCACATGGGCACGGCATGCCCCTGCCACTGGCCCAAATCCCTTCTGAGGGACTGCCCTAGCAGGGGAATTTGGCTGCTCCATGACTCAGCCATGGGCAGCTCTTCCCGACAAGGGAGATTTTCTCTTCCCCCCTCCAATGAGCCTTGGCTGTGTGAAGGTGGCCAGACCCTGTGGCCAAAGACCTGTCCTCCCACGGGCAGTGGGAGATGGTGGAACTGAGCACTCAAATCCACTGAGCAGAGTCTAAATTAGAGCCTGCAAGAAGTGCCTGAAACAACCTGAGTGCAGAAAACTGACTCATCCCCGTGTTTTCCCCAAGCACAGACTGTGGCTGTTTGGCAATAGACCAAATAAAATGACAGTATAAACTGCCAGATCCCAGCAAATCTCTTCTTTTGCTGCCTCTCTTTTTCACTTCCAAGAGGCAGAGCTGGTTTTGTTGCTATCCCATAGAGAAGCCACATTCTCAGGTCTAAATTTGGCTCTCCCATCCCCTCAGTAGGCAAAGCGACAGAGGGATTGGTCTCGTAGATTAAAAAGACTCTCTTCAACAATCAGTCAATCCCAGAGACGCATTTGGGATCTCTTCAATCAGTAGAAAGACAAGTGGGCTTTGAATCCTGGCCCTGGGGAGCACGGTTGGGGACTGCTGAGGTTTTGCTGGGAGGTCCCATCACCACCACGTGGGCTGCACCCAGCTTGAAGGGAAGGTTTAGCACTGGATCCACTCCACAGGTGGGAGAGTCCTAACACAGGCACAAGGGAGCAAAGGCTGTCAGAAATGCTGCATTCATCAGCCTTTCTCTGCGTGGGGAAGAGATGTGCAGGCTTAAAAATATGTGGTAATAATCTGATTTAAGTGCAGATGAAAGCTGCTGGGCCCCAGCTCCCAGGAGAGCTCTGTGGGAGCAGCAGGATTGGCCACAGTTCAGACTTCCCTGAGGATTCCCAGAAGTAAAATTGTCAGGATTAACCCCAGAGAAGGACTCCAAAGGTGCTGCCTTCTCAGGGCCTGGGGCAGAATTGGTCCTGAAGCAGGGGCTTAGCTCAGGCCAGCAGGAGAGTCAGGCACACCCTGGCCCCCTGCAGCATCTGTTAGTCCTGCTGTGGGGCCAGCAGAGACCCCAGGTTTGTAATTCAGGCATGTTTCCACTAAGAACCACAGTGAGACCATTCACTCCTCTCACACAGCCCACCAAAGAGCCATTTGTGATAATGACCAAACTTGGTTTCATCTTGGAAATCTTTAATAGACTCCTGTATATTACTGAGGTTTTAACCAGAAAAAATACCACAGACTATATGAACACGCTGGTTTTGTTTTCTGTATTCAGAATAAACCTCTATTTAAATTTTTTTGTCAATATTTTCTATACTTCCCTGTACACTCAGAGAAATTTGTATTTATAATTTCAGATTTTTCACCTCATCTTTTCTCTTTTCCTTCACTTTTTCCCCCCCTTCTTTCTACAGCCACAGAAGGAAAAGAATACAATAAATAGGAAAAAGAAGCAGTGATGGTCCCATTGCCATTCTCCCAGGAGTAGCTGCTCCTCACAAACCAGGCCTTTTGCTCTCTCCCAAGGGCAGGGATCTGGAGTAGGCAGCATGCACCAGCCCTGGGCAGGGAGCAGGACATAGCTCATGAGCTGTGTGACAAGGAAGTGACAACTTTTGATGGGACATGACTGGGACAATCATCTGGTCTTTCCAAAGCTGGACAGAGGGTCACCAAACCCGTCCATTTGCCTACCCTGGAGAGATGCCATTCTCTCTTCCTGGCTGAGGGGGGATCTCCAGGCCTCTGTGAAGGAAAGAGAGAAGGAAAGGAGGATGGGACCCTCCAAGTGCCCCTTGACACAAGCAGACAAAGGCAGCAATGGTTTCCCCATCATTTTGCTCACCCAGAGACAAACAGAACCTGCCTGGTAACTCTATAGTCCCAAGAATTGTCCTGTACAAACAGGATAAGCTTCTCCATGGAAATTATCTCCTTGACATTATCTGGGTGTTCCTGAGCCAGAGGAACACACTCCCTGGAGAACAGTGATAAAACCTCTCCAACTGCCAGGTTATCAAATGTTTATGGTAATCAAAGGGAGATGGTGATTATATTTGACCCCAGTGGGTGAGCACAAGCATCAGGCAACCTGGGCACAAGTACTCATGATTATGAGCTCCTGGACTAATAAAGGCAATTAGATATAAACAGAGGCATCAGTAGCAAATAAAGTAGGACCTCTGTTCCCAAACACAACTCTGCCAGTGGAGTGTTTTGATCTATCCGAGCAAAACTGCTTCAGATAAACAAATTTGATGAGCACATGCTTTACTCAACATGTGCAGCTGAGGAGCTGTCCAGTTTTACCTCATGTCTCCCAGAGAAAGGAGGAGTTTTGAGGTTTTACTCTTGGAAGTGTAACTGCCTTGGAGGAGATTAGAAGTGTAACTGCCATAGAGATTAGAAGTTTTATATTGGACAAAATAGCAGTTTATAATGTAAGGAAAGTCTTGTCTTGCTTCATCAGGAAATGAGGTACACAAGCAAACTGTCCTGTAAAATCTGCAGGAATTGTCCAGGGAGGTCAGAAAAGGAACACAGGGCTGGGCAAGGTCAGACAAGCAGGCCTGCAGACAGATGTTTTGTATTAACAGACAAAAAAAGAAAAAGAAAAAAAAAGGAGCAAAAAAACCCCCAAGACATTGTGGCCTAAGGAACAAAACAATCCCCAGCACTATTTTAACCTGGAAAAAGCATCACTGCAAGTGTTCACACACACCCAGCCCTGGAGGTGTTGTTTGGAAGCACAGACTCCACTCTAGAGATCTCTATCCCACTTTCTAATATTTCCAATCCCTACACACTCAGTTGTATCCAGAAGTGGATCTAAAAATCACCCCTGCCTTACCTCTGCATTGCTCAAAGTAGGAAGGCCATGCATGTTACTCAAGGGCTTACCTATATACTGTTCAAAACAGGAAAACAGGTATAAATGATTTAATTCTTTTGTTATCAGTCATGTTTAGTCCTCAGAGTTACTTTTCAGGACCTCAGTAGGAGCTCGTGTCTTTGGAAGAGCTTTCACAAAGCTGGAAAGAAACACAGGGTGGGAAACGCCTGCTCCAGATTTTGTACCAAAGCTCTTGGAGCAAAACACTTTGCTGAGGCAAGAGCTGGAAAGCAGGAGAGAAGCAAAGTGAGAGGATAATCTGTTTTGCCCAATAAGATCTATGGGGATTTTTCTGAAGGAATTTTGAATGAGTTAGAGACAGGAGCTCTGAATTGGTTTTGATGATGTGATTTATTTTTCTTATCTTCTACACAGGCAGGAAGGGTGAGTTCGGCTCACATCTTTACTGCATGGTTCAGAAGGTCACAAGACCTCTAGTAACAAGACCTTTTAAGGATTTATTGACCAATAAAACACTGCCAACAAGGATATTTATGTTTTTGACTCAGTCCTTAAATATTTTGTCTTATGGACTCGTGCTGCAGTGTAAGCTTTTCTAGGCAATCATGTTATGACACACAAACCTACAGTACTGCATTCTAAACTCCTTGCTTACCTTTGTAACTCCTTTTTCTTTCCTATATCTTGAACTCTAAAAGTCTAAACTTTCTTCTTCTTAACTTAACGTGTCTCTGCTTTAAACTATTAATCCACATTCTCACTTCTAGCACCTAAGTTTGGAAGCCTTTTCCAAGGTCTCAGATCAAATCCTGTGTTTAATTCTAAGCTTTGGCTTACAGGCCCAAAGTTCTGAGAATTCCTTGCATTTTGGATTCCAACAAAGCTCAACTCACTTCATCCAAAAGAAAGAATTGGGACCTACTGTTACGGGCAGCAAGCAGGGCTCAGTCCAAAATAACCAAAATAACCACAGGTGGGTGTCCAGCACGTGGACCTACCTCACACACCTTCTAGGGGTGCTCCTGATCGTGCCACCAGCACACAGGAGCATGTACCCCCCAAAGCACACTTGCAGCCACTCACAGGTGAGTGAACCAAAGGCCAGGGAGCCCTTTCTTCAGGTCTCACATCCACTGGAGGCAGCACAAAGGCCACACAAGGCTGGCCAGGACAACAGGAGAGTGGGGAGCCCAGAAAGTGATGGGCACACCATATTTGTGGCAGGGATGGACTGTTGCTGCTGTTGCCTGTGCCCAAAGCAGGATCTGAGGCAGCTCAGGTGCCTTCAAACTCCTTTTCCCATGGTGCTCCCAACACTCACAGCCAAACCACTCAGGTGGACAGGGAATAAGCATGGAGGAAATTGTCCAAAATTTGACCAGGGCTCTGACCCCAGCTTACACAGGAGCCACTTCCCAGCCCTCCAGCATCTTCCTGAGCAGACTGAAATCCTCCAAAGTGCTTTCTGCTTCTCCCCAGACAGAGGCATAACCAACAGAGGCTGAGAGCCAGGATGAAGAGGCCAAAGCATGGGCTGTGGAAAAGAGAACACAGGCTGTTGGTGCTCTTCTGGCATGCTGTTCTTTTTTTTTTTCTTCTTCTTTTTGAGGAGCTGTAGTGTCATCTTGTTTTATTTCCTGGCACTGCAGGCTGCTGGCAGGATGACTTGGTTGCCAGGGAAACTGCTGGGGAAGTGCACAGGGCTGCTGTCCACATCTGGGCACCAAAACCAGGCTGCCAGCGAGGAGCCCGCTGCCTCCAGCCCTGCCAGGCCAGGCTGGAAGGAGCAGAAACAGCAGCCAGCCAAGCATCTGCTCCCACAGTGCCCAGATTAGGGGCTGATCTAAGTCTCCAGAGCCAGGGAGCAAGCCCTGCACAAGGGTCAGGCTGTACAGCCAGCCCTCGGCCACCAGCAAGGACAGGGTTAGCCCAGTGCCTAAGGCAGGCTCTATTTTTACTATTTTTTATTTTTAAATCACTGCCATTAGGAGGATTGTTATGGTTGGCAATTTGCAATAATCAATTTGAAGCCACAGTTTGATTAGTTAATGCACTTTCTGCTGCTCTCTGCTCTTAATTTGATTGGGAGGACAGAGGGGGGATTTTGTTTCCTGGTTCGTGGCAGCGCTGGCTCATGCGTGTGGTGACACATCCCTGCTCCTCACTGCTCCCATGGGGCTGTGGCATGTCCCAGCCAGGGGCAGGACAGGCTGGGTGTCCCCTGCCTTCTCCAGGCAGCCAGAAGGACCATCCTTCCCCACACCCCCTCAGGCTCAGCCACTTCTTTCTGCCTCCCCAGCTCCACACAAAGGGCTGTGGGCAGGTGGGTGGGCAAGGCAGCTCTGGAGCAAAAGGAAAGCTGAGCATCAGCTCCAGAAATATCTGTAATACATGGCAATATCCAAAATAAACTCCAGGCAGGCACTGCTCTTCACACTTGCCTGTAATACATGATTATCCTGAAGGTTCTCACTTCAGTGCCCACACATTATTCCCACCAACAGCAGAGAGAGTAACAAAGCTGGAGAAGGATTTACAGGAAGGAAGAGAAGGAAATGCATTTTCCTCTCCCTTTCATTATCTATCCAGACTCCAAATATCTTGCTGTAATCCATATTTTTCCATGGAACCTGCCCAGCTTGTTAAAGCAATGCAGGAATCACCAATCAGCTCTGTCAGAAGCTGACACAGGTGTGTCCACAGTAATGCACATCTCCTCTCCAGGGTATCCCATGCCTTTTATCCATGATATTCCACACCAAGGCTGGCTCCATGGCTCAGGGCCCTCCACAAGCCTCAAGCCCCAGCAGGATGATGCTAATGCTGAATATCCAGCAGCCAACACCCAGCCTCAGGAAATCCCAATCTAGAGCTGAACAGCACCCAACAGCTGTGACTCCAAGGCTCACCTGGGCAGCCACAACCCTCCCAGCTTCAGGAAGAGCTGTGTCAGCCACTTTGGAAAGGCCTTTCCACCCTAAAAATTACACTGCTGTGACACAACAGATCTTTACCAACCCCTCCAAACCAAGTCACTTCTGAAAAAGGAGTGATTCCTGTTTTAGAAGAAAAATGAAGTGCAGACCAAACTCCTTTGGACTTGCATGTCCCACATTGTAGAGGGGAGGACCACAGAATGTGCAGGGGAGACTCCAGTGCTGTGAAGGTGTCAGAGATGCTGAGTCTGCCTTCAGCAGTCATAAACCCCAGACCAAACTTGGTGAACAGAGTGGTTACCAGAGAACCTGAGGGAATATTTCCATCAATTGCCTTTTACTACATCCCCACCAAGGTGACTCAGGCATTGACAGAGCCCAGAGAATCCCAAATTGCTTCTCCTGGTAGCAAACACTGTAACTTCCAAGAAGTCAGCTGGGGCCACCCAGCTCAGAGCTATTTTCTGCCTCCGTCACTCATGCTGTCTCTCAGAGCTCTTCACTGCTGCTCCTTCCTTTCCCTTCCTGCTCACACTATTCCCAATCTAGGCAGCTTCCTCCACCCACCTCTCCCTGTCCCCAAATCTGTGTTTGATGATCTGTTGCCATCTCCTCGGTTATTCTCAGCACCATCTACCAAAGATACACCAAACAGAGAGGCTGTGACGCTCCATTCTGCTGCCCTAAGTGAGCAAGTTTATCTCTGTGCCATTAAAGGGAGAGGAAAAACCCAACAAATCCATTTTTTAAAAGGCTTTATACATCCCACCTGCTCCACCGAGCATCCTTGGGAGAAATCTGGATTGTTGTGACTGACGTTACCTGGTGCAGTAATTAGAAGCTGTATTTACAGCCTTGCTACCATTTTAATGCTGTTTTGCATCTGTTGTACTCTCACTTAGAGAGTAAATGTAGTGGGGAACATCTGTTTCCTTCTGCTGGCTCAGGCAACGTCCCCGGCCAGCGATTTCCCCTCTGCTGCCGTGGGCTGTCATTATTTCAATTACCATGGCAGGGACGTCTCTCTGCAGCAACAGGTGCCAGTCCTGGGCCAGATTTCCCAGCAGAGTGGAGGTTTGAGGTGACCCCACTGGCAGTTTAGCTCAAGGCACCCCCAGGACCCCTCTCAGCCCCGGGTCTGTGCTCCCTTTCCCTCCAAACCCCAACCATTGGTGTTTGGTCACCTCACAAAAAGGGACAAAGATAAAGCAGAGACATTTAACTCCTTCACCTCTCTTTTTATCCCCCCTGGGATGCCTGGAGCCCCAGGCTGGAGGACCCTGACTCAGGGAGTGATAAGGTGGCAGTCAGCTTGGAAATCGTACAGGATTTGCTGCTGCAACTGAAAGCATTTGAGACAGTGGGGGCTGATAAAATCCATCCCAGGAAACAGAAGGAGTTGGCTGATGTTGTTGTGAGCCCTCTCACAGTTATCCATCAATGGTCCTGGGAACCCAGAGCAGTCCCAGTCAACAGGAAGCTGGCAAATGTCGTTCCAATTTTCAAAAAGGGCAAGAATGAAAACCCTGGTAATTATAGGCCTGTCAGTCTCACATCAGTGCCTGGTGAAATTATGGAGAAGATCATTCCAGGAGTTATTGAAAAACACTTGAGAGACAATTCAGTCAGTGGACAAAACCAAGGCTGATGAAGAGGCAGTCAGGCCTGACACTCCCCTGAATATCCTTTTTTTACAAAATTACCCTCCCAGTGGGCAGAGGGAGGCAGTGGGTGTGGGCTTTGGGGATTTTAGCAAAGCTCCTGATGCTGTCTCCCACAGTAACCTTCTGGACAAGGAGTCCAGCAGGCAGCTAGACATGTACAAAACAACTGGGGAAGGGTCAGGCTCCAATAGCAAGTGGGCTAACATCTGGCTGGAGGCCAGTCAAGATTGTTCTCAGCTTTGGAACCCTGGCTCTTGTGTTTTATCAGTTACCTGGACAGAGGAGCTGAACACAAATTAAGTAAATTTGCCAACAATGTTATATGAGGAGGTCCAGTTGATTCCCTTGAAGGTAGAGGAGAGACCTTATGGCCTTACAGAGAGATCTTGCTACAGCAGAGCTCTGGGCAATCAGAATTAAATTAACAATTGAATTGAAATAAATTTAACAATTGAATTGAATTAAATTTAACAATTTCCACATTCTGCACCTGGGACTGTGCAAACCTGGATGTATGTACAGGATGAGGGACAAGAGGCTGGAAAAGCTCCTAAAGCTGCATCAGAGGAAGATCATATTGGCTCTGATGAAAGAACTTTTCATTGAGAGGGTGATCAAGCACTGGAATTGCTCCCCAGGGTCATCACCCCCAGCCTGCCAGAGTTCAAACACAGCCTGTAGAACCTTCTTGGATACATGGTTCAACTTCAAGGTTGCCCTGTCTGGAGCCAGGGGTTGGACTCTGATCCTCACAGGGCCCTTTCAAACTCAGGATATTCCAGAATGCTCTGCTCCCACCCGGTGCATTGGCAATTCCATGGTACACAACACCCTGGATGAGCAGTGCCACCAGCTGTCATTGCATTGTGCTGAAGGAGGGGCTTTGAGACAGCAAATCACTGCTGAATTGGTTATTCCTGGGCACATTTACCTCTGTTTTCAAGTCACCTAATCCATTCTTGTGGGAGGCTTTTTTGGCTGTTGTTTCCCCCACAACCTGCTGGGAACCTACCTCCAGGGCCCTTGAAGGAGATTCCCTTCCGTGAGGTCTTTGCCAGGGATGAAAAACGAGCGAGACTCACTGATTCTTGGTCTTCAGGTTATTGTTTATTCTTTTCTTATCTTGAGGTTGATATACTGTTCACACCAGACTCAGCATCACAGGAGCAAGGCACAAAATGGACCCCCGAGTTCTCAAAATCAAGGCCTTTTAAAGATATTTGACCCAATTACCTTTTAACACGTGTCTTGTTTTTACTTTACTACCAATAACTTCTGCTGATTTACACACGTAACAATCATGCTGCTACCATCTCTAACCAATGACTTTGTGCCAACAATACTACAGAAAATGAAGAAGAAGAAGAAACAAGAAGGAAAGGAAACCACACCCCAAATCCTCCATCTTGTCTCCCATTCACTCTCACACTAAAATCCTAAAATCTTAAATTCTTCACCCTGTGATAGGTTCCTACTACTACTGCTACATACCTAGTTCACACCTGTGTTATCCAACTCATCCAAGCCTTAGCAATTTTTTCCCTGGGACAAAGGTTAGAAACAGTGTCTGACTGGGGGTCAGGGCTCCCTAACACAGGCAGGGAAACACTCCCTGTGCCCTGGATTCCAATTCTGACCCTGCACCCAAGCCAATGCCACCAACACCTTGAGCACGCTCAGCCTGTGCCACAGGAGACTCCTCCAGCAGCACCAGGGGCCTCCAGCTGCCCCTTCCATCCCCCAGAGCCTGCAAACACCCACGGAGTAGAGGCTCTGCTGAGCAGCACATTCCTGAAAAGCCAAACCCAGCCATGTCTGTATGTGGGTCTCAATCCATAATCTCATTTCACTGCCTCGTTCCCAGTCCCTTCTCCCTGCCTGCCCCAAGTGTTCCACCTGAGGAATGTGTGAAGCAGGGAAATCTCAGTCACAGAGCTGCCAGAGCTTTCACAGAGGAGCCAGGCTGCTGTCTGACCTGTCTTCCAAGAGGAAAACTGCAGCCCAGAGAAGGGAAGTAGCTGATTCCTGTCTTGACCAAGCTCACCCAGCGGGTTTCCAGCAGCCCCAGAGGTGAAAACCAAGGTCTCCCATCCCTGGCCAATGCCCAGAGCCCAGCTCCACTGTGTTCCAGGCAGCTGAGCTGGAGGCTAATGCTGTGCCCTTTATCTTCCCATCCTCTCCTCTGCACTTCCCTAGCCTAGTCCAAGAACTTGTCTGGATTAGAAAAATGATGTAAATGCAGCCAAAAAGCATTTTAGATCCCTGCACTGACACAGGTGTGGACACAGTCCTCCTCCTTCTGGCTTCAGCTATTCCAGGCAGCACTGTGTTGCAAGAACATATTATAAGTTTCTCTGTGTGCAAGCTTGCAGAAAAGTTTTCTCATAGGAGAGCATCTTTTACTGTCTTTTTACTCTGTATAAGTTTCTGTAAACAAAATCTCTGGTTTGTGATTCAAGGACATTTTTGGATTGCTCTGCTTGTCTCTTGATAGTGGGAGAAGGAAGTGAAGAAGTGTTATCTCTCTGATATTGTAAGCATTCTGGCATTCTGAACAATGAAGAAGTAAAAATCTGAGCTCTGTATCTGGACACATTATAGCCAAATCCTTTAACTTATAGAGTCATGTTAATAAATAATATTTAACCTTCTGATATTATTGTCAAAAATCCTTTGTTAATGAACGGACCACAGCAATAGCACTGAACCAGGCTAAAGCAGCACAAGAGCTCCTGCCTGCTCAGGGTGGAGCTGGGTGGTCACACTGGGACTGGTTTTCCCAAAGCAGGGCTCAGACTGGTGAGGCACACAGGGAGAGCTCTGGGGAGGGCAGAGCAGGAGGCAGCCTGGGCTGGCAGGCCCAGCAGGGAGGAGGCATCAGGTCAGAAGGGTTATCCTGGATCTCAAAGGTCGGCCTTAGGTCGTGTTTGGAAAAGCAGGTGCTTTTCCAGCACCTGCCCCCTCCAGCAATGGGTCTGCTCCTCCCTCTCTTCTGACAGCCCTGCAGCAGCACATGGGGTGAGGAAATCTGCCTGCACGGGGCTCTGTGCCCAGATCAAGTATCAAAGCAGATGTGATGAGACCTTCCTGCAGCTCTAGGATTTGCTTTCCACCAGCAGACTGTAGCCAGACCCTTTCCTGATTTAGACTCATTGCCCTGGTCTGTCCTGCCCAGTCAAATTGAGCTGTTCCAGGCCTCCCCATCTCTGCACATCAGCACTGAGCACAACTTCCCCAGGGCAGGGCTCTCCAGACAACCCCACACCACAAACCACTGTTAGTAAACAGCAGCAGCTTGAAAATGCACCAGGAAAACCACTCTGCTCCACAGTAGGGTTAAGGAGAGCCAGGGTTGTGCAGGTTTTTTGGACATTAAAGCCAACAGAAGGTTCTTAGCTTATTTAGGTCAATTAAGTACAGCTTTCAAATTAAGTTCTCATCTCATTTTACAGACAAGCTGTAAGCAAAGCGTAAAAAAAGGGTCAGCTGAGGAGAGCAGAGCCCAGGGTTTCCAGACAAGTAATTTAAACCCAAAGGGTAGAAACAAAATTGAGATCGAAGGAGAGCACAGAGACCACCTAAACAACGTCTGCTGCTTCGCCCACTTGTTTTTTCCTTTGCTCTGTGCACCAAACCCGAGCCAGAAGAAGGTGGAAGGAGAGGCAACACGAAGAGCTGTGCAGGGGAGCCATTTGTGGCACACACCACCACATTTCGTTGGTCTCCCCGAGCCGGCAGTGACGGTCCATATTCTAGAGTGCCATCTACTGGCATTTTTATCTCTTTGCTGTAAATTCAAGCCAGCCCCGGGGTTAGAAGAGCGCTCAGGTTGCAACCAGGCACTTGAAAAATGCCAGAATCCAGGTAACACCATCCCAGTCCCCTTGTACAGGTGCATCACAACACACAGTGGAGTAATAAGATCATGGAGCATTTTTTTTCCTGGAGGAAAAGGCCCCTTTCTTACACCAGATGGATAGTGGTCTCTTAATGAGCAGCTATTCAATATTTTTCTTTATCCTCATCCTTCAATATGTAGTCCTGTGTCCTGGGCATGGCATGCTATTGAAGTCCTGGGCTAAATAATGAGCTATTAATTTTCTCCTGGGCTTTCACAGCATTTATTATCACAGTATCTGAGTGGTTTGCAAACATTAATTTGCCTGAGAGCAGCCCTGCAAGAGAGTGGAATTATTCTTGTGCAGATGGAGAACTGAGGCACGGCCAGTTTAAAACCAGAAGGGTGCCCTGGGGTTGGGTGCTCCAGCTGAGATGCAGAAAGGACCCATTTTTCACAGCTGCACAAGTCAAAGCTTTTTAGGGCACCACATCCACAACCTCCACCTTTGGCTGTGAGTCCCCAGCTTTCCTCACCCCATCTGGCACCACAGCTGGGAGCCCAGCAGCTCTGGGCTTCATCTGAGATGGAGCTTCTCCACATTTTGTCTGAGACTGCTGCAGTCCTCCAGGTTGCCCCACGAGCTCCAGAGAGACCCAGGAGCAGCACATCCCTCGGGGATGGTCATCTCTGACCACAGCCTAAATAATCCCTTCAGCCTGGGGCAGCCACATTTACACTGTGGATTTACTGTGGATCTTCCCAGAGACCATCTCCTCCCCATAACACAACCCACCACAAAACATTTCCTCTCACACCTCTGGCAAGCTGAAAACTTGGGCAAGAAGACCAGAAATCACAGCAAAAATGTGCCAAAGGAGGAGAGAGCAGGAGCAACACAGCCAGACTGGGGCCCTGCCCCCAAAGAACAGCAGTCCCTGTGGATTTGGAAGAACCCATAAATACAGCACATGGGGAGACAGCAAAAAGCTCATCCATATTCCCTGTCCAGGGAGAAAAATGGGTTATCCCACCTCTAAATCCAGTGATCAGCATGACCCAGCCCATGTGAGCAGTTACACCAACCCCACACCAAGAGAACGGTGTCAGGGCACACGGTCAGACTGTCACAGCAGCTCTCCAAGCTTCAGAAGATGCCAAAGAGATCCAAAACAGAGTCAGCACATCACAGGAGAGGGCAGGGGAAAGGATAAGTCCCTTCCTGACACATCAGTCAGGCTGCAGCCACCCAGGAGAGGAAGAGCTCAGGCTGTGACTGCCCTCAAGTGTGGGGCTCAGACCCAGCTGCTTCACATCCCCACGGTTTTGGTAGAGGCAGAGCTTCAGTTCCCCTGCTCCAGGGCTGGTGAACCTCATCATGGCAAAACCAGCCATTCACTCTGTCCTGACAGGGTGTTTTCCAGCCCCTGGTCACTAATTTCATTCCACCCAGAAGAATCACAAGACCATTTTGGGGACCAGAAGTCAATATTTTATATTGTATTTCGAGAGGGAAGAACTACTCACACCATGACTATTATATTTCCTTTTTACTTTTCATCCTTTCCAGTCCCTTACCTCTCTTAAGACCTTATTTGCATTTTTGATCAGACCCATACACCAAGAGAAAACCCTCAGGGAGCTGGTTGTAACAGTGCCCAGGTCTTTTTCCTGGATTGAATCAATTAATTTACACCCCTGGGAATAAAATGGATTTTTCCTGGCAACGTGTACAATTACTCCCTGTTTTCATTGGTAAGGGAAGGGGAGACTGAGGCTTTGAAATGCAAAGTCGTTTGTGCAAATCATCATCTCCAGCAGCAAAAGCTTCCCCTGGTGCTGTGATCCCAGGTGAGGCAGCATCTTACCTGTGAGGGAAGGAGCTCTGCCTCTTCTGCCCACACGGAGCCATCCGGGCTCATCCTTGCCCTGGGGCCCTGGGATCAGCCAGGGGAGAGGAATGGGATCCTTCAGTAAGGGACCAGCCCCTCCTGTGCCTTCCCAAAACACAGCAGCATCCCATGGAAACGTGCACGGGGCTCAAGCTGCCCTTGCAGGGCTCTCCCAATTTACCCCCCTTAGCTCCACTGCCCAGGTCATTTATTATTTTAAACTTCTACCTCCGAGCTCAAGGCTCTTAACCACATCCCCAGCACGAAGCACAGCAGGAGGAAAACCTGGCACAGCAACTGTCTGGGGGTTTTCAGCCCAATTTGCTATTTTAAAATTCTTCAGCTCAATTTCCTCCTGTATTATTGCATTTAGGTTTGTTTTCTTTTTCTTTTTCTTTTTTTTCCTCTTGAGTTTATAAACATGGATGAAATCCACTTGGAGCTGGCAGCTGGGAATAGGTTTTCTCTCACCTCACACTGGAAATATTGTTGCTTGATAGGAGAAGAAAGGAAGAATAGCCTGGTGTGGTCTAATACCTCCTGCAAGTGGCAGCCAGTGCTTGATGGACCCCAACAAGCTTCTTGGGGGTGCCAGAGATAAAATGCTTTGCCAGGTCTTGCTTTGCATGAAAGCTGAGCCACCTCCTTGCCCCACAGCCCAGGCAAAGGCAACAGCACTTTTAGAAATGTCCAAATTAGTTAAGGGTATTACACCACAGCCTTGATAATCTCCAAATGCAAATGCTGCTGATTAACCACACACAGTGTCCCTTTCCCACATCATCCTGGATTTTTAGTTCCTCTCATTCCCTCCTCCCTGTTCTCGCTCTCATTTCCATCTCTCACTGCTTTCCCCATTTTCCTGACTCTTCTCCAGCTCTCGTGGAGGGGTTTTGAGGGTTTTCATGTTCCCTTCCAGCTGAACAGCTCCTCTCCCAGTCCTGTCCTGTCCCAGAGACACCAACACCTTCCTCCTGTACTTTCCTGGGAACTGGAAGCTTCTCCCAGCAGCAGCACATCCACCAAGCTGCAGGGAAGAGCAAGGGCTAGCAAGAACTATTCACCTCAACTCCCCAGGCTGGACACAGAGAGTCCCACCATGGTTAACTTTATCTCTGGTTACTGACACTCACAAGTGCCAGCTGGAGCTCCAGAAATCCTGTCCTGCAAAAGCATTGCCCAGGGAGCTCAGATAACCCTGGCTGAGAAAATTTGGGGTTTTCTGGTGCAGCCAACCCTGAGCAAATACCCCAGAGCCTCCCTTCCCCTCCTGCTTCAGAGCTGGAAGAGGCTTGCCAGGATGTTTCAGGATTTCTGTGATTCACCACCGAGGCAGAAGAACTCTGTGTTAAGGGATGGTCCCAGAGGGAAGGGAAAGCCACTGGCTGCAGCCCTGTGTGTGTGCCTCGTTTTTTCACTCCAGACCCAGGAATGATCCCAGCCACCCTCCAAGGGCCTGTGATGTCTCTGAGTACAGAGAATCCTCCTCCACACCAAGCTCCAGCCTCAAGTGGAACAACTTAAAAATCAAGTTCTCCTCCTCAGACCAACTCCCTGCACAACCCCTAGGTTGAACTCTGTGGAAAATAGTTAATTAATCTCTCTTGCTGCAGCCTAATTCTCTCTTCAACATGTGGCTGTCACTTCCCTGTCATCACAGCTGATTTACAATGGGGTTTAATTAAATCCTCCGTACATTATTCAGCATTCTCTGAAGACAACACCAAAGCAGCCAAGGGTATTTAAAATGTCACCTGCTGAGACGTATCATCTCCTCCTAAATAAATATGACAGTGATCAAACTTTGGCTAATTACAGTGACTTCGTTATTTGTTTGTATGTTTTAATATTTAATTGCTTTTGTGTTCATCCAATTACAAAGCAACAGCAAATAGAAATTAACTTTTTATCAGCGTGTTCCCAGCCCAGCTAATCAGCACTTCAAAGGCCAGACACAATAGGAGGCCATCCAACCTGAGAGCGCTTTACAATATATTCTCTGCTGAATGGACCGTTCTATTAAATTAAGGGAGAATTGTGTTTGTCAGGGCACTCCCAGCTCCCACCCGGATTCCCTTTATGTGGCCATTTACCGGCCTCCTTGCAGCAGGACTGTAAATTGTTTGTATTGCTTGTGGGGCTGTTATCTGCCCGAGGTGACAGTGGGTGGCTCCATGTCAGCAGAAAATCCTGGGAAATCACTTCCCTTTGGAAGCACATGCACATCTTGCTCCC
Source organism: Leptocoma aspasia (assembly GCA_013399835.1). Taxonomy (NCBI): domain Eukaryota; kingdom Metazoa; phylum Chordata; class Aves; order Passeriformes; family Nectariniidae; genus Leptocoma; species Leptocoma aspasia. The sequence goes on along the minus strand of VXAX01004879.1, from coordinate 97,756 downwards.
TTGCACTGGGGAGCAGAGGCAGCATCACACAAAGTGTCCTGTCTGAAGTTACAGAGGAGTTGAACCTCATTTTTTCCCCCAAAATCTGAATTTTCCAGTGCAGCTGCCGCAGATGCCAGAGCACTCCCAAGCCAGGGGGCTGCAATAACTTTGATTTCATCCCCCTTCCCTTGTGCTTGTTGAAATTAAGCTCAGCTTGGCAATGAGAAGGGGTCCATGAACTCCCATCCTTGCTGAGTCTGGGACATCTTGACCCATTAGTGATGACCAGGGGAAAACAGCAGGAAGAGCCTGGGGATTCACAGCTGAGGGAAACAGAATTATTTCTGCCAGTGAAACAATCTTGCTGGCGACCAGCAAACTGTTTATATTGTCAGAAACCCGATGAAGAAAACAAAAGGTTAAGTGTAGCTGCTTTCCCCCTACAAATCTCCCAGCAGAAGTGGAAGCTGAGTGCAGGCAGAGTGATTTAAGGTCACAGAAAACAGATAAATAGCACACATGCCAAACAGCAGAGGAGAAACAGCACCAGACGAGCACATGCATAAATGAGCCGCATTAAAGAACTGCCCTGCATTGCCCTAGTCCTGCATTTCTTTGCTTTGCCCCATTATTACTGCTCCAAAAAGCCAGGATTTTTAGTCACCACGGTGACATTCCAAACAAGAGACTGAGAATTGTTCCATCAAGTAACATGATTTCAGGAAGATGTCTACATAATGATAATACAGCAGAGTCTCCTTGTTTTAAAGAATCAAATATCAAATATTCAAGGAAAAAAACCTAACCCTAACCCTATGTGTCCATAAACCTGGGCCAGGCAGAGGTGTCTCCCTTGGAAGGACACACAGATTTTGATGTTATAGCCCAAACATGCCTTGTTGGGTTTTGGACTTTATCAGAAGCCTTTCTTCCTTTGTGCACACAAAGAAAATAAAGAAAACCACTTGCACAGCTGAAAATGGAGCAAACTGGGAGGTTTCTTGCCCCACATGCTGCTGTTTCTGAGAGGGTTGTACCCAACTCTCCAAGCAGTGAATGAAAACCCCCAAGAGCCCAGAACAGCCACAGCTCCTTCACACAGATTTTGGGAGATGCCACAGCCCCTCTCACACCTTAATTCCTCCTGTTTACCCAACCCTATTGCAGCAGGACCTCACATGTAAAAGAATAATTCTACAGGAAATCTATTTCTCCAAACTGCAGCAGCAAGACTCATCTTTGTCCCTGGAGCACCAGGAGATCTGGTAGCCACTGAGGCACTAATTTTCTGCAAAGGATGCAGTGACAACCTCACACTGAAATACTCATGTTGTGGGGAAAAAAAAAATAAAAAGTATTCTGGGAAAAAAAAAGGAGTATTTTTACTAGATGGATTTATTTTTTCTTTAAAGCATACAAAAACAACCTCTGTATTTTCTCCAGAGAAACAACTCTGTGTTTAATTTTAGGCTTCTCTCATGAAATATTAAATGGACAAAGAAATCTGTTTGAAATACTTAGATTTTATTGAAATTAAATATTTAATTTGACTCAAAATATTGTCTCAGATTTTTTTTTAACCTTTGAGAGTGGTTTCATTTGAGAAATCAAGACTTGCAGAGGTTTTCATGCAAACAGATCTGCTTTCTGCTATGTCCAGTAAGGACTCATTCACTTAACTTGTCTCCACCACAGTTACATGGCTCATTAAAAAGATACAGAAATATTGGTCTCCCACCAAGGATGAAGCTGAAATAACTTTGATGAGGTCCTTTGAAACAGCTGAGCAATGATGAGGGAGAAACTTGAGTTTGGGAGGAAGAAAACTAAGAAATGCAGAAATATGCATGTGAAGAAAAACAGGTATTTCCCACTTTGATGAAAAATGTGAGCGTTTTGAAGTCTATGCACAAAGATTTCAGCAAAGTTGACTGCCAGTGACATGAGACAAGGGAAGCAAATAAAACCCCACCAAACTCCCAGGTAGGAAGAGCTGTTTGGCAGCACAGAAAAGTAACTTTCTGTACAGAGGCAAGAGAATGGGAGGAACTGGTCTAAGGGATTAAAAACATCTAATTCCAGACAAACTCCTGAAATATAGACCTTTCAATGAGGAAATTAGACAGAAGAAAATATCCTGATTCTCCTGGCCAGTCCCAACAACACCCAAAGCATTGCTCTCATCCTGCAAATGGGGTAGAGGATTCAAGCTCTACTGGTACCAGTGTGGGGATTTACATTGAAAAAAATCCATCAGTTCATTCCCAGCAAAGTCCTGGTTTGAATCATTTCAATATCCTTTGCCCTGAGAGGAAAAAAATTTGGAGAAAGCCCTGAAATCATGTTTATATCGCTTCCAACATGCAATTTATTTTCCTCCCTCAGCTTGGAGGGAATTTGTATCCTGCAGCTTAAGCTGACTGCATCTGTCCAAGTCCAGCCAAAGCACAAACCCCAGGCTCAGCTCCCAAACCCAGCCTGGACCAAATCAAAGGCTTCAGATGGCACAGCCTGTTCACTCTGGAACTTGCTGATATTTGGAGTTATGATTTACCAGCCTCGTCTGGGCCAACAATGATACTGATATTATTATTATTGTTTCTGTATCTACATCTTTAATGTTTTCCAGGATGGCAAATACATCTCCTGCTCAGTTTTAGTGCTTAGTTTCTGCATTTTTCAGCTCTGTGATAAATGGGGTGGCTGAGTACCAGGCATATCTCCAGACTTCTGAGGCTGTCATGTCATCAGAACTCAAGAAATAACTCCATGCTGGGGACAGCACAAAAAAATCCAGTCTCCCCAGAGCTCCCCATTTCCCTGCTCCCAGGTTCTCATTACACAGCTCTTAAGTTTTAATTTGGTCATTTCATAGAAAAAAATCCCAGAGCCAGAAAGTTACGGGAGAATTTGAACTTTCCTTCCCTAAAGCCAGGCTGGACAGGGCTTGGAGCAACCTGGTTTAGTGAAAAAAGCCCTGCCCATGGCAGAAGTTTGGAATGAAATGATCTTCAAGGTTCCTCCCAGCCCAAACCTTTCTCTGATTCCATGGAGAATCAAGTTTCTAACCACGGCTGCTGAGGATTTTTTCAAAAGGCAACACTCAAAGCTGAAGATTGAGGAGAAAAAAAAAAAGAAAAACAGAACTATGATGGTGGGGGGAAAAATCCAAAAGGAAACTCCACAAATTAAGTGGCAGGAGCTGTTATGGTCAGCACCACTGAAGTGTTTAGTATGGGTGTTCCTGAGGGATTATCCAGGACATTTGGGGTGGGCACAGGGGTTTGATAACTCTTGGCCATGCAGTGAGAAGGAACATCCCAAGGCAGCATAGCACTGGACAAACTGAAAATGGGGCTGTGGAGAAAAAGCCCAATAGTGTCCATCTCACTGAGAGGGGGAGAAATGTATAAACTCATTTTTATTTCCTCCTCCTGTGTTTCCATCCTATTTTTCAGCCTGTTCAGGTTTATTAGTCAGGCCAGCGAAGTGTGAAAAGCAGCAAAAGCCCAGTGAAATTCCTCAGGATGTTTCTGCCTTCCACGTGTGGGGATCCTCCTGCTGCACACAGCTCCAGCTGCCTAGCCCATCCTTCACCTGCCACCTGCTTCAGAAAAGGGAACCTCTGCTCCCCTCCAGCTCAGAGCTGCCCCAGGGTCTCCATGGGGAGATCCATCAGGGGTTTTAGGATGAGCCAAGCTTCTGGATAAAGACAAGGATGTGGTGGATTATTGTGGAGTCTTTGCTTCTTTTTGCCAGGGTCAGGATTAAATGTGTGAGATGGGATTTCTGGTTTGGACTCAGGTGTTTATCAGTTCTTATCTATGTTACAGTCTCACAAACCCTGAGTTGACAGCACTTCACTCTAACAAACTAAAATGGAGCCCCTTCTCTCTCTGCAAGGCCTTTTAAGGATAAACTGACCAATTAAGAAATGGCACCTAAATTATTTTTATTTTAACACAATAACAACCACCCCTGCCCTGCAATGAGGACTTTTCTATCCAATCACACAACAGCACCCAAACCCATGGAGAAGAAGGTGAAGAAGGACCAGCCACACCCTAAAACCTCCATCTTGCTTTATTTATATTACTATATTCTAAAACCTTAAACTCTAAGTTTTCCACCATGTGATATCACACACTTCTGTTCAAACTCCACACCCATAATCCCAGTTCTAGCATTCAATTTTGGAAGGCTTCTCCATGGCCTCAGGTCAAATGCAGTGTTCTCTTGGGGGTCAGTGCCTGCCAGCACAGAAAGTCTCAAATTCTCAGTAACCAGGGTTCCAACAGACTACTGGAAAAAACTATTGAGACACAAATTGTGGGTGAGACAGTGTCACATCCTGGGAGATGTGAATGACCACTGGAGATATTCCAGAACCATCTGGACACAATCCTGTGCCTGGGATGACCCTGCTTGAGCAGGGAGGTAGGACCAGATGATCCTGCCTGGGGTCTCTTCCAACCTGACCCATCCTGGGATTCTGCTCTCAGCAGCAGCTGCACACAAGGAAAAGCCCAAAAGGGGACCCAAGAGCATTGGGCTGCTCCAGGGAGCACCCAGCCCCACCAGCATCAGGCTCTGACGGTGCCCTGTGACATTCCAAAGCTTTTGCAGAAGGAAATGCTCCCAGAAAACCCCAGACAGGAACAGATTGACTTCCAACACACACAAAATTATATTAAGAAAAAAAAGGAAAAAAAATCAAAGCCAGCAGCTTGCACACAAGCCTTGCATTTGCAATTCTGATTCTCTAATACGAAACAGCTCCCAACTGGGGGAGGGGTAGACAGGAAATATTACAGCAACATTATTTTGTTACACTAATTACCAATAATGGCACATACTAGACTACCAACCACAGTCAATTCATTTTGAAAGCTATATAATAATGTTTAGGATAAGGAATTAATTTTTATAGCCACTGAAGCAGATTTACTTGTACTGTAATGCTGATTTATTACAAATTAAACTTCTTAACTCCAGAAGTTTCCTTGGAGAGCCTCAGCAGGACCTGGGAGGGGCACACCCAGCTGCAAGGGGTGAATTTTGGCAGCATTAAGGTTCAGGTCAGAGTGCCCAGACCATTATTAACCCTTCAGCACACAAGCCTGTTTGGATGTACCCACCTTGATGGGCAAATTCAGCCCCACAGTGTGCACACAATGACCCACTGGAAGATTTTTCTCAAGTTAACTGATTGTGAAAGGGTGGGGTCTAAGTAATTTTTTAAATTACATCATTTACAAAGGTAAAATTTCAGTACTACATGGGTCTGTTGTTTTCTTTTTTTTCCCCCCAGCGTACAGAATTCCATAAAAGATTCATAAAGTGAAAACTTTGAAGTGTAGTCAAGAAGATATACTCATTAATTTACAAAAACATCCCTGGTGTCAATTATTGACTGCGAAGAGATTCAGATTGTCTCTTCCACTTCCATGCAGGAGCTGCTGGTTCAGACTTTGGGCAAGGCTGGGTCTGGGCACAAGACCAAAGAGGGAGAGTCCTCGGCAGGACTTCAGACAGGGACTGAATGTGATCATTTCTGACTGAAATAATTTATTAAATGATTGGGATAACTTCAGTTTCTTCACTCCTACTCATAAGCATCCAGTACTAGAGCCATGACTGTCTGGATAGGAAGTCTCCAGGGCCTTCTCCTGCAGGTACATTAGCAAGGCTGATCTTGAAAGGGTTTTCCTCCAGCTCTGGGGACGTGGCTGGCTGTGGGTGGGTGGATGAGGACAGGAACCAAAGGGATGGCTGGGCTGAGCTCTGCATCCTCCAGAGAGAGGTGATGCATCCATTCCTCCTCCAGGGAAGGAACAGCCACTGTTCCCTGGGTGCTTGGGATGCTCAAAGCAAACACAGGAAGGGTACAGCAGATGGTGGGAACAGAGGCTTGGGTTTTGGGATCCATCTCTTCTGGGTGTGCAGGGAATTTTGTGGTGTCTCTCAGGGAACATATATGGCCCGAGAAGGAGCTACACAACTTAATGAACCACATCAAGGGACTTCTGGTGGGACTCAGCCCTGGGACTTTCCCCACCAAGAAAACCCAATGGAAAATGTTCCTGCTATCCAGCCCGCCCTGAAAAATACTCAGGCAAACACCCACAGACGGGCACCGGCCAAGGACCGAGCTGGGGGCAGCTCCTCCTCATCTGCATCTTGGAAAAGGTCCCCAGCCTGCCAACCCAGCTCTTGACATTGCTGCTCCTTTAAAAGGAGCCTCTTATTCAGCCTAAGCCTTCCAACAGCTCCAGTGACAACTGGCAGCCCAGCCCAGCAGCCGAGGCAGCCGGGGGGGCTTGCAGTGGTTTCTAAACATCGTCTCGGCACCATCTGATGTGTGCAGGCACCAAACAAAAACCCACTCGAATTCCTCAGGAGAAAGAACAACGAAGCTGGAGCTGCTCCAATTCCCGTCCTGGCTGGAAGCAGCTCCCGGCGCGCAGACGCAAAATCGCAAAAAGGATTTGTCTGATGCCGCTTCCACGTTTGGTATTGCGGGGTTGTTTTTGTTTTGGTTTTAATGACGCTTCTAGAGACCCCACCGCTCACCTGGGAGGGAGATGCAGAGGGAGGAGAGTCATTAGCTCATCCCTAACGCCTGGCGAGGAGAAGGAGAAGGGAGGAGGGCTTTCCCATGCTAATCCTGCACAGGCTGATCTCCCACCGATGATGCTTCCCTGTGCTCCAGGATAAATGAGACTTCCCTAATTCTTTCCCCGCTGCAAATAAACAGACGGGGAGCCTACCCCATGCGGCTCGCACTGCCCTATCCATCACCGCGTCCCGACTGTAGGTAGCGGTGATTACAGCTCATTATGGGCAATTACCACCGCGGAGCTCCTAGGTGTTTTCCCCCAAGAACTTCCAGCAGCTCCAAAGCTCTTGGAAGGCTTCCCTGTGAAGAACGGCGGTAGGAAATCCCTCCCCCTCTGCCCAGTAGTCAGACCTTCCTTCCGAAAGCCCTAGCCATCAGACACCACAGCGTAATCAGGGAAAATAACTGGGGAAAAAATCGCCGACCCCGCGAGCCCGAAGGGTCTGGGATGCCCCAGGTGTGTCCTCCGGGCACAGCTGGGTGCTGGGAACGCGTTCTGCTCAGAAGAACTCCTTCTTTCTCTCTTTTGCTCCTCACAAAGCTTCTCCCGTGAGCAAGCCGGCCTCCCCCCGCCCCTCCTCCAAACCCACAATGTAATTCCCGCAAAAACCCCCACACGACAGAAAAGCACATGTACAGTGGGTGCTTTTCCCGCATACAAAGTACCACGGCAGTGGACTGAGGGATGGACCCTCTGAGAAATTCATATGCCAGCCTTCCCACTGTAGCAATTTCATTCTGTCTTTGTAATTGTCTGATATTACATTGTTCCCTGCCAGAAGATTAATTAGCTAGTCTTACCCTCCAACATACCATCCCTCTGCAACCCTCAAGGAGCTGGAGTGGTGCCAAGTTGCACGGATTTGCTATTCTGGCTGGCAGCTGCTACTGTCGCTGCAGAAAAAAAAAAAAAAAAAGAAAAAAGAAGAAAAAAAAAGCCTCCTTTTGTCCCCAAGCAGCAATTGCTGTGCCGAGTGGCCCCGGCCCTCCCAAAGCCACCACCAACGAGGTGGCCAAGTTTCAATGCCATGGGCCGGACAGTGCAGAAAAATAAGAGTGGCAGGAAGCAGAAATGAAAGAATAAAAAAAAATATCAAGCAAAAACTCCCCCCAGAGCCAACACGGAGCTCTCCCCACACCCCAAGCCCCTGCCTGGTGTCAATACTCACACTAGCTGGGCATGGCTGTGCTGTGGCCACGAGGGACACGCCGTGGGAAGGGCACAGGTGAGGTGGCATCCCAGCATTGACATCGACACCAACATCAGCATCCAGACATCGCCACCCCTCTCCCAGCCCAGAGCCACCTTCATGCCCACCCTCAGCCCGTGCCCCAGAGGAGAGGGCAGCAGGGAGCATCACTAGCCACGTTGGCAGTGGGGAGCCACCACCCCGGCCGCAGCCACTCTTGGCAAGGAGTCCAGCCCAGCACCACAAGGATCTGCTGCTTTTGTTCCCTCTCCATCTTCTGTTCTCACACACACACACTCTGGAGCTCTCCATCTTACCCCAAACGTGGTGCCCAGGCAGGTGGGAGCTGTGTGGGTATGAGCACCACACACCCGTGGTCACCATCCCAACGAGCTGTGCAGGCACAAGGGTTTTCCCTCTTTGGGAGGGGAGAGCTCGAAGACTGGGAGGTAAAAACCTGAAAAATACAGTCACCCATCTAAACTGATGCACAGCACAAAGCCAACTGACAAGCACATCATCTTGCCTTCCAGACAGTCCTCAAAAAGTTCTGTTCTGCTGAAGCCACCCCAGCAGTCCATGTTTGCTGGCTGGTTTGCTGGTTTGCCCCATCAGCACCACAGGGCTCTCCAGCCATGTCCCACCAGGGCTGCAGCACAGTGTAGCAAGGTATTTTCAGCAGAGGAGGCACCACAAGTGCCAACAAGTTGTGTTTAAGGTAAAAAAATGAAGAAAAGGAGAGCAGGACCCCTGCAACACCAACAGACACAGCGAGGAACAGTGCAGGATGTCCTGGACCCTGTACAACCCAAGGGGATTTGGTGCCCAAAACCACCAAGACAGACCAAACCTGGCAAGTTTTGCCTCCTGTCCCTCATCCAGCTCAAAAGGAGGCCAATTTGTGATTCTTTTTTTTTTTTTTTTTTTTTTTTTAAATTTGGGCAGGTGCAGGAGCTCACCCTTCCTCCCCAGCACGGGGACAGGGAGCTGAGTTTGCCGGGCACCAGGGGTGGTTTGAAGCCACCCATTCCCGGGCAGTGGAAACGAGCCCATAATTGTCACCGGGGCTAATTAAGCTCCTCCACTAAGACAGCAGCTCTAGACTGTCTCAGCACCCGCCTTAGCTGGCAGCCCCCCTCCGCGGGTGCTACGGAAACGGGAATTAGGCGGTGATGAATGCAGTATTAATTAATTAAGAGGAGATGCACATGGAGGGGGTGGGAGGCAGGGGGTCTTTGCGCTGTGGAGATTACCCAAGGAGGGGCCGCCGTAAATTTGGTTTTTATTGGTTTTGCTCCGGAGAAGGCGCCAGGGAGGACCCGCGTGCCCAGGCAGTGGCAGTGACCCGCTGCCACCAGACCTGCCCGTCCTCCATCGCCCAGGGAAGGAGGATATCCCAAAAAAACGACAAGGGAGGGAAGAGGCACCCGCGGCTCCACGCCGCCATCTTCTCCCACTGCGGAGGCCGAATGCAAAATCAATTTTGCACACCCTGAAATGGCTGTGCAGGAAGGGTTCTTTGCTCTGGAGAGGTTAATGGGGAAGCTCAACCCAGCTGATGCTGGGGGATGGATGCTACTTTTCCGTTTGCATATTGAGATTGTTTACACGCATGATTAGCTAATATATTAAGCTTCTTAAAGAAAAAAAAAATATGGCAAAGCACGCGGTTTAGTTTTGATTTGCATTCCTCACCCACTGTCTCCTTCACAATACAGCACCTGGAGAAGAGCAAGGACTTGGCCACCACTGCCAACAGCTGGCTTTTGGAGAAGGGAAACAAATGGTTAAAATTCCATCAATGACTGCAGTGTCCAGTGTGATTTGGAGCACCCAGCTTCACATCACAGCACATCAGGTAAATTCTGGTCCCCATCATGCAAACTGGGGCAGCTCAGCCTGCTCAGAGGTGAGTTTTGGGTGGGTACTCAGCAGCCCGGGGTGGCCAGAGCCTGACCTCCATGGGAAGGTTAAGATCCCTGTGGGAAGCCTGCTCTGCCAAGCCTTGGCCAGTGGCAGTGGGGTGCCAGGACAGGTGAGTGCAGGCTGCAGAGCCTACATGCAATGGGAAGTGCTCAGCACCACAGCTTTTCCTCTGCGTGACTCTGCTCCTGGGGGTTGGTTTGGTTTCAAGTCTCTTTTCTGTCTCAAGGCTGGGGACAAAGACCCTGGAGATAACCAAGGCTTTGTTTCACCACCAGCAGGGGCAGAGAAATTCAGCTGCAGACCCAGCTGGCACTTCCCTGGGCTAACAGGACAGAGACCATCATTCCCTGTTCCAGAGACCTTCTGGGCATCTCCAGGACACTCCTGCCAGGTATCTCAAATCCACACCTGACTGTTTTCTCGCTCTCATGGCAGCACAAACCAGAGGTGTGGCTGTGCTTCCAGCAGCTCCACAGATCCATCCCTGTCTCCCAGGTTATGCCAGTGTTTGATGGTTTCACTCAGCACTTCTCCATGCAAACTTCCTCCTGAACGACCTCAGCAGGATGACTGGCTGGGAAGTATTTTAGGGGACGGCTTTTAAACACCAGGCTGCATGCTCAGAACCTTGTGCTGTTCTTCCAACTCAGAGCCTGTGCTGCAGACTCTGTTCCTACATCCCTGCTTCTTGGACCAGCTTTTTGGGATCCTCCAAGTACAATGCCCTTGTGCATTTCCAAACACACTGGCAAAGGTCTTCCAACTCACCATCCTTCTCCTCTGACATGCTTTTAAAACCACACTTATCCTTTGTTCCTTTTTTTTTCCTGCTACAGGGGTAATCCCTTCTTCCATAGCCGGGCATCACAGCAGCCACCACACCAGCAGCTCAGCTGCTCTTCTCTCCCCTCACGTTCCTCCCCAGCTCTCACCACCCAGGGTGGGTTATTTATACAACATCTCTTAGCATTGGCTTCTTCAACACAACTTTTCCTTTAATTACTTGCATTAAAAATAAAAATGCCAACCTATGCTAGCAGCTGTTCTCATTACAGTATCAGTCCTCCAGCTAATTAATATCTGTTAGCTTTGGCTTATGCCCCAGGATGCCTAAATCCCAAATACACAAGGCTGCCAAGTTACTTTGCAAACAGGAGCCCTTGCCTTGAAGAAAGAATCACGTTATCTGACTTCTGTGCAATGTCCCCATAACCTTTACTTTCAAGGTCTTAGAAGAGAGAAGGAAAGCTCATCCAGCTCAAAAGAGATTGCAGTGAAACCAAAGAGGAGACCCAGAGGAAAGCAAAGAGAAGAGAAACAGACCTCAGAAGAAAGAGAAACACCATCTTTGTACCCACTCTTGTGCTCACACAGGCCACATGGGAAAGACTGAGTCTGAGAAAAACCTCCCAGCAGCTCCCAAGGCTCTCCCAGAGTACACACACTCTTCTCCAGCCCGTGGAGAAGGAAAGGGAGCTGAGTACAGCCGAGCTCAAGCACAGCAGCAATCACCTCCCCTCGCGGTGCCCTGTGACTGCAGCGCGGGTGACAACAGAGCCCGAAGCCTCAGGAGTGTTGTGCAGCATGGTGACAAACAGAGGAGCCACCCCAGGGGGGAGCTAAGGCCTGGCAGGGTGGGGAGGTGGGTGCAGCCCTCCTGCAAGCCCTCGAGTGCCAGCACATCCAGCACAGCCCAAGGCGGGGGGCTGGAAGTGATTAAAAACGGAAAAGCCTTATGTAAACTTAATGCATAATTAACCTGAGCAACGCACTCGCAGGAGACATTATTGAGGTCAGGCAGGCATTAGAGCCACAAAAACAACTCTGCCAGCAGATGAGGGATGAGAACATCCACTGTTAAATTATTTGAATACTCCTCTAATGCAGAGGATAAAACCTGCTGGATCCTAACTGGGACAAGCCTCTCCTCCAGGCAGATTACAGCAGGTTTCTTAGATCCTACTCCAAAATATGGATGGGAAAGGCCAGAAAGGAGAGCCTGAGGTGGACAAAGCCCTCTGGAGATTTTCTGTCCATGTCAGGTCTCCAGCAGAGACTACAGGGGGGATTCCTGCCCTACTGTGTGTGTGTGTCCCTGAGTGGGACACAGAGGTGTGCACGAGCCACCCTTGGCTGTCCTTGCACTTAGCTGAGACCACCAGCCCACACTGAGAAGGTTCATCTCGTCCCAAGTGCAGTCCTTGGGAGGTGGATGGCCCTTGGGAGTGCCTGTCCTAGGGTGATCCAGCCCCACAGGTGCCCTGGACACCACGTGCAGGTGGGAGATGCCTTGAGGTGCTCACCAAGCTGTGCTTGTGACACAGCCCTGGATCCAGTGGGCCCCAGGAAGGCTTTGAGTGTTTTTAAACCTTTACCAGTCTGGGCAAGGATGGATGGAAGTGCTCTCTCTCTGTTTTCACTTCCTGCACTTTCCTTTGCCCCTTCCCTGCCTTCACACCACTGTCACAGTTCCAGGGAGCAGGAGCACCTTTCAGACCCTCCCAAATGGTGTTTGGGACTCCAAGGTCCCAGTGATCTTCCTGATGCCAATTAAAACATCAGGAGAGCCTCCCATTTGCCAGGGTCCACAACCAGACACCCAAAGGCATTGCCCTCCCCTCCACTCCTGGCTTGCTTACAGCCACAGCAGCTGTTCCCCAATTCCCACCTTTTAAAAACCCATATTAAACCAAGGTCTCTTTTGCCAAAATCCAGTAAAACAGACTTCATGAAACATCCCATGGAGACCAAGGGCTGCCTTTGCCAGGCTGCCCCTCTCTCAGAAGATCACAATGTAAATACTTGGGGCTGCCTCTGGAGAGAGACAAGGGTTTTATTGGCATCTCTGCTCCCAAACATCCCACAGGCACAGCATTGCTTGGGATTACCACAGGGGTTTGTGGCACTGGAGTCACCTGGGATGAGCCCTCTCAGCCCCACCTGCCCTCGGGCAATATCTCTGGTGCTTCCAGCACACACAGACTGGGAGTAGTGCCAGGCTGTCTTCCTGTTCCAAACAATCCAAAATAATAAACCAGAATGTCCAAACAGTTCATTTTACAGATAATTTAATGATAATTGGATATAATAACCTTGGACTCCTTGTATTTGCAGAAAACAAATATTTTAAGTGTGCCAGGCTTCACTTGCTGAAGTGCCTCCCTGCCCCTCCAAGGGCAAGAAAGGCTCACCTGGGAAGGAGGGATGCTCTCAGCCCACCAGACTCCAGGAGAAATGCAAACTCCAGCTGTCCATAACTCCTGAGTACAGCAGCAGTGACAAGGCAGAACACGCTCAGGGGCAGGTGAAACCTGAAAGCCTGATCCAAACCCAGCTCACCCCACCACGTGGCACAGTCCTGCCTGCTTCCACAGGACAGGGCAGATGGAACCCTGGAGCTCAAGGGTTGGATCATTCCAGCTGTTCCACAGCTCAGCCCCATCAGGGGGGCAGGCACACCAAAAAGGTGATGGAGCACACGTGGGAGGGCAGCTCAAAGGGGGGAATTTGTGACAGCCCAGGCAGCCACAGAGCTGCAGTGGTTGTGGCAGCCAGGACAGGTCCTTAACAGCCCCCAGAAAAGCTAGGTTTCCATCTGTTCCCGTTAATTCTTGGAGTCTGCACTTCCACTGCAGGAAATGAAAGCCTGGAGCAACCTGGTCCTTCAAACAGGCAAAAGTCCTGCAAAAGCAGGACACTCATCACACACTTCATCCTCTTGCACAGGGCCTCCCATTACACATAAAGAGGGTTTGTGGCATGGCTGTCATCCAGATATCCATTGTAAACTCCATGGAAGAGCCTTGACAAGCTCAGCATCTGTGGCTCTGTTGTATTGAAAGGGAAAAGTGGCTGCTGGTGGCAGTACAGGACTTCTGGGATGCAGCTCCCTCACCTATCAAGGGACAGGATAAAACAGCCCTTCCTCAGTTCACAGAGGTGCTATAATTCATACCTGACACTTGCAACATTCCTTGGCAACCCCTGGAAAAGCCATTAGCACCAGAGGGGAGGTGAGGCCACACTCTGCCACCTCTCTCTGTCCACGTGCTGCCACCAGCTCGCCCAACATGTGAGACTGAAAATGAAACAACTCTTACTTGCTTTCTGTTGCTTTGCAAATGACATCTTGCACACTTGCTGGAGGTGCCACTGTCACCAGGTCACCATGAATATCTGATTGCCTGGAGGTACATGGACTCACTTTTTTAAAAAAGTGGGTAATAATGCAAAGACAGTGACATTTTCCCTTGTTCACATGGGGAAAAAACCTTGCAATCTCAGGTCTACTGCATGACATAGAAATGTCAGGAATCTGACAATCTGGAAGCAAGCAAGGGAAAAGAGAAAGAACAGTATTTTATATTTTGGGTATGGCTCAAGGTGGCCTCATACAGGAGGACTCATTTCCCAGAGCTCAGCTTTAGTAACTCCCCATGAGATGGTGACACCCAGCCCTGCCAGGCCCTCAGCAGCTTGCTCCAGGATGTTTTCAGCACATTTAACACATATTTAACAGCCGAAATCCTCTTTGAATCTCCAGTTATTTCCCTGGTTTTGGCTCTGCTGGGGGATCCTTTGGTTGGGATCTTTGCCTCCCTCTCACAGACCTTTTTTCCCACCTGCACAGCTGCTGAAGGTGCCTGGGACACCCCGTTAGCAAAAGCCCTTCCTCTCCAGGGCTGCAGGGTGTGCACTCATCCCCCAGGGTGTGGGACTGCCAAACCCAGCTGGCAGCCCAGCCCTGGAGAGCTCCAGGAATCAGGTGCTGCCGACCTGAGCGAACACAGGGAGCACAGGAATCTCCCAGATAACCAACACCCATTTTCCATTCCATTATTGTCTCAGCTTCAGCACCCCAGGCTGCTCCTCAGGGTCAGACCAGCTCCCCTGAAACCCCCCTGACCTTCTCCCCTGCTTTATTTTTGAGCACATGGAGCTTGTCCCTCTTTTGCAGAAGATTTCCCTGGACCTGTTGATTCCTCACCCATCAAATTTAAATTTACCTTGTCCAGGTTGCAGCCAAGGCTCTGTGCCAGTGACTGCCCATGCTGGTGGCAGATAATTTGTTCTAGTGACCCCCATGCTGCTGGCCCTACACCAAATCTCCTTCCCAACATCCTGAAAGAAAAAACCCCAACATCCTGCATCCCAAACAGATTTTGGTGGGTGATCCATGCACATGGAAGTCCCATGGGATGGCAGAGATTTGATATCAGCAGCTGGATTCAGGCCTTGGCAAAGATGAAGATGTTTTGTACTCAGCTGAGCCATTCTTATTTACACCCAAAATAAATAATAAAAACTTTTACCTTTAAGCTACCCATCTTTAAAACCCATAAATTAACATAACCCATAAATACAACTATAAAAAAAAGCTTATAGAAAATAAGACTTCACAATTACAAATTTCCCCAAGAAACTACTATTTGTAAAAAAATTAAAAACCACTAAAAACCTACTTTTTCTTATTAAAAAATCTCCATAACATTAACCAAAAAAAACTTCTCTCCCTAAATAAACGAAAAGAAACTATTCTAAAAGTAGTAAACTAACTAAAAATTTAAGTTTTATTTCTTTACATTATCAATAGGAAAAATGTGTAAAAAGAAGAAAAATGTTCTAAAAGTTTTGTTCTAATTCTTATTGCTCTTTCATTAATTACTATTAATAATTTTTTCTTTATACCCTTTTAAAGTTTTAAACCAATTTTACCTTCTCCTAATCCTACATCACAACAAAAAAAAAATACATTAATAATTAATCAACACTAAACTCACCACACTCATTAATACATTAACCAAAAAATCTCAAAATTAACAAAATCTCAAATTAACAAACCAAAACCACTACAACCCCCAAACACAGCACTTGTTCTCCTGAAAACCTCCAGCCTATGGAAATTAAGAGCCAGGTTATTGCAGCTCCCAGCCACGCTGCTGCTCCTTTTCCAGAGGAATTTTACACCCAAAGCTTTGGCAAAACCTGCTGCTGGGCCCATCCATTCTGGGCTGTGCCTGCCACCACCACACAGGAGGAGCTGGGCCAGGATCACTGCTCCAGCAACCTCCCATCAAAAGGGAACCTGCCAATCCACTGGGTCCTTGTTCCCTCCTCACAGCAGGGTCTTAAACTCACCCAGACCAAGGGCTCTTTCTTGGCTCACCCCTGAAAAGCAGGAGGAAAAATATTCCAGCATCTAAAGGTACTTTAAATGATTCAGATACAAACTTGCCTGTAATAAGACATCTATTTTGGTTAATCTCTTAGTTGCAAATCTTGAAACTCTTGAACGTGCCTCAGGCTACTGTCAGCAGCACTTCATTTAACACTGCTTATTGGGAATAACTGCTATTTCCCACTGTAACCTCCAAACCTCTTAAAGTCTCTCTTATTGCTCTGCCCAAATATACTTGCCTTCAGGATACAGAGGGTTTTTTCTTGCTAAGAACTGTTAAGATGATTTGAACAAGCTGAATCAGAAGAGACTGTTTCTCTGGCAAAGCAGCCAAGACTCAAAACACCATCCCTGTGATATTTTGGGAGTGATTACTTTTTTTTTTTTTTTGAGTATTTACTCAGGTTATGAAATCCAACAGCTGTACTTTGATCACTCTTCAGAAGCAAAGGAGTGGAAGGGATGGAGAGGTGTGTGTTCATCCTCAGGAGAGTCAGCTGGGGGAAGGGATCTCCATCCCTGCCCACACCTGTGGCTGTGGAAACCATCACCAGCTCACCATGGCCATGGTCAGAGCCCTCTGAGGAGACTGCTGGGGGCTTCAGCAGCACCAATGCAGCTCTTGTGTTCTAAACTCAACCCCATTTCTATTTCAAGGGGATGCAGAGCTGTGGTGGGCACCTGTGACTGCAGTCCCACCCATCCCAGCAGGTTTGATTTTAAACACAACTCGGACAGCTGCACCTTGGACACAGCCAGCACTGACCTGATGGGTGTCACAGCTCCAGCCCCAACAAATCTGGGAATTGCAGCAGTCCTGGGGCAGGGTGAGGCCCCTCCATGTCCTGCAGGCACAGGGAGCAGCATGAAGCCACTGCCTGTTTGGTTGCCAAGCAGCAGCCACACGAGTCCTGGGCAAGAGCAGCTGCAGCAGAGCAAACAGAGGTACAAGAGCCCTCCAAGTCTTTTAGGGGTGGCACTTCACTACAATGCAGGACTTTCCAGCCAGGCCTGTGTCTGGGGCAGTCACTCATCACTGCAGGTTTGCAGACCCCAGTGTAACCTCAGTCACCACCGTCCCTCTGCCCACTGGGAAAAGCTTTGGTCACTAAAGAGTTTTGACCCACGTGAAGCAGGATACAGACATGGGGGACCAGGACCCCAAAGAAAAGGGACAGGGCTCACACCGGACACTGGGATCAGTTTCTGTTCCCACCAATATGCTGGAGAAAGTACCCAGCATTAAGGGATTACAGCTCTGGGGGTTTAGAGACACACTCTCACATCCATCTGCGCCAGGTTTCACGCAGAAGTCCTGATAGAAACAAAACCCCAAACCATGAAAGATGTGTATGCAAGCTGTGATAAATAACAGCCTGTCTGTGCAGGCCAAAGGGCCTTCTCTGCTCTATACAGTCACCCTGGTTTGGGAGGGACAAAGCCACCAGTTAATCCAGTCTCTGCCAAGCCATAACCAGCACAGCAAGAGCCAGCCTGCCTGCAGGGCCAAATTGGTGCCACACTCAGAGCACTCAGCTTTGGCACACCGCAGTCCCTGGAAAGCTGCAGAGGCCAGAATTGTGCCTCCCCAGGCTCAGCTTCCCTGCTCTCTGCTGCTCTGGAGCGAGCCCTCAGTCTGAGCTCAGGTTGCAGATAAATGCTCCACCAGACATAAACCAATTTTTTCCCCTTCCCCCAAAATATCCCACTTTGCATAATCAAGCCCCACCTTATCCCTGCTCGAGGCAAAGCACATGTGGGGATTGAGCCTTGGGAGAAAGCTGGGCCACAGCACACAAAGTTACATTTATAAAATGTAAAGCAGAATAAAAACCCCTTGAACCTACTTCTCCCCACATTCCAGCTCTCCCAGAAATTGCCAGAACCATCCCAGGAGCTCTGGGTCAGCTGAGCCCCACACATCCTGACCCCAGACAATACCTCCTCACTGCTGAGAGCAAACAGCTGCTGCTTTTAAACCCTCCAGAGGGTTTAAGAGTGGAGCACCTGCACCAGCAGCTGATGGCACTCACTGCTCTTCAATTAAGCTAATTTTGCACCAGGGGGGAGACAACTGTGTGACTGCTGGCCAGGACAGCCCGTTCCCCTGGCCCCTGCACTGTGACAATGACCTGCAGCAGGTCCTGGAGGTGCCTCCATGTCCCAGCAAGAGCAGGGAAACACCAGAGTGGCTCTGTGAGCACAGGAGGAGTCTCGGACCCCCTTTTCACAGCACAGCCACTGTCCCTGTGCTCTGGCTCCAGCAGACCTTCACCCAGCCCCGCTCATTCCAGCTCTGGTATTGATGATCCAGCACAGTGGCCTGGATGACAGCAGCAAATATCCCTGTTTTAAACAGCTTTCTCCTGCAACAGGAAGCTGTGAGAGTGTGGTGTGCTCTGATAAACATCAGAGGTGCCAGACTGAGGTAGGAGACACCCGAGCCCAGAGCTTCCAAACCAGCAGGAAATGTCCCAGGTACAGCACAACCCAAATCTGCCCCCTCCTCCTCCATGAGGTGCTCAGAAAAGGAAACATCAAACATCCACGGCCTCTCTTTTCCTCCACAGGGCTCAAACTGGGATTGGTGCCTCCTTCTGCACGTGCCAGGGGAAAAAAGCCACTGCAGGCAGCCCTGGGGGAGGAGCACAGAGGGTGCCAGCAGGACACGGGGTATTTTTAGGGCACAGAAGGCACCTCCAAAGTGTCACCCCTGGTCTTACCCTCACCCAGAGATGGGTCCCTCAGAGCTGTGCTGAACATCCATAAATCTTTTCAGTGGGACAGGTGGTCATTAGAGATGCTCCTTCCCAATCCTTTGTATCTTCATCCATCAGTCAGCTCTCTGCTGGAGAAGGTTCCTTCCATCCTGCAGAGTTTCAGAAGTAATTTGCAGATATCTCAACTTGCCCAGTAATTTTGTTCCTTATTAAGTATTGCTAATGACAGGGTTTTAGACTCTTGGCCATACATCCACTTTCTGTTCTAGTATAAATTTTAATCTGTCTTCCCTCTTCCTTCTAGACAAGTCTTTAAAAAAATTACTGGAAGAAAAAAGGAAAGCACCAAGTAATTGAAAAGAGCTGCTAAGAACAGAAAGAAAGGAAAGCTAAGGAAAGTTATAATGATTGAAAAGTTCAATGAAATCAGAGGAAATCAGTAAAAAAATCCAATTTTTAATGAAATAGATGGTGAGGTGTTACTGGTACATGGCAGCAGATCCCTGGAAGGTGAGCTCTGTTTTCCCACCCCAGGTCAGGCTCCCACCTCCATGGGCCACTTCAAAACCATCACCCCACTCCCCTTCCCTTGTTTAAACCAGAGCTGCCTTTTCTCCTCTCCATTCACCTCAAGCTAAACCTTTTCATCTGGTGCTTTCAAAGCCTAACCAATAAAATGCTGAAACCAATAAAACTGTTTGTGAGGGGAAAGTTTTCTGAAGAAAGCAAGCACAAAAGATGACGTTTTACCAAAAGCTACAGGCAGAAAGTGGGAGGCTGGGGTTGAAAAGCCCATGCAGATGAATCTTGAATGGTCTATTCTCACCATCATAATGAGCACATACATGATTAATGAAAATATTTATCCTCATAACCCACTGCAGCAAGTTAATATTTAATCCAAAGTCCACGTGAAAGCCCAGCCTCTCCTGGCTGCTCACCTACCTTCTTGTTTCCTTGGAAATCTCTGAACTCTGCCAGCTGACCTGAGATTTGGCTCTTGGGGGCTGGCTTTTCCTGGCTTTCTGCATCAGTCCCACACCTTTTGATCCCGAAAGCTCTGCCACCTGGGACCTACAAGGTTTCTCAGATAATCCCGTGGAGCCAGGGCTGTGTGACGTGCCTCACTTTGATATTCAAGGCAAAGCCGGACAGCCCACACATGAAAAGACATCCTTCCCTTTCTTCCCAGGCTTAATTTCATCTGCAAATTAAACATATCGAGACAGATATTTATAGAGGAATGCCCTGATCCTCCCGGGAGGGCCCTGCAGTCTCCAATGTGTAATTTTGCTTTAGGAATATGATTTTAATCTTGACTTTTTTCCGAGGCTGGTGGCAGGAGAAGGGAAGGGCAGGGAAGGGGCAATGCTGGAGGTGGGGCTCTCCTCTGCTCCCCCACAGTCTGAGCCCTGGGCTGATGCAGTGTGGGGTGGTTGGATGTACACAGGGGGTCCAGGCTCTTTCTGCTTCTCTGTCCTTGTCCTCTGCAAAGTTGTCTCAGGACATGGGCCCTAAAAGGTGACAATTTTTACTTTTGAAAGAACGGAGTCTGCAAACTTTGCCAGCAAGAGCTTTCAGCTGTGACTTACAAAAAATGCCAAACCAAACTAACCTTCTTTAAAAATGGTGCACAGATGGAAACAGCTGCTCAGCCCTGGGTCCTGGTGGCCCTTTGGGACAAGGGGCTCACACAGAGTCGTCCATCCCCCTGTATCCCAGTCCTCCATCCCACATTTTCACTGTGGGCCACCCCCAGCACTAAAAAAAACACCCACAAAAAGGGAATATTTTGGCTTATGTCACTTACAGATATGCCCTAGAGCAGAGGATAAAGGACCTTTATTTTTTCTTCCAGTAAAAAATTTTCATTTTATCTTCTTGTTAACGAGTAACTCAGTGCTATTCCTTTGCCCAGCATCACTCACTTAAACATCCTCCTGATGGGAAGAGTTCAGGGGAGGGAAACTTGCAGGAAAGATGGTTTCAGTAGTAATAAGAAGGGGGATTTTGGCACATTTCTGCATGCTATGAGGTATGTCTTTAAGCTTCAGTAAACTTTTGGAGTCCCTGGGAAGCTGGTAATATGCCTTTGAAGGAAGTATGACTTATGAAATTGCAGTTTTTAGCTTAGCTGGGTAATGTTAATGAGAAAATATCATGGGCTGCGGGTGGAAGTCTCCTGAATCCCATAAGTTAGGAGTAAATTATTCTGTTTTCCTAAATGAAGCAGCGCTGTGCAATGCTGCTCCTAAATCAGGCTGAGGGAGAGAATTATTTATTAATTTGTGAAGGTGCAGAGAGAAGCTCAGGCAAATAAATACAAACTAAACTGCGTGAGAGAGTTACAAACTTGAGCTTGCTGTGGGCATGGAAGAAAAGGTTTTGTGAGAAGGAGCAGGAGGGTTGGGACCAGCACCTTGTGTGAAGGAGGCAAGGTGAGGAGCTGGAGGTGCAGGGACAAATCCTCCTTTCTGCTGGAGCCACAGTGAAGATGATCAAACCCCCCCCAAGCTTTCAGCTGCAGTGCAGCAGCTTCCCGTAATTAAAGCTTGAGCTCTGCAGCTCTGCCCGTGCCTGCTGCAGCCCGGCTGCACTTCAAAGCGAGATGTTTCCCACGAGGACAGCTCCCACATCAGGGAATTCGGGGTTTGATGCACACTCCAGTGTGTAAGTGATGGCCCAGCCATGTCCCTGAACAGCAGCTCACACTGACCAGGTGATGCCACATCCCCCCGGGGCTCCTGGTGCTCCGTGGTGCCCTGGCTTTGGCCAGCACAGCTTAACCAAGGCTCCATCCCTGGAGCAGGAGCCCTCTGGGGCTCCCAGCCCCTCTGGGCTCGGCAGGTACCCCACAGCTCAGCTTCCCCTCCTGCCAGCACCTGGCCTCCTACCCAGAGAGGATTTATTCCTCCCTGAGCAGGTCTGCACTGCTGGCGTTAATCAGGGAGATGGACGAGTACAAGCCCGTTTATTGTGCACTGTGGGTGAGTGATAAGTCTGTGCTGGTGCCTGGGATAGCAATCAGGAGAAGGGAGCCAAAGGAAAAGGAGGGAAGAGCAGCATTGTGGGTAAATATGTGCACTTCTGCTGGTGATTACCCTCCAAGTAATTAGTTTTTAAATCAGGCAGACGTTTCGGGAACTACTCGCTATGAGCTGCTTTAATTATTTATGCTCCCTTTTATTCTTATTATTTATAGTCCTCCTCTTTGGCTGGAGATGCTCTTTGGAACCTGACCCACCTCCAGCCCTCCCTGGCCCAGCAGCTGCCTCCTCCAGGGCTGCCAGGCACCCCCAGAGCCCGGCTGTGCTGGGGGGACCCCTCTCCCTCCCAAGCCAGGCAAGGCAAGCCAGGGCCCATCCTTGCTGTGGAAAGCCCTGTTCAGCTCGCTAATTAAACTCTCACTCATCTTCATTTCCCTCATTTGTTAAAGTGAGGCCACTCAATAAGCCATTAGTGGAAGTTCCTTTCTGCCAGCCCAGGCATCCTGAGGCACATTTCCCTTGGAGATGGCTGGGGAGGGTGTGGGCAGGGGGAGCAGCTCCTTGCCTGCCCCCTCCTCTGCCCAAACCCTCCCCGTCCAGCCCCTCCCAGGTCACTCCTGCCCTTTGGCCAAGGCTCTGGGGAGCGAGGGGGAATTTTGCAATGGCCAACCCTTGCCCCAGCTGGGATTTTTCCCACAGCACCACACAAGTCCCTGTTCCATCAGAGTATCTGGTGTTGCTGTCTCTTCACCAGCCCCACCTCTCTGGAGTTCCTAACATCTGGAAGCCATTCCCTGCACCATTCCCATGAAGGGACCTCTGACCCCTTGAGCTCCTCCTCTGGGCCAAACAAAAGCTGCCCTTACTGCTGAGCTGGGGAATTTTGCCTGCTTTCCCCTCTCTCCATCCACAAACCATTTCTCAACGTGTCACCAGCACAGCATCTGCCTGGGAAGCCCTGGAGCATCCTCTGTCCCATCTCCCACACATGCTCAGACACCAGCAATGAGGAAAACTGCAAAAAGACCCCAAATCCCAGCACAAGAAAAAGCACAAGATGGGGGAAAACTGCTGTAGGTTCCTCCAGGAGCAAGGCCCATGGCCCATGTTTGTAGTTACTACAACCACAGGTTGATTTTCCCTGCTCCCTCCCTAGGAGCTTTTGTTCTGGGTCTTGCTCTGGTTACAACAGTGAGAACACCTTGACTTTGCTGCTTCTCACCCTGGAATCATTTGTGAGCTGTGGGAGTGAGGGGGATTTGGGCTAAAACAGCCACAGAACTGCTGCGCAGCCCAAAAAATGAAAGGGTGTTGGTAAGGATGGGTTTGGCACTGGGGCAAAGGGGGCCCCATCACTGCACTCCTCACTGGGTGCCACGTGAGATGAGACAATTCACTGCACCAAACCCCAGGTTTCTGCCAGCAGAAAAGCAGAGTTAAAATGTACATAAGCCTGTCCTGTGCTCTAGAGCCCCACAGGAACCTGACCTGAGTGCTGTCCTGCTGGGTTTGTTTTCATCCAGTCCCACAGCCACAGAATCTCAGAGGGGCTGAGGCTGGAAAGTACTTCTGGAAGTCACTGGCTCCAGCCCCAGCTTCAGCAGGGTCACCTAGAGCTCCAGGTGGCTTCTGAGTTCAACTACTCAGGGGGAAAAATACGATAAACACGTCAGACAGAGATTAAACCTGAGGGGACAGTGTCAGACCTGTGACACCAGGGAAAAATGTGTTTTTCAGGATGGCCAAGCTTCCAAGGGAAGCCAACTTCCAAGGGCATCCCAAGGCCAACCCTGCAGTCATGAAGGGTTTTGAAGACCATCTGCCTGTGGAGCCAAAGCCACATTCATGTGAAAAACAAGCTCCTGCCTGCCCTTGAACTAGGGACAACCCACTCCTCCATAAAAACACCAGGAAGCACAGTGGGAACAGCTTCACCATGGAAGCAGAGGGACAGGATCCACCTGCCTCCTTCAGGATCAGGCTGGCTCCATCCCAAAGGTGCTCAGCAGAATCAGCTCCAGCAGTCTGTAGGGTACCTGGGGCAGGTGTCTGAAGTGGGATGAGTCAAGGGGGTCAGGAATTCTCTTTCACCCTAAACAGGGCAGTTCTGGGGCTGGGCTCTCTCATGACCCCCAGCCCTACAGGATCCATGCAGCAACGATTGCACCAAGGCTGGGAACAGACATTTCCAAACAAGCCTCCTTCTATTTGCATTCGAAACATTTATTTTGGGAAATACATATTAAACACTATTATTTATACAAAAATGGACTAAATTTTCATAATGCTTATAACCCCCAAAAGGCCATTTTAATAGATCTGGATGAAGGGTTTTTTTATTGTATTATTTTCTTTTTTTTTCCTTCCAAAAAAGAAAGTCAGGTTACAAAGGAGAAAGCGGCGTGTCTTGCTTGGCCCAGCTTGAGATACCAACTAGAGGAAAAAAAAAGTTTAAGATGGCATTTGCAGAAGTGCCTCACACAAGAGATTTTTCTCCCCTTTCAGTCTTTTTTTAACACTTGAAATATATTTTTTTTTCAGTTAATACGTTTTTTGTTGTTGTTTTGCTAAAATATAGCAAGTCAGCAAGTAGAGAATTGCTGTTCCCCAAAAGCTCTGTGGGGCTGTTGTGGAGGGGGAATGTGAGTGAAGGGGAGAAGGGATTCTCACAATGCACCACCCTCCCCACACCCCTTTGGCTGCTGGGGGGGACGTGTGGGGAGCTCCTGAAAACCTGGGCATCCCCAGCAAGGGGAGAGCAACCTCCTCCCTCCTCCTGGTCACCTGTGCTGAGCCAGGCTCTGTCCCCCGTGGGCTCTGCAGGTGCCTTCCAGTGCTAGAGGATGGGACACGCTGCCACTTTAGTGTGTGCCCCCAAAAATGGGTGATTTGCAGGAAGTTTTTTTCCCTTAGAGAGGACTGGGAGACTGGTGCACACCAGAAAGGCAAGAGGAGCTGGGGAGAGGGGCAGGACTGCAGAGCTTTGCTCCAGGTCCCCCTGCTCCTGTGTCACAATGCTACCTAACGCTTGCAGGGTCTGATTTACTGGAGACACACAGGAAGAGGAGGGTCTGGGGGCAGAGCAGGGGGAGCAGCACCCACAAACACCCCCAGAGGTGCAGGGCTCGGTCAGCACATGCACAGACCCCCTGCACAAGGACCAGCAAAACAGGAGCATCTTCCCTGGACACACAGGCGACCCAGGAAATGAAAAGGGATTAACAGATACCCAAGAGCCTCCTGTGATGTAGGGAAAAGCCCAAGAATCACAAGGGTCAGACAGGACAACCCTCTGCCTCCCCCCACTGCTTTGCAGAGACGAAATTCCACGCTCAGCTCCCTCAGGACAAACACAGTCAGAGCCTTCAGCAGACAAAGACCCACCCAACAGAATGACAAATAAATACACAAGTGTTCCCAGGACATCAGCCACAGCTCTGGCCTGAGGGAGAGGGAACGAGAGTCTCTACAGAGGTTCACAGCCTTTTGCAGGCTGCAGAGACAGACAAGGCAGACCCTCCCTCCCCTCTCCCTGGACTGCAAGGTCACAGTCTGAAAAGGCACTTCTCCCAAAGCAGGTCGCTCTGCCTGGCCGGGGGTCGGTGACAGGCGAGGTGACACCTCAACACTCCCAGTTTATTGCATGTAGACAGGGTACAGGGGTCAGGCTGGGGGCTGGCAGGTCCCAGAGGGCTGCAGAGGGCTCGGAGGAGGTGGCAGGAGACAAGGATGGCACTGTCTTGCTCTCTTCACCCCACCGCACCTTGTTCCGAAGGCCACGTTCACCTGGAGGAACCCTCGCCTTCAATGGACGGAGAGGGGCCCCTGCATGGAGGGGCTGGAAGGGCTCCCAGGGCACCCCAACCCTGCTGGCCCCGCAGATCTGCTCCCCTGGGCTCACCTGTGGGGCCAGAGCTGGGGGCAAGCGAGAGCCTGACCTCCACAGAGGGACAGTCCCCAGCCCAGGGACGCTGCTCTGGGGGCTGAGCACAAAACTCATGGCACAAAGCGGGGGGAGAGCGGCCACCCCGCTCCACGTCTGGTTATTTGGTCAGTTAACATGGCAGGGGCTCGGGGACCGGGGCAAGAGGGACAGTGGCAGAGGATTTATATAAAAATAAAGGGGGAAGAGGGGAGAATAGCGAGCGTGAGCGAGCGAGGTCCTGGCTGCAGCGCGGGACGGTCACATCTCGTTGGCCACCAGCTCGTTGTCAGCCACGCCGTTGGACAGGGAGCTCTGGCCCTCGTTCAGCCTCTTCACCCTGTAGGCTTCAAAGTGGATGTTGCTGGTAATATCCTTGATGTTCTGCATGTGTGTCCTGCAGGGAAGGGAGATGGAGCAATCACACCTTGCTGGGCACAGCTCGGCCAGCCCAGCCTCTGCACCCCAAACACCCCCCAGTCCCAATGTCCCCTCCTGCCTCGCTGGTTAACGGTGCCTTTAGGGCACGGGAGGGACATAAAGGCAATAAGGGGCAGCATTACTGGGCAGCAGGAGCAGAAGCCTTCACTTGTGCCTGGGGACACAGGAGCTGTGGCTGCAGAACACCCACCCAGCCAGATCCCGACCCTGCCGGTCCTGGGGCGAGATTTTGTAGCCCCACACAACTCAGCCAGCAAGAGATCATGTGTGCAGAGTTCACCCTGCAGCCAAACTGGGGAGGAGCCCAATGCCTCCTCTCTAGCAAGCCCCAGGGGCTCAGCCTCCCTCTCCCCCACAGCAGGGACACTTCCTTCAAGAGGGACCAGCCACCACCCAGACCCCACAACGACACCCCAGTGCAGGGTGATGTCTGAACTGGGGCTGAGATCTGGCACTGGTGAGGGACCACTAAGGCCAAAAGCTGCTTGCAGGCGAGCTGGAGCCACACTGCCAGCAATCCTGGAGCGTGTCCTGACCCCTCCAGTGCTCCTCTTCCCCTTGAACCCAGTAGTGCAGCTGAGAAAAGCCCCCAAAGAGTGGGGCCACCCCTTGCAGAGGGGCAGGCAGGGCTGGAGGGGTGAATGGGTGGAGGGATGGAGCTGCAGAGCAAAGCAGCAGCTGCTTCAAGCTGTGCTGGGCTGTCCCCTTTCCCTGGATGCCACCTGGTGACCAAAGGCTCTGGGGACAGGGCACTGACCTGATGAGGAGGTCCCGCAGGTAGGCGAACTCACAGTGTGTTGTGTTCTCCACTGGCAAGAGAGACAGAAACCATCAGTGAGCACCCATGGCCACCACCCAGGGCAAGCAGGGCCTGGGGGCTCCCCCAGCGTGTGGAGGGCTCCAATGGGCACTGACACCCCAGGGTGCAAGTGCAGGACCCAAGAGGCCTCTTTGCTGCTGCAAAGCTGGCACCAGGTCCCTGCCCCAGCTCACCCTGGTGGGGTCTGACTGAGCATCCACAGCCCCTTCCCAGTGTCCCACCAAGGAGGGAGCTCCCAACAGCACCCCCAGCACAGTGCTGGGACCCCCAGAACCCCAAACAAGGCAGGGGAAGGGCCCTGGTGAGCTTTGCAGGGAGCACCAGGCGTGTCTCCACAGAAGTTTCATCTGTAGCCCAGCCATGAGCACCCTGCAGTATCCCAGGCACGCTGGTGAGAGCTGTGCAAGGACATGAACTCCTGCTGTCAAAGGCTACTGCTGGCAGAAAGAGGAGTGCTTGCAAAAGGGAAAAATCAAGGGGTGCTGCTCCACCACAACCAGTCTGATAGCTGCTATTTTACCTCTAATTTTACTCAATTTAGAGGAAGAACTCCTTTTTAATTTTTTCTTTTTTACCCAAACAATCCTGTACATAGAATAGCAGAATCCTTTATGTTGGAGAAGACCTCTAAGATCATTGAGTCCAACTGTTAAACATCATGCAGGAATGGCAAAACACAAACAAGACTGCTGTGCAAAGGCTGCCTGTGGCCATGGCTGTGTCCTGGGGGTCTCCCTGTGCTGAAGGCAGATTCCTTCACAAGTAGAAGGTGAGGGTTTAATGAATTCCACTGAACTCAGAATGTTCAGGGACACAGCACGAGAGGGCAGCAGAGCTTCAAAATACACTCATTTTCCTGGCAGCTTTGTTAAACCATCCCTCAACACAGGATTCCTATTAAAAAGACTGGTAAATGAGAGGAACCTGTGAAGTGAAGGGGAGGAAGATGAGAGGGGTGGCACTGGAGATGAGCCAGCTGGCTGCCAGAAACCATGAACAGGGAAATGTGTAGATGTGCAGGAGCCAGGAGCTTTCATCTAGTCTTTAAACCATGATTGTAAAACGGGGGAGAAAAAAGGGAGATGCTGATGGGAAATGGAAGAGGGAAGAGATCCCACAAGGGCATCAACCAAAGGCATGGTGGAGGGTACAGATGCCAGGGGAAGGTTCTAACAGGGGCTTGAGACATGGGGATGTCACTGGTGTGCCCCCAAATCCTGCCATCAGGCAATTAACTGTGCACAAATCACAACCCCAGAAATGTCCCCTCCAGCAATCAGCAGCCCCCCAAGATACACAAAGGCCCAGGAACCCAGCACAGGAGCATTGGCCAAGGTGTTTCCAGTCCTCAAACATCAGGAAAATTATCTTTTTTTGGAGGGGCAGGGAAGCACCACATCCACCTCAACTTCTACTGCTGGTTTTGGACTTTAGTGCCTTCTGCCAGGGCAGGGAGATGGGCTCAAATGGGGAAGCAAGGATGAGGTACCTTCAATGGTGCCCCACTTGGTCTTCCTCCCAAGGATTCTTCTTCCATTCACCTGATACTCCTGGTCACTGCCCACCACTGCAAATGGGATCATTTCCTGTGAGAAAAGAGAAAAACAAGGCTGTGATTTCTTCCCGAGAACTGGTCAGAAAACCAAACCAGTGAGCAAAGTCCTACACTGAGCTGTTTCCAGGAGGGTTTCATGGGATGAGCTGGTTTGCCTCTGATGCTCCTGAGCAGTGCTGCCTGCCAGGGCCCACAGGCAGCCCAGGACTGGGTACCAGCATCTCTTGCACATGTGCCCAACATAAAACCAGCCAAAACCCAGCCTAGTCCAGTCCCTCACTGGCAGGCACCAGGTACAGCTGGAGCAAAGGTATCCCAAAGCTTCCCTGGGAATTGCCCCCAGCACCTGACAACATGTGGCCAATTCATCTCCTGATCCAACTTGGTGTCTTTGAACTTCAGAGTCCCTAAAAGACATTTTTCTTCCTCGAGTTTGTCCGATCCACTTTACTGTGCCAAAAAATTGCTGGCTGATTCCTGCAGCATGGAATTGCCAGCTGCAGGCAGCCTACAGGCAAAATTCCATCCCAGTGCTGGGAAGGCTGCTGCCCTAGTCAGGGATGGGCAGGCAGCTCTGTTCCCTGACCCTGGGGCAGGGGAAGGGCATGGACCCTCTGCTGAGGGCACCTGGCAGGGGTGGAGGTGGGGAAGGAGTATGGACAGGACACCTTCCCCACGAGCCTTTCTCACCCTCTTTCCACCCCTGCTCTGAGCTCTGGCAGGATCCCTGCTGCTGGGCAGACCCCATGGACAGGGCACAGCAGCCTTGGGAAGAAAACAGAGGCCTTTAGGAAGGGAACCCTGAGGACATGCCCAGCCCCTGGAGCTGCAGGGCCATGCACTGACCCGGAATTTCTCGTTCACCAGCCGATCCTCGGAGTCCTCATCAAACTCCTTCTGGGGGTACACGTCGATCCCGTTGGCCAGGAGGTCAGCCATTATCTAGGAGGGAAGAGCAGAGGGACAGGTGAGGGACAGGCAGGCACAGGAGCTGCACTCCCACCAGGGCAGCTGCTCCCAA
The DNA here is from genome assembly GCA_013399835.1 of Leptocoma aspasia. NCBI lineage: Eukaryota > Metazoa > Chordata > Aves > Passeriformes > Nectariniidae > Leptocoma > Leptocoma aspasia. Next base: position 68,395 of record VXAX01004879.1, on the reverse strand, counting down.
AAGGGTCTCTGAGTGATGGCCACCAGTCACAGCAGCGTCCAGCAGCAGCATCCTCCCTCGCCATCCCAAACACGGCCCACCTGGGGGACAGAGACCTGTCTCACCTGCCACACACCCACCAGGAGCTTGCCCTGGAACCTCTGCAAGAACCTGGTGCTAAGACACAGCTCAGGCAGACAGTGAGATGAAGTTACATGAGCTGGATGTTGTTTAGGGATTGGAAAAGACAAGAAGACAACCCAAGCTGCCCAAGCAAAGGGGAACACAGCTGCCAGGCTTGTAACACAAAGGTGAAAAGCTGCTCTCTGGTGTTTGTTTACACTCCTTGGAAAAGGAGCTTGATCTGGGGGGACAAGAACACAGCCTGGAAGGGCAGACTCTAAGGACTTCGCCTCTGTGCAAGGCCAAGAGATGCTGAAATCTGATTCCTGGGTGGAGGCTCAGCTCACAGGGAGCTTGAAGGATCAACCTTCTCCTACAACGCTGCAAACCCCAACCCAGGCTGGCAGCAGCTCCCACCACTTCCTATGGCAACAACTCCACACCAGTCCTACTGTGCAGGCTGGCAAAGAAGTGGATCCAGCCCAGGGGATGCCCCCAGCCTCCCACCCCTTACCAAACCCACACACCGAGCTGAGGGGAACAACCCAACAAAGCCAGCTGCAGGGAGCACATTCCACTCCCTCAGCACAGCACTGGCACCAACCTGCAGCCAGGCTGGGGCTTCACATCCCCTGCCCACCCCATCCAAACCCAAAACCTGTCATCTCTCTGAACCAGCTACACCCCAGATGCTTTTGGAAGCACACACACAGGCACACTGGAATGAGTGGAAAAAGTCCCAGCCTGTGCCCAGCTGGCCTGATTTCCTGCCCTCTCATCTGCTGGGGGCAAACACACCATGTGGCTACATGTTCTCCCTCCATCCGAAAGGATTTGGGAGGTCTGGTTATAATCAGGAAGCAATCAGACATAGGGTGAGCTCATCCTGTGCTGAGCCAGTGCAGAACCAGGCACTGTCCCCATGGTCTCCCATGGTATCAGCAGCCAAGGGTGCCCAGGTGACATTTGAGGTCCCAGACTGGCTTTGTAGTGCCAGAGCCAGCCAGTGACCTGCAGACACAGGGATGTGTGCACTGGTAACCTCTGAATGGAGCCAGCAGCCTGCAGAAGCCACCACAGAGCCAGAGGCTCCAAGGACTCACTCCTCTGTGTCCCCTCACCAGCTCCTTGCAGAGCTCTGTGCAAACAGCCTGGCAAGCCAAGCAAGCTCAGCCTGGGCCACCCCTCAGCTCCATTCCCAACCAGCCTCTAGCCAAGGAAATTGCTTGGATTTGGATTTGGAAATTGCTTGGAGAGTTTGGATTAGCCCCCCAAAACCAGACTGGGTATTTCAGTGCCTGATGCTGCTCATTAAGAACTGGGAAGGAGAGGCTCCCACACTGGTGTGGGAAGGAGCAGCTCACCCTCTCCTGCAAGGGGGCATGGAACCACCCCTAGCTAAGCTCTCATCCTGTCCACAACCAAAGGAGTGGCCCCTAAAACTACCCTTTTGGCAAGACTCTCTTTCCCTTTACTTCTCCCAGGTCAGACTCATGGATCAAGGAGCTTGGTGGTTTTTATTTCTGCAGGAATGCTGAGGCCATCACGCCTGCAGCCACATCCATCGCCCACACAAACAGATTTACAGTCCCTTACCAAACTGTGGATTCAGACAGCCCCTCCTCAGCTCCCAACCACGGGAATTTCATACCTTGCTTCCCTCTTAAATCTCGCCCAGCTGAGCTCAGCAAACCCACACGTTTTTGACTGGTTCCTGTATCAGTGTTGCAGAGGGAGCTACGTGCATCAGCCTCCCAAAAAACCAGAAACCAGCCTGAAAATAACAACAACAATAACAAAGGAGGCAGGAGGAGCAGGCCTGGAGACGTAGAGCTCCAAACTTATCCTGCACTGACCAAGATCCAAGAGAAACACGAGGAAGCGCCCGGAGAGCAGGCCTACCCTGCGGCCACGCGGGATCGCTCCGAGCTGCAGCCGGAGGAATGCGCTGGGCTCCCGGCCAGGCACTGCCTGCACAGCCCTGCCAGGAGAGCCCCGAGGGGGGCAGGGGCAGCAGGGGATGGGGTAGCACAGATGGGAGCCCGGGGAAGGGGCAGCAGCCCCTTACCCGTTGTTTGAAGTAGTCCCTCTCCTCCAGCGTTAGCGTGTCGGCTTTGGCGATCACCGGGACGATGTTGACCACTTTGCTCAGGCGCTTCATGAACTCGATGTCCAACGGCCGGAGCCTGGAAAACAGCAGGAAAAAAGGGATTTGCACTCTGAGGCTGCTGCAATCCCCTGGCAGGGAGGGGCATTCAAAGAGCAGACAGAGAGGGAATCACTTCCTTTTAGACAGGATAAGTAAAGACATTTTCTTAAAAGCACAACAGCGCAGAGAGGGTTTGAAAAGGCTTTAAACATTTCCCTTTCAAAGCTGCCGCTATCGCCTGTGAACCCTCACAAAGCCCCACGAAGTGGCAGAGGCTTTTATCTCTGCAGGGCCACAGGGGACTGCAGGAGCTTGCCCAGAGCTACTGGTGTCCTTGGTGGAGCTGGGAGAGAGCAGGGTAATGCTGGCTGCAGGGCCAGCCCGCTGCCATGGACAAATCAAAACCTGCTCCAGCTCTATCCAAGCTGTCACCAACCATCCAGGGACAGCACAACATGGAAATGGCCACAGGTGACCGTCCCTGCTCACGCTCCCCACTGTGCTGAGCACCAGTCCGTGGTTATGCACAAGCTGGGAGTGCCTCTCACATTCATCAGCTGGGATTAAAAAAAGCTCTGGAAATTCTCCAGGGGCTCACAGAGCACAGAAGAGATGCTGCTTGTTCCAGAGGGCGAGAATGTCAGGAAATCTCTACAGCAAAAGTCTCAGCAGAGGAAAGCTGCAGAGATTGCACAACCCCAGTGATCAGCACCTCGGGAATCCCTCCCTGCTGACAGCACGGACACGGCTCCACTTCCACACTGCTCCACATCCAAGGCCTGCAGACAGCCATGAAGGCACCTGGCCATGATCCCCTCCCTGCTCCTCAGTCCTCCCTGAAGGTGTTTTAACTGCTGGGGGTCCCAAACCAGGAGAAAACCCTCCTTGGGACACCTCCAGTTGCTGCAGGTCCCCCTCGGTGGCTCTGAAGGTGATGGGGACATGCAGCACAGTCGAGTAGGTGTTGTCTTGAAAAGGAAACCTGGAGGTTCCAGGGTCAAGGATCACCTCTGGGGCAGGAGCCTGTTTGAAATGAGCCCTCATTGAAGGGCCAAGAGAGCACCCACTGACAACACACTCAAGCCAAACCCCACCATGGTCTCCTCGGGCCCTACAAAGGGCTCAGAGACCCCTGAGACCCAAGCACAGGAGTGCAGAAGGGAAAGGACTGATCCTGCCCCCCAGCAGCCACCAGGCAGTGTCCCCATCCCACAGGGACACCTCTGCCTGGCTCCAGTGCTGAGGGAGGGACATTCAGCCCCAGAGAGACCCACTCAGCTCCAGCTGACCTGAAAACAGCTGCTCAAGGCTGCCCCAGAGCAGCCAGCACTGGTGACCCAGCTGAACCCTCCCCTGGTCATCCCCTCTCCCAGGGATGGAGCTGGACTGTGCCAGGTGGATCTTGTCCCCACACACCAACAACACACACAGCCCTGAGCATGTCATTAGCACAGGGACAAACGAGGTCCTAACACAAACACAGGGCCACAGATCACCCTGGGCCTGAGGAAAGAGAGATTTTGGCTATTAAAGGGAAAAAAGAATAGAAAAAACCACAAGGAACCCCCCATGGACACATCTAAGCTGACTTGCTGCTGGCAAACATTGTTTGGAGCTCTGCATAATGTATTTCCCAGACCTCCAAGAAGTAATGCAGTAATGCTCCTTTCCCAGCAGAATTCTTTCCCCTCCTCTCTCTTTGCTATTTTCCAAACAATTTTTCTCCTCTAAAAGCTTCTTCCCCACTGAGGCTGTGTTCCTGCCTCTTTCATCAGCTTTTCCTTTAAAGACCAGGATGCATACAGAGAGAATGCAGATGAATCCACAATCAGGCAGAAATCTGAGTTGCAGCTCAATCTACATGTTAAAAGCTCAGTTCCATCCCTCAGATCCCTCACACATCCGGAGGATGCTGAGGATGCCACACAGAGCCAGGAGAGGAAGCAGAGCCAGAGCCTGCCCACACCCCTGCTGTGTCCAGCAGCATCCCCCAGGCACAGTGACCCTGTCCATCTGCACCCAGGCACCTCTGACACAACTTTCTTCTCCCATGGGCTCCTGCAAGTGCCTCATCCACAGAGGTCACCTCCCTGCACCACCCTGAGACCGCCAAGGGACCCCCCAGCAGAGCAAATGTATGTTTTTAGGGTTTTCTGCAGGTTTCTAGATATTCTAGAATATCTAGATATCAACTCCTTCTAGGTAGGTAGCTCCCCCAAAACCTTAATTGTGTAAAAGAAAGTGAACCTTTTCACTAAGAACAATGCCTGCCTGTAGCTACATGTCACTTTCATGTGAGGACACCGTGGATTAAGGGGGTGACAAGTGCTATTTGCTCCAAGCACATCACAGAAGAGAAGGGAAGGCTCAAGAAAAAAAAAACCCAATCTACTTTCTTCCCCTTCCCCAAACGGTCCCTGATATTATTAACTTATGACATACACATATTAACTTATGACATACACATGTTGGGCTTTGCTGGGAGGGGTGGAGGAGCAAGGGGGAGTGGATGGGCTGGAGCAGGAGGTGCAGCATGGGCTCCAGCCACTCCAGCTGCTGCTGGTTGTTCCCTCATGCCCTCCTGCCTGGGGGAGGCTGTGCAGCTGGGCATGCCTTGCCAGGGCTGGGCACATGTTATGGTGGCCAGGACACATGTTGTTTCTGCCACTGTGCACAGACAGGATCTAAGCACAAGCTCGTTCCTGCTGGCTCCCCTGAAATGCTGTTACAGGAACCAAAATCCACAGTGAGCTGTGAAGTTATTTCCTTTTGGTGGTGCCCCAGATCAAACTAACAGCAGGAATCTGAGCTGTGTGTTAAGCAAACACCAGTGAGGACCCAGCAGCTGCCCAGCCCCATCACCTGCTCCAGGGTGGGTGGGCACCTGAGAGGGGCAGCCAGAGGGGAAAGAGGGAGTGGGTGGCAGTTCCTGAGCCACCAGCCCTGGTAGAGGCAGGAGAGGTGCTGATGAGGCCAGGCAGAGTTCCAGAGCCATTCCTGAGCTGAACAGAGCTTTGCAGGGGTCAGAGCAAGGATATTTATTGGGTGGCAGAGCCCAGCTTGTGCAGCTGCAGCTGAAAGCCCCTGCCAGCACCATCCTCAGCCTTCAAGGCACAGTTACATGGGAGTGTTACAGGCTGTGTGTGAACTGCATGGGCTGCAAAGCCTGTCCTGAACTCCCTTGTGAACTCCCTCATGCAGCAGAAACTTCTCTGCTGATTAACCCTGGAGCTGCCTGGAGGGCCAGACTGAAACAGAGCCAAGCAATCCTCTGCTCCAACCTCCAAATCTCTGCACCAACTTTGCTTTTTTTTTTTATCCCTCACTCCTTTTTATTTAAGAAAAAGCAAGCTCTCACCCAGTGCCCTGGCAGGCTTAACCCAGCTGCCTGCAGCATGCACAGGGGGTCCTGTGCCATGCCCACCCCCATCACCAGCAGCAGGCCCCAGGCAACACAAACACCCCGTGCAGGGGTGCAGCACCAAGCACCTGGGATGGCACGTGGAGCATGTGGATGGTGCCATGGGGACATGCTGGGGCTGGGTGACAATGTCCCCAGTGCAGGTCCCTACAGCTCTACCAGCCACTACCATCCTCCCAGTCACCTCTGGAGAAGACAGAGGCACCACAGCAAGGACCTCAATGCCCTTCCCATACCCTGCTGCAAGGGACCATGGACCTGCTGCCTCGGCCAGGGCACAAACTGCACCCAAGTTGTGTGTGACAGCCCCAGGACAAGGCTCCCACACAGGATCCTCTGCTACAGCACTGTCACAGCAGCTCCACCCTGCAGGAGAGGTGGTGACATCACCCTTTGTGTCTGTGGACACCACTGGGGAAAGCCTGTCCACGATGACGAAAAACATAATTTGGACTTCACAAGAGAGCAGAAAGTAACCCCAAAGGCTGCTCGAGCTCTCAGAGAAGCAAAATTTCCCATCAAGGTTCCCCTCCCAGTGGGGTTTGCCCCTCAGCTGGCAGGAGGGGATGGGTGACAGCAGGGACAGCCCCAGCTGGGCTCTCAGGCTGTGGGGAAAGAGGATCAGCACAGGGCTCAGCAACAACGGCCCCCAACTGCTGGGCTCGCTCAGAGATTGGAAACACATGTTCACTGGAGAGAAGGAAAAAAAGCAGCTGAAAATCCACACAATTGCTGTTGGCCGGCGGGTGAGAGAAACCAGAGCGCGGCGGGAGAGGCTCCGCCGGGGGACAGGCAACGGGGCCTCATCCCTGCCTCACTGCCAGGCACCCAGCACTCCAACCCTCCCAGCATCTGGTGTGTTTTCTAAGAGTTAAACAGCCAGAGGGGTGAGGAAAAGCTGGAGCACAGCTAATGCTGCAAGTCAGGCCTGCCGAGGCAGGGGCTGCAGATCCAGGCTGAGATTAGGGGGACCAACATGTTAGACTGGCCTAAAAATGTCATTTCCCTTTGAAACCTTCTCTGTTTTATTGTATTCAACCATACATGTTTTGTCAGCCCCTCTGCTCCTGATCAGTTACACAAGAGGGGCATAACTGGCCCATGCAGTCATTTTATTCCAGTGAAAGATGCATTTTTGGTCTACCCACTGACAGAAGCAAAACAAAGTCTTTTCTATTGGAATAAATCTCCACATGGGGAAGTGGAAAAGGCTGACATTAATGCAATGCTGGAGGCTTAAGTTTACTTTTGAAAACAGACCCAAAAACATCCCCAATGCAGACAGAGCCAGAAGTGGAAGGAATTGACACAAATCAAAAGGAAACTTAGGTCTCATTTTGTGTTGTGATACTTTAAGTCAAGACATACTTAAATCAAGACAAAGTCAAATTTTCAAGACATTTTAAGTGCCCCAGATTTTCAGGGTGGGCTGTGTGCCTAGGAGGGGGGGAAAAAAAAACAGAAAAGGAAAAAAAAAATAGAATGAGATCTGGGCTTTTGATGTTGTCACTTGAGAAGTGCCAGAGCCAGAAGAACTCTGGGCTGAATAAACAGCATCCCACTTACAGACTAGTCAAACAACCTACAAAATACCCTTATGGGGTGAGGATGTTCACTGCCTTGGAAGCACAAGGAAAACTGGCTTCTCCCCTTACAATGTCAGGGACAAAGAATAAAAAGTATTAATGTTCTGCTTGCAAAAGTAGCCTCTCCATCCAATTTGAGACCTGTGTCCATCCTTGGTCGAGCAAGCCAGGTGACCACAGCAAAGGCAGCAGCTCCCTGGAGCTCACAGAGGATTTCATGGCCCTTCAGAAGAGGAAACACTGCATTTCTCTGGGGTACAGCAGCTCTGCTGTGTTATTGCAAGGCCTCCAGATGATACAGCCCTAAGGACGGCTCCAAGCTGTCCCCAAGCTCCTCAAGCCCCAAAAAACAAGGGAGGATGCCAGGCAGAACTGCCCTGAGGGCTGAGCTGCTGGGACATGGAGAGGGAAGGCCGAGGGGCGCAGGGACAGCGGGGTACGTACGAGTGGCCCGTGGCTGGGATGAAATAAATACAGCAGTGCACCCGCGTGTCGGGGATCTGCTTCTTCCGGTTAATGTTGATCTCCTCCTGCAGGTACTTCTCGTACTGGTCATTGATGAACTTCATGATGGGCTGCCAGCTGCAGAGAGAGGGGAACACAGCATGGTGTGAGGGACCTGGGCCATCCTGACCTTCCCACCTGGCCTGATTGTGTGAGCAGAGCCTGCAGAGCCCGGGATGCTCAGCATCTCCTAAACCACAAACCTCAGGTGCTCACTGCTTAGCAACTCCATGCACTGCTGCAGGAGGGGATTTGCAGAATTCACAGAATGACTGGGTTGGAAGAGACCTTCAAGATCATCGAGTCCAACCCACGCCCTAACATCTCAATTCAGAATTCACAGAATGACTAGGTTGGAAAAGATCTTCAAGATCAAATTTACTGGCTGCTTTAGACAAGCAAGCGCCTAAAAAGTGCTCCCTTCTCTCCTGGACCTGGCTGTGGAGCAGCACATCACTGGGACCATGCCCTGGCTCCTTGCAGGGTGTCACAGCACAGGAGCATGAGCAGAATCAAAGCCCACAAGCCCAGCCCAGCTGGTGGTGGGGACAAGGTCCCTGCCATGGGTCAGCTCTGCCCAGCCCTGAGCCAGACACTGTGCCAGGGATCCCAGGCAGAGTTCAGCCTCCAGAGCCACATGAGCAGGGTCTGGGGACTGGCCCTGCTGGCACACAGCTGCTCCCAGCCACAAACAAAGGTTGTCTCATGCCTGGAACAGCAGGATGTTTGTGGCTCTCACGGGGAGCATGGCACTGCTCTGCCACCACAACAACCACCTTCCTGCTGCCCACGGAGCAGGGGGGCACAGTGCCAGGCTCCAGCCCTGGGCACAGGGTCAGGGTGTGCTGGGGCTCTCCTGCCCTCCCCCTGCCCCCAGGGCAGAGGGGCAGCTCACCAGTTCTCGTTGTTGATGTGGTCCCCAAAGCCCGGCGTGTCGATGACTGTCAGCTTCATGCGAACCCCCTTCTCCTCAATCTCTGAAAGAGAGGAAAGCTGGTGTGTGAGGCGAGTGTTGATGGGTGCTCTGGCCAAGCCCACCTTCCCAAAATCTGCTCCAGGGCTGGAGCTTGCTCCCAGGGGAAAAATGCACCTTCACAGCTCCTCAGAGGCACAAATCAGCCCTCCAAAGGGATCCAGCCCCGTATCCACCCTGAAATGCCACCCCCATGGCTACCTCACTGGTCCCTTCCAACACAATTAACTCAATGCTGATGAATAAATAAATAAAACCCAGATATTTTCTCAGCCCTGCAAGCATCTCTGGATGGTAAAAGCCCATTCAGAGAGATGAGAGTGGAGGTTTATGGAGGTCCACAACTCTGTGAGTCCCCAGAGACACGAGGCTGAGCAGGACCTAAAGCCAAAGCAGCAGGTGGGACCTGCAGAGCCTCACCATGAGTGATGGATTTGATTTCAATGGTCTTGGGGATCCTCTCTTCAGCAGCTGGCTGTACAGATTTCCGGCTGATCTTGGATTTGAAGAGGGTGTTGATTAACGTGGATTTCCCCAAGCCACTCTGACCTGGAAGAGAGCAGGATAACCCAGAGTCAGCACTCCCTGTTCTGTCAGGGGCCAGGGGATGGGGCTGCTGACAGACTCAGCCTGCACTGGATCTGCCAGAGGGGTGGAGGGAGGGACAAGGAGCAGCTGCTCCCCTGCAGCTCCCCCGAGCCAAGGAGCTGAGTCCAGCCTGGCCAGGAGGATGCTGCAGGTAACAGAGCCCCTCCCTGGCTCAAAGCAGCAAATCAAGAGCTGGTTCCCTGCATCCAGGCAAAATCCCAGCGACCCCAAGGACAGGCAGACAGTTCTGGGGGTGTTTGAAGGGCTGTGGTGATGCTCAGCAGGGCACAGGGAGCCCCAGGAAAGAGCATCCCAACTGTGCCTTCGCTCTCCTGCAGTCTGCTCTGTCCAGTTCCACAGGGAAGGCTTCGGAGCAGCTTGGCAAGCCTTTATCTGGACAGGACTAACAGCAGCAACAATCCTACAAACCTCAGGCCTGCTGCATCTGCTGCTGCTTCCCTGACAGACTTGCTGCTGCATTCTCCCAGCTGGCTGCACAGACACAGGTCCACGCCAGGAGCCTTTCTGAATACCACAAACAGCCCAAGAAGCACATGAGATTCCACAACTTTAGAAAAACAGCTTTTAGAAGAGCATTTTCCTGCTTTTTATCCCAGAGCTGATGCTGATCTGTGCAGAAAGGACACCAGCAGCTCCTGACTCTCCAGGAACAGCTGTCCCATGAGCCCGGAGAACAATTTTTCCAGAGAAAAGAGAACAGAATTAGCTCCTCAAAACCCAGGGAGCAAATGTTCTGGGCGCCCTGCAAACCCTGCAGAGATCCTGCACACACCATGGAGACCCAATGGCCCTGTTCTGCCAGGACATGTTACAGCCAACTATCATGGCATTGCCACCAGCATGTCCCTTGTCCCACAGAGTGTCCCTAAGCAGAGTCAGCAAGGGTTTCACCCACATCCTTCAGGGTCCTGGCCCATCCAGGCTGCCAAAGCCAACAGTAGGGTCAACCAGCACTGGGCATCACCTCCTGGCATCACCCCACTCCCTGATCAAACAGCAGTTTTAGAGCTGAGTTTGCAACATCACCAATGGCTGCAATCCAGGAAAACTCTCTTTGACAGCCACTGTCACTGCTGGGCTGTAAGAAACACATGGACCAGGCTGGGGGGAAGTGCTCCCAGTCCTCTACTGCCTAAAAATGCAGGGCCAAGCATTAACAGGCCTGGAGCTGGGCATGCAGAGCCAAAACAGAGCTCTCACTGCACCACTGCTCACCATTAAATGGAGCACCTGGGAAGAGGGGAAGGCTGTGTGACACACTGGGGACAGTTGATGTCAGGGTGACACACTGGGGACAGGTGAAATCAGAGTGACACACTGCCAGAGTTCCAGGCAGTGGGTCTCTGCATTTGTGTCTGTCCAAGCTGCTGCAGCTGCACTGCCTGGAAAGGGACCAGAGGTGAGAGCCACCAGCAGCCAGGATGTGCTGTCCCACTGGCACCACAGCCACAGCCTGACCTCACTGAGCCATGGTGGGGTGCAGCTGGGGACCCTAAGGCTGTGACACAGGCAGCTGAGCACAGGGCAGAGCCCACTGCCTTTCCCACAGCTGAAATCCAGTGGGAAAATCACAGCTGAGCCTGGCCACCTCTGCTCTCCCTCCAGCTGCTTTGCACAGGAAACTGAATGCAAAAGATGTGCTTTGGGGTTGGGATTTTTAGAAGTTTAGACATTTCTCTTCATCTCTGCAACTTCAGAGGATAAGGGGCTAAGCAGACCATAGCCTGCAGCCTCCTCTCAGCTCTGGCTGGGATTGTGAAACCCCTTTGAATGGGAACCTTGCTACAGTGGGGAAAGGGTTTTCCACAAAGCCCCATCACAGGGACACGGTGAGGAGTGACCCCCACATGGCAGCAATGCTCAGTTCCCAGCTCCCCTGCAGGACAGGTCACCTCCCTCCTCCCTGCCCTCATCAGAGATTGGAACAATTTCAACTCAAGGACTCGCAGCTTAGGCTGGATGGGAGGAATGGAGCTAAACCCATCCCTAGGGAGGCACAGCAGGGTGAGGGCTGGCTGCTGCCCCTTCCCCGAGGTGCTGCTCCTCCTGCATCTTCTGGGAGGGCCAGAGCTTGACTTGTTTATGCTGCCCCGAATTCCCAGCCTGTAAACAGCCAGCCCAGTGCCTGCCAAGGCAGAACAATGTTTTCCAGGCACGCTGCAGCACGGGCCTCCATACCACACACAGCGCTGCCAAGTTCCTGAACATCCCTCCCTGTCTGCACAGCACACTGCTGAGGTGCTGAGGCAGCACAGCCTGCCCCTGGAGGGATGGGAGCCTGCTCCCAGAGGGATGGGAACCTGCTCCCAGAGGGATGGGAGCCCCCTCCAGCAGGGAAATGGGAGCTCAGCACAGGTAATCTCTCTTTCAGGCTCCCAGGACCAGTGCAGCGATTCCTCTGTTTGCAGCAAAGAATTGGATTTATTAAAACACCTCCCAGGAACTGGCTCTGCACTGACTAGCCTTGCTGTGATCGCCCAGCCTGGGGAACCTTCCCCACAGAGGGAATGAAAGTATCAGAATGGGAAAGGCTGAGCACCCACAGAGCTTGCTGGAAAGCTACAGAACACTGAAATCTTTAACAGAATTAGCAAAAACTCTGGATCAGACCCTTCCACAACCCCAGGCACACCTCCAGGATACCCTGTGGGACATCCCACAGGCATCACACCTGTAGCCTTACACAGCTCCTCCCAGGAGGATAAGGGATGGTGAGGCCCCATCACCACACCACTGGTCACTGCCTGGGATTTACTCTCCTCATCCCCCTGCAGCTCAGCTCCCCTGGCAGACACAAGCAGGGAGAGCTGCTACTTGACCAGCCCAGCCCCAAGGAGCACAGCCCAGCTCACACAAGGGGCTCCACAGCACCAGGTCAGACATTAATAGCTGCAAAAGAGCAGAAAAGCCTCATTTCTTGTCCCTTCTCCCCCTTGGCTGGTGTCCCACAGTGTCTGCCCAGCTCTCCAGCATTTTGCAGGTCAGTGGCTGTGCCATCCCTGGCTTTGGGGGCCTGGGGGCTGCAGGAGCACAGATCCCCACAGCTGAAGCTGCAGCCAGAGCAGCAGTGATGCAGCCAGTGGCCATTAGCCCAGGAGAGCTAACGAGCAGGAGCTTGTGGGCAGCAGGATTTGGGCACACAGCCCTCCAGCCCTCCCTCCTCGCATGTGGACACCCCTTGGGACACTCTCATCCCTGCTGTGCCACCCTGCAGGTCCCCAGAGGAGCCAAATGAGTGAGCTATGCAAACCTCTCCTGCTGGTCTTTATTTCCATCAGTAAATCACTGCTTTTGGCATTTCTTCCCTGGTACTTGTAGCAGGGCTGCCTGAATACAAAAAAAATTCACAAACAGGAATTTTACCCAAATTGCTGGAAGTACCAGCAGGGATGAGGGTTCTGGAATACCAGCAGCAGTGCAGCCCCTTAAATGTGCCTTCTGACTGCTCAAACCAGGGCAGGACTTCCAGCAGAGCTGTCAAGGGAGCTCTTGTGAGCCATGACACCCCTCGAGGTGCTTTCCTCCGGGATGTGCCGACGGACAACGCACCCCAGGATGCAGGAGGACAAGGAGGACTATGGACCACATCACATGGACAGCTTTAACTCCAGCTGAGCCCAGGCCAGCTCCTCGGGAGCAGGGTCTGCTGACTGCTGAGGCAGAGCCCCCAGCGCCGACCCCGAGGAGGCTCCAAAGGGGACAAACATTGCGGTGGGACGGCGACAACACCCGGCTGAGCACGGGCAGGGGGGACAACTCACCCACGACCATGATGTTGAACTCGAAGCCCTGTTTCATGGCTTTCCTCCTCAGCTGCTCCAGGATGGCATCGATGCCCACGTAGCCGAAATCTGCAGCCGGCTTGTCCGGCCGCGCCGGCGCCGCCTGCTTGGGGCCGGCATCCCGCGGAGCGTCCATCATGCCGGGAGCGTGGCTGGGAACGGCCTCTGCACCTGCAGGACAAACACAGTGCTCACAGCTGCTGCTCCTGCAGCCTCAGGCTTTAGCTTTTGTATTTTTCAGACTCTGTGCTGCTTTAATATATGCGTCTGAGATTCGTATTAGGGGATGGTTTTGTCTCCCTCTCTGCACAGAGTACGGAGACAAAACTATTCCTTCTCTAGCTGGGGACCAAGGACAAATGATCCAAATCTCAGGCCCAAGAGCATAAACAATGGTAGACTGAAGAGAGATAAACAAGAAGAATGGGACTTCATAACCTAAAGCTGGAATTGGACAATGAACTCCAATCTGCAAATGGAGCAGAACTGATAAAAGTGCCAGAGCCCGTGCCCGGTGTCCATTTTGTGCCCATTTTGGTTCATCTTGGGTGCAGCCCTGGCTGGGCTCTTGTGCTGCCCAAGGTGGATCCATTGAGGCCTCCTAATAAATCCCTACTTTATTCTTTAGCTCCATCTAGTCTCTGTTCTAGGTCAGCCTTCACAAGGCATCACTGCTGGCAGGGAATCACAGGAGCTGCCTGCTGCGTCCAAAGCTGGAGTAAAGCACGTGCAGAGACTCACGGTACCAGCAGCCTGGGAGGGAAGAGGAGTGTGGGATCTTCCTCCACAATAATTACATTAAATTTGGGATTTTCTTTCTCTGTTTACTGTGTTCACTTGATCCCTGCCCACTCCACCAAACCTGGCACAGCAAAGGGATGCTGCTGTGGGGCATTCATTTTCTATAAATTGGTGCATGCTAATTTTACTTGATATGTGTGCATATGTATATATCCATATTTTCTGGATAAACTAGCTGCTAGGAGTAATTTTTGCTATCACTTAAATTAACAATAAACAGCTGAAGTCAGCCCCTGATGGTTCCTAGAGTTTTCCCTGGTGTGTTTTTGTATCAGGTTCCATTTGTCTCCCCTTCCTTCTGCATTGCAGTTTCATTTCCTAGAACAGTAATAGTAACAGTAATAGTGGGGTAGAGCAAGTTATGATGAATGGCACTGCTTTAACATGGTACAGCCATATGGCTTGTCCCAGGAAAATTCTTTGGTTTATGTGCTGTTATGTCTCCTAACCTTATATTTCTGTTCCTCTTTTATTTCTGTTAAGGTCACAAGCCCAGTTTGTGTGTTCCTTGGGTATTTTTGGTTCTTTAGGAAAGTAAAAAAACTATAACGACGACACTTAGATTTTAGAACTAATTTCACTAGTATAGAATCCTAAAGGAAGCATTTCAGCATATGCAGTTGCAGAGAGGTGCTGTTACTGTGGTTGGAAAATGAAAGAGGTCCCTGGTCCGGGTCCCACAGCAGCTGATCTGCTGCCACAGAGCAGGACCCAGCACCCTGACAGTCCCCAGGCCACGTCTGGGAGTGACAAAGGCTTTCAGCCCCACAGCCCCGAGCCCGGGCACTGCTGTTAAAGGCTGGCAGACCTACACTCCTCCACCCCACTGGAATGACAGCACTGTGCACACTGCTGGTGTGAACAACTCAGCCACGTCCTGGGGGGAGCTGGATGGCTCTGCAGACACAGGGAGTCCTTGGCATCCACTGCCACGTGCCCTCCTCGAGCTCCAGCTGACACAGATCACAGAGGCTGCCGGCCCTGGCTTGTGGAAAACCCAACACATTTGCACCAAGACAGGCTGTGCCAGACAACACCCACACAGCCACGGAGCTTCTGTGGTCTCGCTCTGATTCTGTCAGTGTCTGCTCAGAAACCCAAACCCTGCAGCTTCCCTCTGAGACAGCGTGCCTGTCTCCCCTGCAAGATGCTCCAGCCTAGCAAAGTTCTTCAGGAGAAGCAAATGTAAAGCTACTGCCTCAGCCAACAGCTTTTTAAGAAAAAACAGGGAATTATCTACTCCCCCAGGCACCAGGCAGGAGCTTCGGCCGCCGGGAAGGACAAAGTGCCCCAAGTGGCCTGGGGTGATGTGGCCTTGTCCCCTGCCAGCCCCAGCTGCTCGGCATCACCCACAGTGGATACAGCAAATATCCCAAAGGCAGAGTGTGCACAGGTGTTGTAAGAACATATTATAAAGTTTCTTTGTGTGCAAGTCTGCAGAAAAAGCTTTCCATGGGAAAGCATTATTTTTACTGTCTTTTACTCTGTAGAGGTTTTTGTAAACAAATATCTGTGTTGTGTTTCAAAGACATTTGAATTTCTCTGCCTGTCTCCTGATAATGAGAGATAGAGGTTTCTCTTCCTCTCAACCTATGAGGTGAAAAGTTGTTACCTCTGATTGTGTAAGCTATTCTAACATTTCTTGGACGAAGTTTGAAGCAGGAGCTTCAGATGCTCCTTGCTGAGCAGATAATAGCCCAAATCCTTTGAATTATGGAGTCATGTTAGTAAATCATATTTAGCCTTCTGATATTATTATCAGGAGTCCTTTGTTAATGAACGGACCACAGCAACACACAGCATCAGCCCAGCCCCCTGCAAGCTCCTGGAGGCATCAGCCACATGCAGCACCTCCTCTGATGCAGGCACAGAGAGGGAGGTTTTAGGAAAACACACTTCTAAGAGCCCTCCCCACCCCAGGCTGCTGCTGCTCAGTGCCTGGGTCCCTGCAGCCACCAGCCTAAGTCAGCATTTTGTTGTTGCTCAGCGTTTTGCAATGATTATTTATTATTCTTTAATCATTTATTATTATTAATAAAAACATTATTATTTGCAAAGTCCTCACCCCTCCAGACAGCAACACAGCTCCCAGCTCATCTCACCCCACTTATTCCTGGCCTTTGATGATGTGCTGCCTGCTTTTCTCTCCCTCCCTCTCTTTGTAGGAGTGTGGCTGGGCCAAAGGGGCTCCTCCAAACACAAGCCCATCATCCCTTTTCCTCTGGCCATCTCAGACTGGACCCTGCTGGGGTCTGTGAGGTGGAACCACACTCTTCCTGCAAGCACAGCACACTTCCACATGCTTAATACAGTCCAAGCAGGAAAAAAAAAAAAAAAAAAA
>VXAX01004879.1:1258-46731 GCA_013399835.1 Leptocoma aspasia | reverse complement strand
CTTCCTCCTCCTCCTCCTCCTCCTCCTCCCCCATCACCCTGCCTCCTCCCCCTCCAGCCCGGCCCGGGGGGATGGAGCCTCTTCCCGGGAAGTTGCTTCGCCCCCGGGCGGTTTCCATCCCCCCGCCGCTCCCGGCCCGGCCCGGCCCAGGGGGGCCCGCAAAGGGTGAGAGGAAGAAGAGTTTGGGGGCACGTCCCACCCCGGCTCCGCGCAGGAGCTGCGGGGAAACTTCCACGGGAAAGAGAGAGGCTGGGACAAACCGGGCAGCCCGTTCCAAGAGGAGCCCAGTTCACCCGCTGCTCCAGGGACGAGGCCAGGGGCTCATCCACATCCCCGTCCCTGAGCCCAGGGAAGCCTTTTGCTTCCCAGCATCCCGAAATTCTCCAGCAGAGCCCCAGGGCAGCCGCGGGTGGGTGTGAGTGCTGGGAGCGTGGGCTCACTTTGCTCTGCAGCTGCTTGAGGATGTCTGGGCTGCACCTCACATCTGCCAGGACAAGATGCCAGCCTACCCCCGTGGGCACGGCTGCTCTCTAAAATGATGTCAGTGAAGCTGAATGAAGAAATTAGCTGCCTCCACAACTCCTTCCTGCCTTATACCTTGATCCCAGAATGTCCCCACCCCTCTCCCACCAGCGGAGGGAAGGGCCAGCCACTGGAGGGAAGCTGCACGGGGCCAGGGACCTGGGCTGCACCACCCGGCCCTGCTCCCTCCAATGCACACATTGGTGTGGGGTGAAGTCCCCTCTGTGGTGTCCAGCAGTGCTGTTGGGACTCTCCTGTCACAGCCAAGGTGAAGCCAACCTCCCTCTTTTGGGCTCCTGGGTCTGACACGTTACTCTGACCTACCCAATGACCTCAGGATTTTCTCCCTGCAGTTCCCACATTTGCATTCCCAGAGAAAGGCCTGCAGGTGATGAAAGGGTTAAGACAGATGTGCACATCTGCAATCTTCAACACCCAGAGGACTCCCTTTCCCACGAACAGCCCCTGCACAGCCTGCAAGCCCAGGGCTAGTACTTGTACTCCCTTCTGGACCTGTTACCAGCATCACCAGCCTCTGCCACACTCCTGCAAGCTCTGCCACCGGTGCCAGTGGCACCACAGCCACCCCTGCTCTGTCTCCTGCCTGTGGCTCTAGCATGGCTGTCACCTTCCCTCTCTGCTTCCGGACCAGCAGCAGTGACAGATCTTCCTCCACCCAGCAGAGCCACCACAGCCCAGGCTGGCAGCAGCCCCCACACCACGCTGGGCTGGCAGCACTCCTCCTGTGGTGCCCAGCAAGGCTGGCATAGGCTGCTCTGCAAACAATGGGTGCTGAGAGGGGGGCAAGACCCACATCCTCCCACTCCAGCAAGTACCATAAATACCAATTTCTGAGAAGCCTCCAGCCAGCACCCAGGCAGGAAACCCAGCTCAATCTGCTTATGCTGCAGCTGCGTGCAGATTTCTGCCAGATTACGCCACTTTTTATGACTTCTTAAAGCTCTAACCCCTATCAATGGGCATTAGTGTTTTAATCTCTCTAATCTCCAGGAAAATCCAGTGCTAGATGCCAAACCAGGCTTGCCCGAGGAGCAGCTGGGTCTGTTTGCAAGTCACTCCAGCCTTGTTTTAGCTGGAGAAAGGCAGGAAAAGGCTGTGCCGGGCTCACTTAGGTGCTGTGCTTGCACAAAGAGCAAAGGGAGGATCTCAGGTGCGATGGCTTCCTGTCCCTGCCTTGAAGCTGACCACATCTGTGGCTGTGCAGGAGTTGAGCATCAGCACAGGGTTCACGTGCCCAAACTGAGACTGGCAAAGGGGTGAACACAGTGTGCTCAGCCACGTGAACCAGCTCCTCGCTCCTCTGAGTTTATTTTTCCGGATTGAAATCATGGGCATACTTTAGTCTTGCCTGTGAGGGAATAAAAATAACCATAGAAAAGTTCTCCCCATGGTCACTGAACCTCTGCAAAGACATTTCACAGAAATAGAGACTGGTTTGGTTGAAAGGGACCTTAAAGACCATTTAATTCCAGTCATGGGCAGGGACACCTTCCTCTAGACCAGGTCCAACCCAGCCTTGGACACTTCCAGGAATGTGGCAGCCACAGCTTCTCTGGACACCCCCTGCCAGGACCTCACCACTCTCAGGGAAAAAATTAGGGCACATGGGAACTCAACACTGTGTACAGGTTGTTTCCCAGATTAATTAATAGAAAATATTTTGTTTCAGCTCATATCTCCTCCTTCCCAGGAGCAACAGGTGGTGAGCGAGCAGCTCAGGAGGACAACAAAGTGTCATCCTTGGCCTCACAGCAAGTGCAGCAGGGCTTTGGGAGCACTGCTGGTCCCCAGGACAGCTCTTGGGGACTTAGGGGTGGCTGCACACAGGAGGCACTCGCAGAGTGACAAATAGCCCAGACAAACTCTGGGCTTTGGGAGAGGAGAGGAGAGGAGAGGAGAGGAGAGGAGAGGAGAGGAGGACTGCCTGTGCTTCTCCCACTGCTCATTTCTGGCTCTGAGCACAGGCAGGACTGACATGCAGAGGAAGGAAGCAGCTTCACCCCTCCAGTGCAGATGAACTGGAGAGGGATTAAGTGACTCGCCCAGGGTCACACAGAAATCTTACAGCAGAGCCAAGAATTGGATCCAAATCCCCTAATTAAGGGTTTTAAAATCACAAACTCATTGTTCTTCTCTTAGAAAAACCTCATAATCAGAGTTAGAAGCAATTCTAACAAGGCCTGTTGCTGTTGTAAATTCTATCAAGGGATTTAAACTAAGTACAGATCCAGCTTTTAGTCTTGCAACTAATCTGAAATACTGAGGAAGATTCCTGCCTGGCTTACACAATCCAATCTGTACTGCTTTATGGGACATCCCTGCAGGTGAAAGCAGGTCCCCATGTCCCAGCCACACTGGGCAGGGCTGGTGGGGCTCACTGGAGAACGTGGTCCAGCACTGATGCTCAGGGGTACACCAACGAGGGTTTCAGCAGCCCCTGAGCTTTGGGGACAATGCCAACCACAGTCCTTTGCAGCAGGAAACTGCCCAGCAGTGGGGCAGTCCCCCAGGAGCACTGCAGCCCTCCCCTGTGCCAGGCAATGCTCTGCCCTCAGCCAGCCCCAACCAAAAACCCCAGCTTTGAGGAATAACCAAGATCTGCAAATGAAGGCAGCTTCACTAGCACTACCCAGCCTGAGGGCAGACCTGCCAACAAACTCACTTCATCCCAAGCTGCCCAGCTCTTAAGAAAACATCAAATCCCTTGGGCACAGGCAGCACGAGCAGGACATGTTCTCTGGCAGGAATGCTGAAGGGACATTTCCAATTTTACTGCACCTCAGCAATCTCCAGTTAAAAGTGCACCATTAGGGCTTAGGAAATAATTTTTATTCTTTCAATATTGCTGCAATGCTGACTACCTGCCAGTCCCCAGCGACTTTGACAGACAGATGGAAATTCTGCCAGCTATATTTATAATCTCAGATCAATAGCAGAATGAAAAGCACATCCAGAGATCTTGGTAGAGCACCAGCAAACTCAGTGGAAAGTAGCATGACCGAGAAAAGGACATGAGCTTGCACATCACAAGACCAAAATTTAATTCTATTTAGCACTGAAAGAGACACCATAACCTCTAGCAGGAACAGAAAGGATCCTCCAAAGCCAGGAACAGCTAAAAACAACCCCAATACTTTTCTAAGAGCCTGAGTGCAGGTCTGTGAGTGTTACCACCCAGGGAGGGCTCTGGCAGGGAGCCACCACGGTCCCTTCAGCAGGTGCAGGGTAACTCACCAGAACATCTCTGAGACCTACAGATCAATGACATTTCCCCCCCTCTGGCTGTAGTGAACTCCCAAGTCCACAGATGATGCAGGTTTTTTCCTTTTAAGCTACCTGGTTTCTGGCACTGAGCAGCCCATGTCAGACACACCTCTGCAGGTATCCATCCCACCAGCTCCCTCATGAAGGCAGCTGTCTGGTGGCTTAAATCTCCCTGGAGAGACAGGGCAGTGGAGCAGCAGTAACACGGGGTGCAGGCACTGCCAAGAGCATCCCAGAGCCCTCCAGAGCTCAGGGACATCCTGAGGCAGCACAGGGAGCAGCCACCCCTCCATGCCTTGCCCAGGAGCAGGACCCACACCCTCCAGCATCACTGCACTGTGGCTGTTCTGCTGAACCCACACTACGCCCAGGTCTGTCCCAGCTCCCACCACACCAAAACCCAGAGTCTCCTCCAGCTGGACATCTCCAGGCCGCTCCCACTCTCCAGGAAGGAAGGAAGGAATTATTTCACACGCTGTCACCAGCCATCACGCGCAGCTGGCACCGTGTCCTTGGCGTGAGTCACCCTCTCCCTGGGGAGGGTTCCTGGTGTCACATCCCAGCAGTGCCCCTGCAGCAGCCTCCCTTCCTCTGGCACATTCCTCCTGCAGAGGATCTGCAGCTCCTGCTCCCTTGAGGGGGGCAGGCAGGAGGCTCCTCATGGTGCTTGAGCAATCCACCATTTCCCAAAAGGGAACAGGCTTTGCTAGGAAGGCACTCCACAGTCCCAAACATTTGGAAAAAGCAAGAAAGAACCCCATTCCTCCCAAATTCCTTTTCCTTCACAGGGGGCACTGGCTGGGGCACCGCTGGTCTGGACAGACACAAAGCACACTCAGCGTCTCCCAGGCACTGCCACGGTTTTGGCAGTGGGGCTCTGAGCACAGGTTTTGCTCAGCAGGGACAGGTCTGCCTTGGCACCAAAACGCTGCTGCTCCAATCCCTGGGCCAGCTCTGCAGATGGCACAGCCCTGCCGTGCCCAAGGAAACACACTTGGCTCCTTAGGAGAAATCCTCACCCCTCCTCCTCAAGGGCATGATCTTCTCCCCCAGACACCCCCACAGATTATCAGGAAGGACAAATTATCCCCAAAAGGGGTAAAGCAAAACTCTGCACCTCACCCCAGCAGCACCCCTGTGCCCCACTCCACCAAACCCCTGTATTGCTGTGGTCCATGCATTGACAAAGGACTCTTGACAATAACATCAGAAGGCTAAATATTATTTATTAACATGACTCCATAATTCAAAGGATTTGGGCTCTTATCTGCTTAGCCCAGAGCATCCAAAGCTCCTGCTTCAAGCTCCATCCAAAGAATGCCAGAATAGCTTACACAATCAGAGATAACAACATTTCACCTCATAGGTAGAAAGAAAGAAAGAAAACCCCCATCTCCTGTATCAGAAGACAGGCAGAGAAACCATCTGTGTCCTTGAACACAGCTCAAGAGATTTGTTTATAGAAACTTGTACAGAGTAAAAGACGATAAAAAGATGCTTTCCCATGAGAAGAATTTTCTGTAGGCCTTCATGCAGGGAAACTTATAATATGTTCATGCAACACCCCTGTATCCTGCCCTCTGGAGAGAGGGGAGCAGGTGGAGCCCACACAGAGCTCACACACCGAGGAGCACCTCAGAGAGCCCCAGCATCCTCCACCACCACCTCTGCTCCTCTCACCACTAGCAGCACAGTCAAAGCAGACCCAGCAGCAGGGGCAGAGGATGAGTTTGGTGAAAATAAATCACCTTGGCAAGGGTAAACAGCAGGGAGTGAAAAATTCGACTGCCTGAGTCACCCCAAACTTGTTCAAGTAGTTTAAACCGTTTCACCCCGAAGTGGCATATCCTCTCTAGATGGGGAGATGCCCAGGCAGTGACATCCCTGGGGTCACAGCAACCCCCTGGTACAAACCAAGCTGCAAAGAAGTTGCTGGGGTATCCTAACAGTCCCTGCAGGCCATACAGGGATACACGTCCCTGCAAGCTGCACATAATGGGCCCTTCTCCATCCTTTGTCTGCTGCCCCTTTTAAACCTATAAACGCCGTTTGGAGGTAAAGAAGAAAGAATTTAGGGCATCCTAAGCCTGAAAAGAAGGAAAACTCCATTCAAGCTGCCGGGCTGTCTCCTGCAGCTTAATTAATAACAACCCATCCCCAGCAAGCTGCTGCAGCGCCAGCTGTCTCCTCTCATGGAGGTGCCTTGCTCCGAAGAATAGTGCTTTGTGTTTTGATGGGAAAAGGTCAGGAGGATGGGGGGGAGGCGAGCACGGGTGGGAGGGAAGCGCGTTGCTTTCCCGCAGTTCCCGCAGTGAGCGAGCCCCGCCGGTGCCCATCTGCTGCTGGCTCAGGGCTGGTGGATGGGGGCACCCCTCCGTCAGCCTTGGGGTGATCACATCCTAAAACCCAGCACAGGGAGGGACACAGCGAGAGTTCAGGCCTCCCTTCTGCACTCCTCCCACTGCTGAGGGGACTGGGGAGTTCTTGATGCCACTTTGACACGGTCCAGGACCCCCTGGGGGAAATCCCTGCTCTGCTCTTATCAGGAGGCTCCCTGATAACAGCACAGGATCAGCGCTGCAGGGAGCCAGCACTGCGTGCCCCTGGCAGCTTTTCCAGGCCACCAGAAAGGGAGATTTCCTGCTACCATTTGGCTTTTGCATAAACAAACAAGGCAAGCCAGGCTCACAGCAGCAGTGGATGGATCCAAGGTGATGCAACAATTCGGCACAGCAGGGAAACAAAGTAAAATGGACCCAAGGCCGGGGTGTGAGATGCCCACAGCCACCAGACTCCAGGGCATGGCCATGAAATCACCTTCATTTCTGCCTGGCCACACAGCCCAGCACCGAGTACCAAGCCAAGACACCTCTTTGGATCCTGGGCACCACAGCCAAGGGCTCCTGGGATATCTATGGATGCTCTGCCTGCCACCACCCTGCTCCTGGCTGGTTATCCAGCCTTTCAGCTCTCCTGGAAAAGTGATGCTCCTGCCCCAGCCAAGTGCCACACCAGGCCGGGCACTGCTGCCCAGGGAGCACCACTGGCATGGTCACTGCCCTCTGAGGAGCACACAGGCAGCTCTTGCCTCTGCTCTCACTGTCACTTTTGCCCCCACTTTTGCCTCTGAGCCATCCAGGCAGCCTGGGGCTGCCCCAGCACGGAGACACCTCTGGTGCCAGTGCAGGACTGGGGTACAAAGTCCCATCCATTTATCTTGGGGAATAAAGAGAGACTAAAAATGGCAAAGAAAGGCAGCAGGAAGCAGCGTTAGGGAAAGTCCCTGTCCCACAGACACGTCCCCTAGCCAGGCACCAAGGCTTTGCACTTCATCCCCCAGCTGGGCAGGGGGAGGACACAGCCCACAGTGCCCCCACAGTGCTTCCAGCCCAGGAAAAGGTCCCTGTTGCTTAGCAAAGGGCCATTCATCACCAGGACTGTGTGGGATGACAAAGGGTTAACCCACTGCAGCTGGGCCAGAAATACCATCCAGGACAAAGAGAGACTTCATGTCACCCACACTGCACAGAAAAACGGCCTTAATCCGATTCCCAAAGAAAATGTGGCTTTTACAGCCCCGCCTGACCAGGGCCCTCCAGCAAGCTTTGCATCTACAGCAAGAGTTAACCCAGTCTGAGTTTGAGAAGGGGCCAGAAAATAGGAAAGGAAATCACTTTTCCACAAGAGTTTGTGAGAAGGGAGAGCTGGGTGGAGGCAGCAGGAGCACAGGGACATGGATGTCTCAGCCTGGAAAACCTGATGGCCCCAAAGCATCCCTAGAGCAGCCAGACCTGGGCAGTGATTTTTAGGGGATTTATCAGGGGCTGGAGAAAGCACCACTGCTAATTTCCCACTGGCTGCAGCCCTTCCTAGAGATCAGTGAGGAACCTGTGAGCACCCCAGCACTGCCTGGTATTTTGGGGACGATAAGGATGGGCCAGCAGAGATTTTCAGAGCGCTAATGGCAGAACTCTGCCTCGTCCCCATGAGGACAGGGACCCCAGGGAACAAAGCCAGGGATGCTGCTGGGAGGCAGACAGTGTCCACACCCTCTAGATGTGGATGAACCATCTCTGCCTTCGTCTCCCAGCCGGGCACACATCCCACAGTGCCACGTCCCTGCCCAAGCCACAGCTGCGTCCCTGCGGCGTGGGGTTTGCCAGCCTGGCCCCTCTGCCCTGTTACCTTTAAATGCTACGTGCCCACTCCCCTCCTGATTTTTGGACAGACACTTCCAGGATGCCACTGGGCTGTAGTTGCAAGATTAACTCTTTCACGCCCATTTTGGTGATTTTCTTTAACAAACGAGGTCGCTTTACTGCAGTCTACTCCACAAAGCCTGACAAATTTTGGGGATAAATGAAATAAAGTACAGTAGAATTCAGCACCCAGCAGGCTCAAACCCAGGAGAGCCAGCCTTCCCTTCCCCAGCCCAGCCTTTCCCCTGTGCTGGGGCAAAGCTCAGACACTCAGTTACCCAAGGAGCAGCAGCTCCAGCCCGTGTTTCACCCAGCCCCAGCACAGCTTTGACAGGGCTGCCTGCAGCATCGGGGCCATACGGAAATCACAGCATTTAAAACCACAGGCTATAAAAATTCCAGCGTGCTCAGAGAAGGGAAGTCTGGATTCCCCATGGAGAGGCGTCCAGGAACCGCTGCTGCTGGGTTATTGGCCACCGGGCCATTAGACCCTGCCACATGTGCATACCTCGAGCCATGGCCAGCACATCCTGGGCAGAGGGTACGTGCTGAGGGGCTCTGGGGTCAAACACATTCAAACTCCACCAAGGAGCTACCCACAAGCCCCACGGCCACACAGGCATTTTGATCCCAACATGGGAAATCACGGATGGCAACTACAACAGCACGGGAGAGGTCAGAGCTCCCAGGGCTAGCGCAGTCCTCCATGTGCTCCAAACTTATTTTAACTGTGGTGACACGTCCTTATCTGCACTCAGGATGCCCTTACAGCAGGGCACACACCCTGGACAGCTCTACTCCTCGTGGATGTTGTATCCAGCAATCTGGAATCACACCTGGACAAGGCAGCAGCGCTTAGGGGTTCAGACATAATTGCAATTCTTGCTTTTTTGCATTTTTACCTTGTCTCAAAACCAAACCTCGGCCCAGTGTTGTGTGCACACACAAATGCCTGGCTCACCTATCTCCCAGGGGAATTTAGTCCACCAACCAATAGTCATTAATTAGCACCAGGAAACCCAGGACTCTCAGCCAGCGCATGTCCAACAGCAGCACAAAATCCCCTCCCACCCCAGAGCTGCACCACCACTCTGCTCCCTCCACACCCACCATCCACAGCAGCAGGAATTCAATAAAATTAGGCAACTTTTACCCAAAACTTGCCTGGTGCTATGGGAGGCTGTTCCTGCACTCCTCTGCTCCGTGTGTTCCTGTAAGCTGGCCCTGGGAAGCAGCAGCAGCAAGCCCAGCGTGGCGTGAGGCTGCTCGGCTCGTGGATGGCTGGATACCCGTGGTTCCAAAGCAGGGTTCAGGGGAGAGGTGGAATGACCTGCTATTTACAGAAGGGCGATTTCACAACATGGGTGAAATTGCCAAGAAATCCGAGATAAACAGCTCGGTGTGTGCTGAATTCACAGCACGGGGCAGCAGTACTGGCCCCATTGGATCCCAGCTGCTCCCCTGGCCCAGATCTGCTCTGGCAGAGCCGAGATAGTCTCAGCCCTGAATACGTCAGCCCAGATCCATCCCGGATGCTCCTTCCCTAAATGAAGTGTGGTCACACTGGGATGGATATAAAAAGCCTAGCCTGAAATCCTCTGGCGTGAAGCCTTTCCTGCAGCCCTGCCTGCTTCCAAGGGCTGTTTGACAGGGAGACATTGGGATACAGAGGGAAAGAGCAATTCCTGGGGGTTCACACTGACACAGCCCAGGCTGCCATGCCCAGCACCCCCAGCCTCTGCCAGAAAAAGGCAAGAGGGAAATTCCCTGTGCTTGGCAAGTCCAGGTGGTCCCACCTCGTCACCTAAACATCCGTGTCACAGCCACTGGGCAAACAGCCGTCAGGAGCAGCGAGACGAGGATGCAGAGGGGACGTTCATATTATTAAAAAAAAAAGAAAAAAAGAAAAAGGAAAAAAAAACCTGAGGCTTGGAGCTGGGCCGGTTTGCAGAGCTCCAGGGCTGCGACACCGCACAGAACAGACTGCGGGGACGCAGCGGGAGCGGAGCGCGGCGTGACCCGGCTGTCACACCCGGGAGCCCGGGCCCAGCCCAGCTGCGGGGACCACCGAGCCTCTGTGTCCCCCCAGCCCCGTTCCCCTGCACTCACCGGGGCCGCAGCTCCCTCGGGGCTTGGCTGGGGCCAGAGAGAAACCCGCGGGGGACGCTCCCGGGATGGGGGAGGCGAGTCCCGCTCTCGGGGGCTGTCCCAGGCAGCAGTGCAATCATTCCTGCCAGGAAGGGATCAGCTCTCCCCTGTCGGTGAGCCGGCCATCCCCATGTGCCCTGTCCCCAGCCCTGTGGTGTCTTTGGTGCCCACATTCCAATGACATCCCCACGTGCCCCCTCTCCAGTGCTGTCCCCATCCCCACAGCATCCACATCCCTGGAGCGTTATCATCCCTTTGGTGTCTCCAACCTTGTGGCATCCCCACCCTCAAAGTGTCCCCATCCATGTGGCATCTCCACACCCCTGCCCTTTTTGCAGGGGCTGGGGTGTCCCCAGGGCTCTGGGTGATCCCAGTGCACCCCACAGTGCATTGGGGATTGTGACCTGGGAACAGGCTGCAGCACAGGGGGCTGCTGCAAGCGATGGGGCAGGATGGGCAAGAGAAGGGGGGAGCAGGGGGCTGTTTTTGGGGAGCACTTCCCACACAGGCACTGAGAGCCACGGGAACGGGCTGGGCACAGGAGCCCTGCACCCACCAGAGCACACAGGGATGCTCAGGAGGTGGGTTTTCCCCAGTATTCATCAGGAAAAGGGGACATCAAACACCAGGAAGTTCCTTTTCCACATCAGTTCGCAGCCAACTTCCAGAGCAGAAACCAAGGAGTGAGGCTGCCCTGGGCTGCCAGACCTCCCTTACGTCACCAGACACACTCCCCGCCATGTCACAGGCATGCATCTGCCAAAAGTAACGTGAGAGCATCTCCAGTGCAGCCCGCAGAGCCCTGGCAGCCACACATCTGCCAGGCTGCTGAGGCCGTGGCAGCCCCTTCCCACCACCTGCACGGATGCAAACCACACCTGGCCCCTCTGGCTGGGGCAGGGCCCCCAAACCCAGCACGGAGCCCACCACAGGCAGCACCCGCCCCTTCCCTGGCACTGCCAGCAGCCAGGGCTCCTTTCCACCACAGGGCTGCAGGAGCTGGCTGAGGATGGCCTGTCTGCATCAGGGTCCCACCCCAGGGACCCCCCACCTCCCGGATCATGTCAGGGTTGCTGCCACCCCCAGAACCTGATGCCACCCTCTGTGACTCCCCTGTCCCACTCTCCCTGCTCAGGCCGTGGTGCAGAGGCTCAGCCCAGCACATCCCATCCCACAGGGAGCCCGAGCAGTGGCTCTGCCTCCTCCCTCAGCAAAGGCCCTGACAGATCATTCCCCTGTGACAATGCCTGCATCACACCCCTGGTATTTTCCCCCTGCTAAGCCACTGCTCTATTTTTCCCTTCCTCACCCTTCAAACCCCCACGCACTCATTGCACAGCCATGTTTAGCTTCCCCACTCCACAGAACCCCACTGGCACGGCTCTGGGGACCCCAGCACAGCCCTTGCCACAGAGTTTTACTCCCTGAGGCTGGGGAGAGTTCAAGCAGAGACTTACTCAGCCAAGGATGGCGAGGAGGACAATGCTCGCTGCCCGGCGCCCGTGAGAGCCAAGGATGCTTCAGCACCTATTTCAGCTGCTGCCCCGGAGAGCCTCCCCCCAGCTTCTGAAAAGTTTTGCTCAATTCCCTTCGAAAAGGTCTCACAAAGCAGATCCCTCCTGGCTCTCTGCCTCCCTCACCACCAGACATGAAAAGCACTCGAGTTTCTCCCCGGGTAACGCGGGTAAAAGCCTCCAACATCAAAGGCACCACACAAGAGTCCTCGCCCCCCCATTCCTCCCAGGCACCAGAGCTGGGGCTGCCTCCCTTGAAAGCACAGCAACCTCAGTGGCTGAGGCACCAACTGTGCTGAAAACACAGTTTTGCTTTTTTTTCTGCATTTTTTTTTCTTTTTGTCTTTTTTTTTTTAATTTTAATCAGCCACAAACTCACAAACTTGGGGGCAAATCTGGGCCAGGCTCTCTTTCAGGAGTAACATGACCAGCGTGGTCTGGTGGGGATTTGCCCACTGTCTGCTGTGTGGTCACCCCAGAAAAAAGGGGAGCAAAAAAATCCCTTGTGCCAGTCCTGCCTGCTCATTGCCCAACACCAAAGGAAGCCACTGAGTGACCTGAAGCAAAACCACAAGCACCCTCCAAGTGAGCAGATTCCCACGGATTTCTCAGCAGCCTCTGCAACTCCTGTGCCCCATCTGCAAAACAGAAGCAACATCTCCCCCCTGCCTGGTGAAGCACTTTGATATCTGCAGGGCAAAGCAGGGCGAGGGAGGGGTGTTTACCTTCCTGGAAACAGGGAGCAGCATCTACACCCAAAACAAGGCCTCAGCACAAAATTCCGGGGCAGAGGGAGCAGTTGCAGACGCAGCAGGAACAGCCACGGATCCAGAAAATGAGGAGGACTAGAAAACAGCTTCGAACACCGAAGGGATTTCAAGAACTCCTAGGAGCACGTGGTTTCTTGGCCCGTTTCAGAGCGTTCCTCATCCCCTCATCCCACACAGCAGTTGTTCCTGCCAGATCACTGCCTGCCCGGGAATGCTAGGTTCATTTTATTGCTGGAGCATGGAAACAGCCCTGGTTTGCAGGGGGGAGGTGGGAGGGCTCTGCTGTTTAACACTTGGCTGTGTTCACGCTGTGATTAATATCACCCAACGCACACAGATACCAGATGTGCTCGGGGCAGGCTGGAGCGTATCCTAAATTGCACCAAGATGGAATTTTTTGGGCAATTTTCAGGGAGTGCTGAGGGCAGGCACTGATGGGAGAGCAGAGATTTACACAGATAGGCAAGAAAAGAGAATTCTGTGGGGTTATGGCACTGGTCATAACCCCTGGCCCAGCTGCAATGCCACAGGCTGTGCTTATAATCAGCACCTTGTCATTCTGGGGGCAATTACTCCAGTTCCCATCCATCTGTGGGTCTGATTTCCACATGCTCACAGCAAAAACCACTTCAGTTTTACCCCTGCTTCTGCTGATCTCACGGAACTTTAGCTCCAGGAAGGAATTGCTGGTTCAGGAGCAGCAAATACTGGTAAGGTTGGACCTCTCCATGCTGCTTCCCAGGGTCCCACTGCAAGCCCATTCCTAAGCAAATCCACCAGCAGCTTCTCCCCACCCCTATGGGGAGGAGTGCCCTGGGGTCACCTACATGGGTGTCCCTTTAATTAGAACCAAATCCTGGAGCAGCACTGGAGACTCATTGCAGCTTTTTGGAGGCCACACCCTGCCCTGATGGACAGCTGACCTCGATCATGGCGACTTCTGGCTCACTGCTGGCTGCAGGGTGATGTGGGGCTTTGGCTCACGGCCTGTCCCTGCCCTGTGTGACACAACCCTGCTCCAGGATGGGGAGCACCTGGCTGTGCCAAGCAGCCACGGAGCAGCAAAGTCCCTCTGGAGCTCACTGCAGCTCCACTGCAGGACCCAACCAGCGAGCGCAGAGCCCCAAGTAAGGAGGGGATCTGCTGGGACACCTTCAGCATGTCAGAACTGTGTGATGCCCCAAACCCTCCCCATGGGATTTCGGAGACCTCTCTTCTCTGTGCAGGGTTCCCTCCTGCTGATCCCACCCGTGGGACGTGGCTGATGTCCTCCAAAAATTAGTTCAGGCCACGCCTGGACCTGCTGGTTTTCATTTTTCTTCTTTGTCCAGATTTGGGAGCTGAGCTTTGGGTCATTCTCACCTCCCCCAGACCAGGTCAGCCCCACACAGATGTGCCCAGCTGTGGTTCACACCCCATTTCAGCAGCTCTGGGTGCTGCTGATGACATGACTGGTGGCAACCACCAGCACCAGTGCCACCAGGGCTGTCCCACAGGACACAAACTCAAGAACAAAAAGAGGGTCCAGGGCATTGAAAACAGAGCTAGCTGTGTCTTCTGCTGTAGGCATGAAAAGAAGCAACAAAACAGAGCATTTCTACTCCCTGAAACTCCATGGATGTGCTTGCTGCCAGCAGGGAAAATGTGGGAGCCTGTCTGTCTGTCCAGGCAGGACCTGCAGCGACTCTGGGCGTGAGAAATCCCAAATTCTGCTTTCCACAGGGCTGCCTTTGTGCTTCTGCTGAAATGGTGAGGTCTGGTTGGCACCTAAAGCCTGGTTTGGGGGTTCACCAGGGCAGGAGGGAGGGGTAATTCTCTGCAGGTTCCCAGCTATGGCTACAGAGGACTTCACCAAAGCAAAGTATCTCTCTGTTCTCCTCTGTTTTTCCCACCATGGATTCGTGCTGTGCATGCAAAACCAGCACTGAGTTGTGAATTTACACCCAGAAACCAAAAGTAAAAGGTCTTCATTATTCACTTCTGTGAGCAAAGGTTAAATCCTACCAAATACATCAGCTTTTGTGGACAGGACAAGCATTTGGCAGCCAGCAGGAAGGAACAGGAACGTGGGAATTCCTCCTACGACTTGGCAACAGACTCTTCCCCCAGCACGGGAGCTCTCTGGGGTCTGCTCAGCCTCTGCCAAGCTAAGAAAGCCCCTCATTCAAGCACTCAGTAATCTCACAGGACATCCTGCAGCTCAAGGAGGAGTTTAAATGAGGGGCTGGATGGATTCAAGCTGCCTAATTGTTGGAGAGAGCAATAGGAAAGGCGGGGTGGCAGCCCTGGAGCTGCAATGTCCTGACCTGCTCTTTGGAGAAACACCTCATCCTACTCAATGCAGAAGGTGTCTACAGC
Organism: Leptocoma aspasia; assembly: GCA_013399835.1. NCBI lineage: Eukaryota > Metazoa > Chordata > Aves > Passeriformes > Nectariniidae > Leptocoma > Leptocoma aspasia. The sequence goes on along the minus strand of VXAX01004879.1, from coordinate 31,935 downwards.
AAATCAGCTCCTGAGTCACTTGTGCTGAGCTGTCACACGATGTCTGCCTGCAATGGGCTCCACCACAAAGGGAAAGAAGCCATGTCAGTGTTCCCTGGGAGGTCTAAGAGAAGCATCCTGCCTCTTCCTGCCTCACCCCAGCTGCTCCCAGCATCCCACTCCCCATGACAGAGCACATCTTGGGGTTTGATGCCCTTCCAGCAACAGGGTGAGGGGGCAGTGCTGGGTTCAGAGGCACAAGGAGAGCCAAGACATACATCCTAAAAGGTTTTCAGGCACTTAATTCCAGTTAGGCTGTAATACTCCTCAAGAGATTGCAGAAAATAGATAGATAGGTAGATAGATAGATAGATAGATAGATAGATAGATAGATAGATAGATAGATAGATAGATAGACAGACAGACAGATAGATGTAAGAACCAATATTTGAGAGGTGTTTTGGGCCAGACCTGCACCACAATCACACCAAATGGGGAATGAAGCACTCAGCACCTGCACCCAGGTCTCCACCACCATCAGGGCATTACATGGACTGGGACCAGCACTCAGACCAAGGGCAGGTGTCCACACACACATGACAAAAGCATTTGCTGTGGAAATGGAGAGACCTGAATTAGAAGCTGCTGCTGCAGCTCTCAAAGGAGTATCAGGAAGCAGCCACCTCTAAGAAAGCAGAGCTTAGCTCCAGGTGTGAATGAAAGAAATATTTCAGAGCTGCCACACATGCTTGGTGCATGTTTTTGGGGTTCATTTGTACCTGTCTGGCTCTGTTACACCTAATCCCCACCTGTACAGCACCCACAAACCTAACATGGTAACAGCAGGTCATACTTGCTGGAGATCTTACACAGGGCAGCTCTTCTGGACACAAACCCACAGGACACCAAGGGTCCTCCAGCCTTGTCTCCATTTTCCACAAGGACTAGAGAAGTGTCAGGGGATGCTCCAGACTGCAAATCCCACGGGCAGCCCAGGAGGGAACAGCACATGCTGTCCCACAGCAGTGGGTGTCACTGGGTGCTGTGCTCCTCACCAGCTCCCCAAACCCTCATCTCAGCCTGGCAGCACCAAGTGACCCCCAAGCTGAGCCCCATCACCCCATGAGACCAGGGCAGCCCCACTGCCTCCCAAACACCAACGCAGAGGAACCAGGACAGCCCTGCTGGCACCCAGCTCTGCCCAGAGCCTCCTCCCCAGCCTGGGGATCTGAGATAAAGGCAGAGGCTCTGCTCTGTGACACTCACTGCTGCTTAAAGGTCACGGGCCCCAAAGGGGTTTGAGGTTTTCAGCTCTGCAGGATACAGCTCTCATGTCTGACACCCTCCTGAAGCCAAGAGCAGAGAATGCTGCTGACTTCAGCCTATTCTTGGGGGCCCAGGTCCCCCCAAACCCCACAAGAACACTTGGGAATCTGTTGAACATCAGTGATGTTTTTTTAACCTGAAGAAAAAGCATTGAGGGCTTTAAGACCCCAGATCCAGAGTTTGGGATCATTCAAGCAGAGGCTGTGGTGGAAACTTATTTTGTAGAACAACAGGGAAAAGCAGCTTTTGAGGCAAAGACTGGGTGCTGGATCCATCCCTTGAGGGATGCAGGCAGGTCCAGCACAGCCCCCTCTAGATCCCTGTCCTTCCCATCCCAATCCATGCTCTTCCAGAGCACATCAGGGCAAGGTAGAACCCCAGTCTCACACAGACTGGCTAAAACTCACTCCCTGGGCTCCAGATCACCCATCCATCTCAGATTTAAGACAAGCTTTAAGAAAGATTTAAGACAAACTTTGGCCTCCCTGCAGACCTGTGGTTCAGCAAGATGAGCACTGCCCCCTGCCCTGGACAGAGCCTTTCAAGGAGCCCTTTCCAAACCTCTTCCCAAACCTTTCTGTGCCTCTCCCAGTGCTGCAGCCCCAGGGCTCCGTGTCCCTCTGTGGGAGCCGTGGGAAGGAGGGCACATCCCACACAGGGACACCCTGACCCACAGTGACACGGAGGGAAGGGCTGGCAGGGGCAGACTGAGGGTCAGGCAGCCAGGAGAAGAAAAACAAATCCCCCACGCAGGGATTACACAGCAGCACTGCTCCTTCCTGCAGCCCCACAGCCTCACCACAGCTGCTCAGCACACCCTGGGGCTGCTCAGCTGCCTGAAGGGTGCCAGGACACTCCTGGGGATGTTCCCTTTCCCCATGAATTCCCCCCATTCCCCCACCCCACCTGGAGCCCTGTGGATCCAAGGATGCTGCATGAGTATCTGCTTCACCAGCTGATGGGGCAGGGAGGATAAAAGCAGCCCTAAACCCAAGCACCCTTTGGGGCAGCAAAGCCTCTTTACACACATCCCCTGCCCCACATCGTGTCCAACCACCCTGCTGGTCCCTGCACAGTGTGGCAGCCACAGGCCAGCAGGGATGACTCCAGGGCAAATAACTGCATTTCTGCCCCCAAACAGCCCCAGCATGTGCCCCTCCAGCCCTGCAGCCCTCTCTCCTGGCCCCCACACCCTGCAGTGGCAGCCCCAGGTTATCCAGGAGCACTGGGCACCTCTGATGTACTGCAGGCTGCAGACACAGCTTCCAGCCAGCTGTGACTACTTCTGGGATTGAAATCAGCCTCATCTTCCCCTCCCCCAGGTCTGCTGGCCAAAGCTTTCCCAGGAAATGCACCCTAAAGAAAAACCTGGGAAAACAAACAGGGTGTGCCTCGCCAGATCCCGAGCTCCAAGGGCTGTGCTGCTCAGGGTTCAGGGGGTTATGTGCCATGGGGAAAGGCAGGCATCAAAGCCTGACCTCCCCAGGCCCAGAGCTGCCTGTGAGGATGGGACTCACCCCTCTGGATCCGTGCTCTCGCAGGGCAGCCAGGGCTGCCACCATCCCACATGGAACAGAGCAGGAAAGGAAGGGGTCGGGGTGGAAAGCCTGGGAGGAGGGTGCTTGGAGCACAGCATAACGCTCCATTCATGGTGCACCCACCCCAAAATGCATCCACACACTTTGCTGCTGCTCCTGGAGCTGGAACACGCCTCCCAAAGGGACTCAGCTCCCAGCACGGGTGCAATTTTTCCTCCATTGTGAGCAATTTTAGGATTCTCAGTGACTGCTGGAGGAAGCGAGTGTGAGTGAGCTCAGACCATACTCCTCCTCTTGCTCTGCCCACAGCCTCCACCTCATTCCTCCTGCACCTGCAGACTCCCAGACATGGCTCAGTTATTTCTTTATTCTGAATAAATTTCATTTCTGAATAAAATTCCCTAAATCTCCACGCTCCAGCCAGCACACCAGGCTTTGGAGAAGCTTTCCACAGCAGGGCAGTAATCCCCAGGGAGCTGAAGATGTGACAGCCACCAGGTCCCCCCTGCCCACAGGAAGGAGCCCACCTCTGCCTGTCCTTCCCCACGCTCCTGCACACACAAATCCCCATTTCTGTCCCAGCCCTGTCCGTCTGTCCGGGACACACAGCAGCTGCTATTCCCTGCCTGGCCAGGTAGATGGTGCTCAGCCAGCACCGAGCGGGAATGGATCCCGCTGGAAGGATTCCGAGCCGGGAATTCAGCAGGGATTTCCACAGACGGGTGAGGAAGGTCCTGCTCCAGCCCCAAACAAACGGGACCAACTCAGACCCAGCTATCCCAGACTTTCACCTTTCACTTCAGGCTGGGAGACGGTGGACACACTGCTACAAACATTTCATCAGAACCACAGCTTTTCCATCAGAACCACTGCTTTTCCATCAGAAGCACCATTTTTTCATCAGAACAACTGCTTTTTCATCAGAACCAACATTTTTTCATCAGAAGCACTGCTTTTCCATCAGAAGCACTGCTTTTCCATCAGAACCACTGCTTTTTCATCAGAACCAACATTTTTTCATCAGAAGCACTGCTTTTCCATCAGAAGCACTGCTTTTCCATCAGAACCACTGCTTTTCCATCAGAACCACTGCTTTCTCATCAGAACCACTGCTTTTCCCTCAGAACCACTGCTTTTCCATCAGAACCACTGCTTTTTCATCAGAACCAGCTTTTTCATCAGAACCACTGCTTTTCCATCAGAACCATTGCTTTTTCCACTCCCACTCTCTGCTGGAAACTCACTCTGATGACATTTCGCCCCACAACCTTCGACCATTTCTCCCCACGCATCTCCCACAAAACCAAAACACAGCAAAGCCCAGAGGAGCAGGAAGCAATTTGCCCATTTTTCCCCCATGAAGGCAGGGGGATGGGGGGCAGGGGGACCCACGGGGCCCCTCGTCCTGCCGGAAGCTGCCAGGCACAAGCAGCAGGGGGAGGGGGTGTCCAGGCTTTCCATCCCATCACCCCAGGGTCACCCTCCCCAGCCAGGCCGGATGTAGGATGTCTAATATTTCTCCAGTTCTGTTTTAACACTCACACCATCTTGGGAGCAGGAAGCTTAAGCCATTTCCTGCAAGGCATTGCTCTGCCTTTCAAATACTTTCAGCCTCGGTGCAAACTGTTTTAAAACCGAGCCTGGCAGCTGGAAGTGTGAAATCAGAGGAGGGGCTTGTCCAGGGAAAATTCAGTTTGTGAACCCTGCTGCTGCAGAGCAGCAAAATAAATATTGCTGCGGACAATAAAAGAGAGCAATTAATCTTGCATGTCTGAAAAATGAGAAGGAAAAGCAGAAACTCCAAACAATGTTCTCTGTGCCTCTCCCAAGGGACACAACACTGGTCCCCAGCAGAAGCACAGCCATGTCCCCCCTTGTCTCTGCAGCCACAATTTGAAGCTTTCCCAGCTTTGCTCTTTCAGTGGAGCCCAAATCATGGCTTTGGTTTGCTTGCCCTTCAAAGACTGCCCCATAAATAATCTGTCCCACACATGGGCTGAAATAACCCCAAAGAGACCCTTCCCACTCCTCCAAGTGGAGGAGAAGACAAATGTTCCTTCCCTGAAGCCCTGCAGAAGAAATTTAGGCAGTGCCAGGGCAGAGCTGGAAACCCCACAGACCCCACAGCTCAGCAGAGCTCAGGCTCTGGCCCACGTCCCCCTCAGCCCCATCCCCACACCACCCTTAGCCAAGGATGGGGACAGATGGATGGCAGCTCACCTCCTGCTGCTGTCCCTGGCTGCTCCAGCCCACTGTGAGCACTCCTTATCTCCTCTCAGTTCTTCTCCAGGTGACACGCAGGGACACGGGGCCGTGAACAGGGACACAAAGCCATGCCCCGAGGCCCACACAAAGGGCTCTGCTTCCCCTGAGCTCCCACTCACAGGGCTGCTCCTTCCCAAGGCTCTTCTGTCCAGGAACCAAAGCCACGAAGCAGAAAGGAAACCCCGGAGCTCCTCCAGGGCCCTGCAGGAACCCTTCACCTCCCAACCTCAGGGCATGCACTCCTGGGCTGTAAATAAACTTTTATTTACTACACAAAGTAGGGCAAGGAGGACTGTTTCCCTGAGGAATGGTGGGAGGAACATCAGTGTTATGGCAGGATCTCAGATTTCATCTGACTCCACAAAGCAGCTCCTGGAGACCTCGGCAGGAGCCACACAGGGCACGGTGACACCTCTGCAGTGGCCACATGCCACCCAGTGCTGACTGCCCTGCCCCTGCCAGGCCAAACAGGAACCTCTCAGGGGCACAGATCTGCCCAGCCACCCTACACCCAGCACTGCCAGGCTTGGAGGGAGCAGGGCTGGAGCAAGTTCACCTCCTGCATCCCACAGAGCAACACACAGCCGAGGTCCAGCCTCTGCAGCCAGACCATGATGGATTCACTGCTGCCCCCCAGGACCACCCACACCCCTGATGTGCTGCCTTATCAAGGTTCCCATCTCATCTCGGAGCACTGAACTACTCAAAGCCAGGGCATCATCCTCAGCACTCAACTGCATCCTCTCATCTTCTCCAAGGCCACCAGAAGGGGTGGACAGGGGGTCTCAAGGCCGGTGTGACCCCAGGGAGGGCCCCAGCAGCCTGTGAACTTGGCCTCCCACTTCCACCCCATTTATCTGCATGCTGGGATGCAGGAGGAAGCAAGTTCAGCCAGAGTTTGTCCAAACAATTATATTTTATCAGAAAAGCTGCTCAGATCTACTCCTTTTTCCCAGGACATATCTGGACAATTCCAAGGTACTCTCCATTCTCCATCCAGCCTGCACCAGCTGGAAGCAGGGGAAGAGGACATGAGGCAAAGAGCATCCAAATACCCCTGCTCCTCCCTCAGTGCCAGCAGCCTCCAACACTCATCAACCAGGAGGCACAATCCATCCCACATCTGCTCCCCACACATCCAAAGGCTGCCTTCCAATTCCTTATTTCCTCTTTAAACTACAGCTTTCTCAAATTTAGGAGCGAGCAAGGTAGACTGGCAAGGTTTTGATACAGAAACACCTGATACATCCCTTTCCTCCTGGACAGCTCAGGACCTCCCTTTGTAGGGCCACTCCAGTGACCTGGGCAGTGGCTTCTCCCACGCTGCACAATCCCACAGCACCTCTGGAAGCAGGAACAGCTAATTCCTAATCACCAGCTGAACCTGGAAGAGGAAAGAACCCAATGCAAGGACTGAACCTCAGGCATCTTGCCACGTTCACCAGCTCCCTGTTACAAAAGGAGAAGCTGGGGTGGGTAGAGGGATTCCTCCAAGACAAGGAAGGAGTGGGCAGCAAAGGCAGGGTCCCAACCAGGCTCTCCTGCCATACACACCTTTGCCATCTCCTCAGTGTTTTTCTGGCTCTTGCTCCATGAATTGATTTCCACTGCAGATGGGGAGGAAGTGCCAGTGAGTGCCCTGAGTGCATCTCACATGAAACAGAGCATGAGCCTGCACATTTGTAGCTTCAGAGACTGAAATCAGGGACTCCTCCTGTGCCCCCATGTGCCAGAGCTTCAGAGAAGGGTCCAGAGCACACCAACTCCTCAGTGCATCAGCAGAGAACAGCACAAGCTCCCAGACCAGAGCAAACACTGAGCAGAGTGAGCAGAATTCCCCACTCAGAGTCATAACACACAGGGGAAGCAAACCAGGCAGGGGCTCCAGCCCCAGCTGGGTGGGGCAGCTCCTGTGCTGTCCCTCCAGATCACCCAGCCCACATGAAACACGCCCAGGTGCATTTGAGCTGGAGTTGAAAGCAATGCCCTACAATTCAAGACTTGTGGGTTACCACACAGCTGGGCTGAGAGAGCTTTCAGGAGCTCACACATCACCAACTTTTGTCACTGCCCTCTCCTCCTAGGCACCACATCCTTTTGGATTCCCATCTAATCTTACTCCACAAGATCTCCACAAGCTGAGCTTTTCTTTGACAGAGGGAAGGAATGTCTGTCCCACTCCATGTGCAGCAGGAGAGGAGGAAAGGGGGAAAGGCAGAGCCACCATAAAAAGTTCAAGTACTATGGGCAAGCATCGAAGAAAAGCTTGGCACACACACTTCAGCAAATGATCATCCACAGCAACAGAACAACCTGACCCACGGGGACCAGGCTGGCTGGGGGGCTGTCAAGCCCTCATGATAACAAGGGAGTAATGCCCCAGCCAGTTCTGTGCTGCTGCAAATCCCTTTTCACCTCCATCTCTCACTCTGGGAATAACACAGGAGAACACCTGGTAAGACCACCTGACTCAGAGAAACCCTGGACATCTTCTCAAGGGTTGGAAAGCTAAACATAAATCCAAGGTTATGTTCATATGTGCCACAGCATCATCAGCCTCTGCACTTCAAGGTGTTGAGAAATGCTTCATTTCAGCCATCCTTCATTCCTGTTAGACAAATGGCCTTTGCCATGCAAAAACCAGCCTGAAGCTTCCACACAGAGCAAACTGCAGTTGATACAAGCCCAGCAACCCCAAATACCCACACTGTCACTCCTGGGCTGGCACAGCGACCTTAGATGGTTTGTTAAAATTATTTGCTTTTCACAAATGCATAAACATCTGCAAAGTTTTGTTGTTTGCAAAATATTTTGGGCCAGACCCTTGGGTCCAGCTTTGTCTCCCAGCATGCCACCTTCATGCCAAGATAAACCAAAATTATTCAAGAGGGTGAAGTATTGATGCATGTGACCCTACAGAAACCCTGAGAACTTCTGTGCAGAGACCAGTTCAGAGGATCAATGAAATGAGTGACCCAAATTTAACCAACCCCAAGGAAAGCAGCTCTCTCCCCACATCCCTCCTTTAAAACCTCTAACAGATGTAAGAAAAACCGGGTGCAAAGAAGTCTGAGCACAGGCTGCAACCCAAGACCAGCTGCTTTTTCCATTTATAGCCACATTCACTTCAGCTTCACCACGGCATTTTGGACAATGTAGAAGGGTCTCTGTGTCTGTTTGTTTGCTGGAGGAGTGTAAAGAACACAACTGGCTTGCTGTCATCTTATCTTTTTTGCTCACAACAACGTTTGATCTTCTCAAAACAAAGTTATCTCTCTGTAATCTCAATTCAGTCCTCAGACAGAGTTTATGGAGTTGGCACTGCACCCAGCCTACAGTGTCCCTTCAACCACTGGCCAACAGAAACATCTCAGGCAGGGACAGCAGTCTAGAAATAGCTTAAAAGAGAATGATTCCTTAATTACAGAAGGTTCATCACCATTGCCATTGCTTCCCTACCCCAGCAGACAGCAGAGAAGTCACAAAACCAGAGGCCAGGCCTTACTGCAGGAGATCAAAGCAAACTTTTTGTTTTATCTTGGTCAAGATAACGGATTTTATTTGCCTTATCAGCCTGTAGGATGATTAACTTAAATGTGAGAAAGCTGGGGGATCCAAAGGAGCTGCTGGGTGGGGAGCATGTTCCCCAGCACGACTGCCATGGGCTCCAGACATGCAAATACCACAGGATAAACACAGAAACTCTTGGTTCCTACATGCCCCCCTCAGCCAGGGCTGTGTCTCCCTTTGCCTTTCAGCACCACTTGGATGAGCACAAATCCCATGGCAGGCAGGAGCACTCGCCCCTTTCTCAGCCAGCAAAGGCACCTCTGCCCAGGGGCTGCCCCAGTTTTCACCACAGAGGGGAGTCAAAGGTTCCTGAGGGTGCTCAGGGCTCACACCCCAGCTGGAGCACAGACCCCATGAGCCACAGCCAGGTGGCCCTGCAGCTGGTCACCTTCTGCCTGGCTCTGAGCTCTACAGACTCAGCCCTGGATCCCTCCTGCCAGGTTCAGGTGGGGTGGTGACACGGATGCACAGCCTCACCCAGCCATGGAAGAGACCTGCCAGGTCATTAAGGCCAGGGCCAGGGTCACCCTGCAGCTCTGCATGGAATCACAGACTGGTTTGGGTTGAAGGGACCTTAGAGACCACCCAGTGCCACCCCTGCCATGGCTAGGGACACCTTCCAGTGTCCCAGGCTGCTCCAAGCCCCATCCAACCTGGCCTTGGACACTTCCAGGGATCCAGGGGCAGCCACAGCTTCTCTGGGCACCCTGTGCCAGGGCCTGCCCACCCTCACAGGGAAGAATTTAATCCCAATATCCCATTTAACCCTGCCCTCTGGCAGCAGGAAGCCATTCCCCTTGTCCTGTCACTGCAGGCCCCTTGTCCCCAGCCCCTCTCCATCTCTCCTGGAGCTCCTTCAGGTCCTGGAAGGGGCTCTGAGCTCTCCCTGGAGCCTCCTCTTCTGGTGAACACCCCCAGTTCTCCCAGCCTGGCTTCAGAGCAGAGGGGCTCCAGCCCTCAGAGCATCTCCATGGCCTCCTCTGGACTGGCTCCAGCAGCTCCACATCCTTCTGATGTTGGATGCAGCATCCCCAGCTCCACCCTCTCCTGATCCCAGCCACGACTGTGGCAGGGAAAGGCAGTGGGAGCCGCGGTGCTTCCTATGGGAAACTATCCCTTTGCATAACGAACCTCCACTGGGGAGGTCGCTGCTTTCCCTATGGGCCCTCAGGGACTTCCAGCAAGGCAAACAAATCCTCCTGGGTCTGGCTGGCTGCAGTGGACAGCCTCATTTCCTGGGGTGTATCCTGCCCAGCTGGAGCTCCCCCGTGGGACAGCACCCACACAAAGAAGGGACCCACGCGTGCCGGTGTGACCAGAGATGGACACAACACAGCGAGCTTGGGGACAGCATTCCTGGGGGACAGAGACCTGCAGCACCATCACAGCCACATCACCCAGCCTCCTCCTGGCAGCCTCAGTGCCCACCTTACACCACAAATCACACCCCCAAACCACAGCCCAAAACCACACCCCAAAAACGCACCCCAAAAACACACCCCAAAAACACACCCCAAACCACAGCCCAAAAACCCACCCCAAAAACACACCCCCAAACCACATCCCAGAGGGGCACTGGCTGCTCCCTGCACAGCCAGGGACAGGGCACAGGCAGGGAAGGGGAGCAGGCAGTGCCCTCCTTGTGCACGTGGTGTCCTGGATCAGGCAGTGTCTCCATGATGGGACACATTCCTCTCCCCCACACATGCTCCCACTCTTCCTTCCAAGTTGCTGGGCCTGCAGGTTTAGATTTTTCCAGATTATCTCATTTTTGGCACCTGCGTTCACAAACCGAGACTCAGCGTTTCCCACTCAAGCCCCTCCACTTGGAATCCTGGGCTGTAGGAATTTTCCCATTAAAAATAATAACAAGGACCACAAAAAAGACTGCCCATAACCTAGCCTGAATCCTGTCAGCTGGTTTTGGAGGAAACATTTCCCCACAGCTTTAATCTCTTTGTACAGCGAAAGAGCTGGAAATGGTGACTCACTGCATCTCCACTCAGCCCTGTGAGGGAGCCTCACAGTTGTCCAAACCCCTATAACCCCTGCAGCCCCACACTTGGTGTCACCCTAGCAGCACAGGACAGAAGAAAAGTCACCCCAAGGCTTGTGTGGCTTCACTTCTCCAACCTTGGTTGTCCATGGGGGCTTGAAACTCGTGGGAGGGCACGGGGCTGCAGCCCCCACCACATCTTCCCAGCACACAGCAACAGGTCCTTGGTTTTCACAAGGATCTCACTGGATCTCAAAGTTTCCTTCTTTCTATTTTTAAGTATTTTTTAATTGTTTAAATTAAACAATTTTAAGCCAACTCTATGGGAGTTCTAAAGAAAAGGCTCTCCATAAGGGTTCTAGCTGGAAAAGAAGAGTGAAAACAGCTGAATTGCTTCGCTCTCCTGATGTTGCCCTGCTTGTTGTGCAGCAAAGCAGATGGGGGGACCCTGCTGAGTTTTAAGAGGCACCTGGCACCCTGTGTGGCTGTCCCAAAGTGGCCATGGGACAAAGATTCCAACAAACCTGAAAGCTCAGAGATGTTCAGACTGTTCTGCACAGCCCCACGCTGGGACACCGAGGAAGGTCACATCCCTGTTTTAGGTGAATGTTCCCATTATTCATTAAATCTGCCTTGATTTATCAAAACAAGCTCCAGAGCATCCTTGCCATGAAGGCCCAGGGGGCAGGAGCAGGAGCAGTGGTGGGACAGAGCCTGCCTTGCTGGCTGAGTGCTGTCCCCAGGGCCTGGGCAACCACAGCAGCTTGTGAGGAGACAAACAGGAGCACCAGATCAAACCAGCTTTCACTTCTCATCTGGGAGTGCTTCCAACCCATCACCTGAGATCCCAGCACGGAGCCATCAACACAAACAGGTTTAGACTGGGGGAAGGAGAAACAGACTATTAAAACAAAATGGAAACCATTAATTTTTCTGGGGCCAGCAATGCCTTCCCCCCTCTCCAAGCCTGACCACCACACATTGCAAGGAGCAAGAGAAGGCCAAGATGTTCAACCACACAAGCACAATGCCAGAGATGGGAGGCACAGTGGAGGGGGATGCTGTGGCAGGATCACCCATGAGAGATTTGATGTGGCTTTTCCTGAGGATTTGCCTGTCCCTCATCCAGCTCCTGAGGATCCCACGAGATCTCTCCATTGCAAAGGGCAGGTGGATGTCTCTGGATGAAGCCCTGCTGCTCCCACAATGGTTCCCTGTTCTCTCCTCACAGGGATGAACCAGCTCCTGCCACACTGGCACCACAGCCCTGCTCAGACCTGCCCCAGCAGCACAGGGCAGGAACATCCTCCTCTGCCAGCTCCATCCCAGTGCCCCGGGACTGGGAGTGAGCTGCTGCCCACAGCAGGAGCCTGGGAGAGGTCACCCCCACCCACGGGTGCTCACATTTGGATATTCACATTTGGTAAGTCCTGCACAGCAAGGACAGCCTCCCACAGTGCCCAAGGCTGCGGGTTCAGAAACAGCCCTTCCCCTCAGCTTGCTTTTACAGCTATTTTTAATTGCTTGTGCCTCTTTCTGCCCTCTGCATGTCCTCCCCTTGCCTGCACCCCCTGCACAGCCCAGCTCACATTGCTCTGGCAGACTCCAACTACAGCAATCCACACCACCTGGTCTTCCCATCTCATTTCCTTGTCCCAGCTGGGGAGCACCAGCCACACAAAATCTCCACTGTGATGTCCACTGGAGATTTTGGGGACACAAAGTCCACCTTTGGAGTGGCACATCCCACAGGGATGGATTTCCCTCTCACTAATGGCCCAATTCAATGTCATACCAGCAAAAATGAAGCAAATGCTCCCCAGGGAGTGCAGGAGAGCACAAAGACTCAGAGAGGGAGAAGATGCATGGGAAGGAATATTTCTTGCCCCATTAAACACCTCCTGCTCTCCTCCCACCTCGGGAAGCCCAGCTCTGGAGCGGGCTCAGCCCACAGCGCCAGCCACGCTGCCCTAATGAAGTTCAGACTGAAATTACTCCTTTCCTCTGTGGTTTGTTCTGAACTGCCAAGCTCCCTGTGACTGTTACTCTCCTCTGACCGGCCTCTTCCTGCACAACACGCTCTCCTGCATGCCTTCAGCAGCAGGGCAAGGCAGCTGAGCCTGACAGCTGGGGAAGGCAAGTCCCAGCACAGGAGTGAGGGCAGCTGGAGGCAGCTGCCTGCATCCCCTGCTCAGCTGTTTGTGCTGGAGGGCCACCAGCAATGGGATCCAGGGATGTCCAGTGCCCCAGGAGCACCTCCAGGTGACCCAAACCCTGGAGCAGGAGCTGCCAGACCTGCTGCAGACATCACAGAGGCAGCGTCTTCATCTGAGGGGTTGTGGTGGGGCCAAAGCTGCAGTGGAGCTGATGAGCATTGGACATGTGCCTGTACCCATCCTTGGGACATCCTGGGGGTCCCTGTGCAGCCCCTCTCACAATCCCTCTGTGCTCTTCCACCAGCAACAAGGAGAGAGGCCACACACCTGCCCAGCAGCACCTCAGGGTGGGTGCTGTGGACCAAGGGGAGGAGCACCCCAAAATGGGGCCCTGTGTGAGAGCAAACCAGGGCAACCTCAGGTCATGGCAATGGAGGAGGAGATGATCAGGAAGGGGACATGCTCTGGCAGTGACCCTGGGCTGCACCCTTGTGCTGACACACAGGGAAAAGGAGACAGAGCCCTCACAACCTCTCCAACTTTGTCTTCGTGGCAGTGGGGTTGGACCTAGATGATCTTTAGGGTCCCTCCCAAGCCAAACCATTCTGGGGTGATTCTTGGAGACATTTGGCCTGAAAGCCCCTTTTGTAGCAGACCCAGGCTGGCTCGTGCTGCAAGGCAGACTCCAGACAGCTGGGCTCAGGGGTGACACTCGTCCCAGCAGCTGTCCCCCCTCTCTCCCCGCCCTGGGCAGCTGGAGGATTCAGCAGCTCAGCCAGCCTTCTGCTCTTAAAGTGCCCAACCACCCGTGGGGTTCGGAGCTTGGGGCACTCAGAGCAGCCCAGACCCAGCAGGACGAGGCTGAGCAGCCACCCACAGGGCAGGATGGGCCTCCTGGGCACCACACACAGCAGCTGGGGACACAGGGGGGCTCACACAACCCCCATCCTTGGGCTGGGGCTCAGAGCTCAGCTGTGCCCAGCCGGAGATGGCCCAACCTGTAAATAAACCCAGCTCAGAAAAGCCACGCCTACACCACGCACAGTAAGAAAAACCCACTTGGGTCCTGCAGGTTTGATATCAGCTCCTCTGCTGACTCCTGAGTTGGTTTTACACCAGCACACACCACAGCCTGGCCTCTCTACACACCAGTGTGACCACAGGGCTGCACCCAGGAGAGGGGATGGAACCCCTGGTCCAGCTCTAGGGCCAGGCATGGACCTCCCAGGTCCTGGCTCAGCCACCCCACCCCATCCCACAGCCCCCAGGGAGAGGCACAGGGTGGGGAGGGAGGGGGTTGCCCTCCACCTGACCACTGGATCCCTCACAGGAAAGAGCTCATGGGCAATGGAGAATGGAAAAGTAATTAACAGGTCTGAAAGGAAAATCTCCAAAATATTACGGAGAAAAAATGACAGCTGGCAAGGGAGGGAAGCTGGCTTTAACATGGAATTAATTGAAAACAAGATAGAGCTAATATAAGCCAGGTCTCCAGTTAAATAGTGGCTCTGGTCCATGATGTTATTAGACTTTGTCTCCAAGGTCAAAAACCCTGACTTCTGCTAACAAAGAGGCAGCTCCTGCCCCACAACCATAAACAACTCCACCAAACGACGATATCCCAACAACACTTCCAGAGCCAGCACCTCTCCCACACCTCGGAGCCTTTCCAGGGTCCTGTGGGTCTGCACACAGGGCCTGAGCTGGCAGAACTGTCATTTCCCAGCACCCAGGCTTTTGGCATCTCCTTTTTTCCTTCCTTCTAGACTCGATAGAATTTCTTATTGAACTCGACAGCTCTTTCAGGCAGGATAAAGCCAAGGGTAACAGCTCTGCATGTGGACACGTCTGAGCACAGATCCCAGAGCAGCAGCCTCGAGAGGCACTGTGGGAAACTGGAAGATAGAAACTTCCACAGACACTGGGAGGGTTTGATTTGCAGCGCTGGAAGAAGCTTGGATTGACGTAAAAATAAAGTACACAGACATTACGCAGAAAAATCATAAACTTACACTTCTAGAGCTGCAAGTAAGAATATGCCTTAAGTAAGTAAGAAACTGTATTGGATAAGATGGTGAAGGGTTTATAATGCAGGGGTGTAATTGTATAGAATAAGCTAAGAGTTTAGATGTTATAATAGAAGTATATGTGTGTATGTGTGATAGCAGCCCATTGGATAAAAGTATCTGCATTGCAGTAGAAGTAAGTAAAGATAATAGGTTAGAAAAGCAAAATAAACTCTGTGGAAACTGTCCATTTGATTAGAAACTAGATATTGCCTTGTAACAAATAACTTGTGACCATCTCGAGCTATGGCTGACTGCTTGCTCTCTTAAATCTCCCAGCCTCTGAGACTGATGTTTCTTTGAGCAATAAATCGTTTTTAGCCTGACTGTGGCCCCATCCCTTCAATTAATGCGGTGATAATAACAAGGCATCACCAAAGGAGCTGCAAGAGCAGCACACAGCACCTGGCACCTCCTGTGTGACACCTGTCTGTCACCTGACAGCCTGAGCCTCACCCAGGGCTGTACTTGTTGGAATCCAGGGCACAGGGAACACAGGGAATGTTTTCTGGGTGTTTTAGGAAGCCCTGACTCTCAGCAGAGCACTGCTTTTAACCTCTGTCCCTGGAAAAAATTCCCAAGGCTTTGGGATGAGTTGGAGAACACAGGTGTGAACTAGGTAGTGGTATGTAGTAGTAGTGATAGTCTTTCAGTGGGTGAAGAATTTAGGGTTTTAGGATTTTAGTATGAGAATGAATAGGAGACAAGATGGAGGATTTAGGGTGTTGTCTCCTCTCCTTTTTGTTCTTCTTCCACTCCATTTTCTGTAGTACTGGTGGCAAGAAGTCACTGNCTCGGCGCGGCGCTGCGGCAGCTCGGGGATCTTGGAGGCCGGCGCCTCTGCCCTGCGCAGCCCCGGCTCCTGGGGCTTGCCCAGGGTGATCTCAGTCCTCCTGGCCGTGGGCTCGGGCGGTTTGTGGCCCACATCTGCTCGTTTGAGGCCGAACCGCGACAAGCCCGAGGTGGAGTTCTCCACCTGCTTGGATGAGATGTCAATGGAGATTTCTGTTCTTCTGGACACCGGCTCGGGCAGTTTGGGTCCAGAGAGCTCCACTCTCCTCAGAGGGGGCTTGGGGGATCTCTGCACCGTGGGCTCCGCATGTCGGGGGGGTGGCTCCGAATTCCTGGCGCCGAGTTCCTGAAACTTCTGCGTGGAGCTGGACACGGTGGACCTGAGGAGGGTGTTTGGGGCCCGTCTTTGTGGGGTGGAGGAATTTGAAGGCTGATCTACCTCCTCGACCTCAAAGGATCTTTTCAGAGCTGAAAAACATGAGAAGTAGTTCAGGATTTAGTTACCATCCACCTGAGTGCCTCCAGAGATGCTTACAGACACTGCACGAGGCTCGTAACTCAACCTCTGCTCCTTCACCCCAGGACTCACAATCCATTTAAGCAGCTGGGGATTAAAGGGCCTGCCTCTTCAGACAAGTTTAAAAAGTAAAAAACTCAGTAATAAAACAAATCAGAGCCAGGAAATTCAGCTCCAGAGCAGAAATTGCCCCCACACTGCCTCCATCCCACACTCAGAGGGGAGCAGAGGGTCCCACCATGGTATGGCAAAGCAGAACAGGGCACTGGATTTGGGGGAGGACAGAGATCCAGCTTCCAACACCTCGCTTTCCCTCTCACATCCAAAGGATGCACAGATAAACACAGGCTTTCCTGTGAGCACTGCCAGCAAAATCCAAGCTGGAAACAGGAAAACAATCCCAGGAGAGCACCAAATCCATATAAATGCAGCAAGAAAACCAAAGGTGGCAGCCACAGCAGCTCATATCCTTAAAAACAAACCTAGAGACCACATGAGCCAAAGACTGAAGTGTTTTGAGCACGTGGACTTGAGACCCTGATACGAGGAAAGGGACAACTGATCTCTGCTCCTTACAGGACCCAGCCAGGTAGAAACAAAAGGCTGAACTCCACAGAAAGGGAACCACTGCTGGATCCCATCGAGAAGCCACAGGCTGTAAATACCCTCTGATCCCCCCCAGAAGCCCCAGGCAGGCACAGAGTCAGGGCAGGATGAGGCACAGCCTTGGGATCCCAAAGGAGCCTCCACGAGGCAAGGCTGAGCTCGGTGACAGTCACACTGCCAATGGCCAGCACAAGCATCAGCAGTGAGTCCACCCCTCCTCTACACCAACAGAATAGCAGCAGTGAGATTTAGCTTTTAAAAACCTGGGCTTGAGATCCCACAGGACATCAGGATGCCAGGGAGAGACTGGAGCACAGCCTTGCCTCATCCCCAGAAGTCCTCCCACCCCTGGGGTGGAGCTGCAGAGGAGTCACCATGCAGGAAGCATCTGTGTCCCAGGGCTGCTCTGACCCCCCAGGACAGGGCCTGGGGATGTGGGGATGCTCCATCCCTCATGGGGACCCTCCATCCCTCGGTCACATCCATGCTCTGGTCACTGCCATTGGTCACTGCTGGCTCTGGCTGGTGGCACAGGGAGAGTGGACCATCCACGTGGCAGCCACTGCTGACACTGGGCAGGGCAGCAGCAGATGTGACCTCCTCTGTCCTGGCAGCAGGGGCTGGGACAGCCATGGTCACATCCCCTGGCAGCAGCACAGGGAAACCAGAGGAGCTGGTGAGGAAAGCAGGGCCCTGGGAGCTGGAGTTCACGTGTGGGACAAGCCACACCAAGGGGAGACTGCCAGGGGTTAAATGTGAGGATACAGACTTTGGGCTGCTTTCCCTTTTGGGGGAAATACCCCAGAACTCCTCAATATGAACCCCAGGCTGCAAAACTAGGAGGAGCCTGAGGGCAGGAGCCTCCCCAGGATGTTCTGTACTGGTGACCTGGCCAAAGGCCCTCTGTGCTCAGGGACAGACAGACGTGAATGGACACACACCCGTGTCCCCAGCTGTGGTTCAGACCCCAGCATGGGAACTGCTGGGAAGCAACAGGAGTCTGGGATGGGCTCCCAAGGGTGGGGTCCCAGCTGGCATGGGCAGGGAGGGATGTACAGAGAGATCCAGCCCCAAAGTCAGCCTGATGGGAACAGCACCACAGCTGCTCTGTGGCCGTGGGGAGAGGAAGGCACCAAAGCACAACACTCACCCTCCCTGTAAACCCAGGAAGGGTCCCACAAAGGGCACCTCGTGACAAAATGGTCTGTCTTGCATCTCAGAAATATTCAGACATTGGGAGAAGAAAGGAGGGAGGCAATAAAGAAAACAAAAAAATGCTTTTTCTCAGATTTATCTGTTTTCTGACTTCCGTGGAGCTCTCCCAGCCATGCATCACCTGCCCACTGGGGTGGGATGCTCCCTGCAGCAGTCCCTGCCCTGCAGTCTGTGCTTGGCACAGCTCATGGACTGCAGGTCTGTGTCCAAGTCACAGCTCTCAGCATTCCCAGAATCATTAATTCAAAAAAAGCCCCACACTGGAAAGCTGTTTCAACATGTTCAAACTCTCAGGTCTCCAACCCCAAGCTGGAGCTCTGACCCTCCAGATTTTTTCTTACCCTCCAGCACTCTGACCCTTCAGATTTTCTACAGTTTCCCTTCTCCATCACACACTTTATCCAGAAACGAACATTTTAGCTGGTTTTTTTTCCAAAAACCCCCACGTTTAAAACAATGCACCAGCCAAGCCCAGCTTGCATTTTGCTGTTAACAAAGAGAGCGGAAGGGACGACCCGACGGGGAGCCCTCGCCTGGCCTTGAGCAAAGCTGGGTGGGCAGGAGCAGCAGAGGACACGGCACTGGCAGCTCCCTGAGGGATGGGGTCATAGTTCTGCCCACATCAGGCTCTTCAAACCTGCCTGTCACTCCTGCAGCCAGCTCAGTCTCCACCTCTTCCCTTCAACAAGCAGCTCTGTAAGCTCCTGAGAGACGTGTCTTGAGGAACAGGGTAAATGCTCTCAAGGAACCCGGCAGCAAAGGAAATGCTGATGAGTATCTTTCCTTAATGAACGTTGCCCTGGAGATCCCTCAGTACCAAGTGGTTTGGGGATTTCTTTCTGACCTGAAAATGAGCTCTGGATACAAACAGCCCTGCTGACCTCCAAGGGCTCCTCACGTGAGCCACATCCATCATCTCCACTCCTTCGAGCCCTGCTGCCCCTTCCTAAAGAAATGGAGAGTAACCTGATGGCAATGCTGACCTACATGGCCCCTTTCTTTTGACTTTAAACCCCACAAAGTGCCCCAAGCCCAGGCTAAACCTGCCCAATGCCACCCATGTGGTCTTTCTGGAGCACAGCCAGCCCCTGTCCTTATCGAAGGGCTGGACTGAATTACAACACCCAAAAATGGCTTTTTTCCAGGTCCTTCTGGGCCCTGTTGCAGAAAAGAGAAAAAGGTCAAAGCCCAGACACAAAGGGGTTCAAAAAGCCTGAGGCAGAGCTGCAGAACCACGATTACAGCCTCAGGACAGCCAAGCCCTCCAGATAAATCCTCCCTTGTGCTGCAGTGCCAAGGGAGAGGAAGGGGGTACAGAGGGGCTGGGCAAGGAACCTTCACCCCAAAAGGGGCAGAAATAGCTCAGCACAGTTTCTGACAGCAAAATCATGAGGAGCCCCAGGTCCCAGTGGCATTCCCTCCCCAGCAGGGTCACTGACTTGCCTGGGGACAACCCAGGAGCTTTCTCACTCCTGGCTCTGCAGGATGGGGTGTCCATCTCATGGTTTCACAGGGATTTCGGTACCCAGCTTGCCCTGCTGGCACATTTGGCCACTGCCCTGAATTCAGCGTGGCCTGGAGAAGGTCAGACATCCCAGGCACGAGAAAGGAGAAGGACTGTGACCACAAGGGTTTGTGTTTCCACCTCTGAGCCAGAGCCCCACTGCCATGAACAGGACCCTCGGGAGTGTCACCTTCAGCAGTGGCGGCTCTCAGAGGGACCAAGCATGGCTGGAGTTCCCTGCTCAGCACTGCCTCCCTCCTCCTTGCATGAGAAGAGAGAAGGACCTCAGGAAGCACAACAGCTCTCAAAAAAAAGAGAGAAAAACTTATAAATAGTGTGTCCTGCCCAGAGCCAGGAAAGGAAAGTAAACAGCCTCTGCTCCAGAAGATCCTCCTCCCAGCTTCCTGCAGGGAAGTGTCTGTATTCCTCACAAAAACAGCAGCTGAAGGCAAGGCAGGGCTCTACGGCCCCACACCCCACTCCCACCCGCCGTGCCAGGGTCCCACATGGGCAGTTGTGGCTAATTCTCTGTGTCCCCAAGGGCTCCAGGTCCCTGTCATATCCCTGGCAGCCCTGAACAAGGTGTCCCTGCCCTGGCCTCGCTGCAGGATTGTCCCCATTATGGTATTTTCCAGGGGGTTTTGGGCACAGGCAGGGCTTCCCCAGCCCCACTGTCTGGCTGGTGTTGGAGGCAGCTGGGCAGGGAAGGTGGCAGAGGTGTTGAGCACCTCCCTTCCCTCTCTTCCTCTGGAGGTGCACGTGGGGCTGAACCTGCACTGCCTTTGGCATGTGCTTCCTTTCAGCCAGTTCCAGACCCATTCAGACATCTATGGCTCAATCCACCACTGCTGAAGGCAGTGGCTTTTGGGCAGGGAAAGCTCAAAATCCCCCAAAATTATATTTCCAAGCTCTTCCTATCTGATGCAACCTCTGCAACAGCCCACCACCACCGTGTCTGGGCTGGGAGCTGCTCACTGCCACGTCCCTTTGGGGACCAGACCTTTGCAAACCTCTCAAGGTCATGGAGTTTTGCTCAGCGCCACCCAGCTCTGCAGGGCTGGCTTCAAAAATACCACTGCTAATCCTCCTGTTGGATGAGGGAGGCAGGGCTCTCTGAGGTGGCTCTGCTGGCTGTGCACAAGGACACATCCTCCTGAAAACCCAAACGTGGGTTTCTCCATGCCAGCCAGGCACCTGGGGGCAAGAACAGTGTGCCTTCATCCTGCTCAAATGCTCCCCAAGCAGGCACAGGGAATGAAAAGGAGACAACATTGATTTCACTTTCTATTTTATGCAGCACTGCTGGGGATGGCTGCACAGTGAGGCCACTGTGTCCTCCTGGTCACCCCCCAGGCAGGCACCAGCAGGTCACACGCCATCAGTTAAAGCTGCTCTTCAGGGATCCTCTGAACTGGGGAGAGAGGGCAGAGGTCTGGTTCAAATCCCAGCAGCCCAAAGTCTTCCAGAGATGTCACAAGAGAGTGGCACTGGGGACTCCCACATGCACAGCTCTTGCAGAAGGAGAGTCCCTCCTTGGGAGTCCCAGGCAAGCCAAGGGTGCCCAGATGCCAAGAAGGGATCTGGCTCCTGCACAGGGACTCCACATCTCCAGCTGGAAGCTCTGGAGCACGCAGCAGCTGCCACCACGCTCACCCCGCTCTGCAGCCTGGCTCCGGGCACCCCGGGGGCGTCAGCCAGGGAACATCTGCAACATCTGCACCATCTGCTCCTCCTCTCTTCCCTCTTTAAACAGAATATCCCACCAACGGGCCAGGGGAGGCTTCATACAAGGAAGCATCTATGCAGAGAGCTCAGGGGGAGACCAAAATAAACAGCGAGGGACGCTGGCTCCTGCGGGACCTGCTTCCCAGCCGGAGCCTCCAGCTCTGCCGTGGCCACAGCGCCCAACTGCTTCCCATTAAACATCCTGTGCCCCTGGCGTGGTCTCTGTAACCCCGGGGTTACATTTGCTTGCTTGCTTAAGCACAGAGAGCTTTCCTTGGGTTTCTGGACACATAAGAGCCTCATGGGGCCGGGGCAGCCGGCGCCCCGTTATTTCCCAGCACACAATGGCAGCGTTTGAGAGCGAGGGCTCGCTCTAAACTGCTACCAGATGGTCACCTCCTGTTCCCAGGCAGGAAAGGGGGGAGGCTGCAGCTCTCATCTTTCAAGGAACCCTTGGAAACCCAACACAGCATTCACTGCTCACGGCCCCTAAAGCGTCCCAGGGCCCTGTCACAGGCAGCGGGGTGCTCGCGGCGCTTTTTGGCCCAGGCTGGGAGCGAGGAGTGTTTGCCCACCTTGCCACGAGGCCACCTGGGTCTGGCTGATCCAAACCTCCCCTGAGTGATGCCACTGAAGAGCTGCCACCACCCACACCAGAGATGGGTGCATTGGAGTGAACTAAAGGCTCAGTTACTGGGTCAAGTAGGGTGTTCTGAGTGCACCGATGTTACACGAATATATTATAAGTTTCTCTGTGTGCAAGCTTGCAGAAAAGTCTTCCTATGGGAAAATATCTTTTACTGTCTTTTTACTCTGTATAAGTTTTTGTAAACAAAATCTTTGGTTTGTGATTCAAGGACATTTTTAGATTTCTTTGCTTGTCTCTTAGTAATAAGAAATAGAAGCTCTTTTTTCATCTTATGAAGTGAAAAGTTGTTATTTCTGATTGTGTAAACTATTCAAACATTCCTTAAACAAAGCTAAAGCAAGAAGTTTCAGATGCTCCTTGCTGGGCAGAATACAGCCCAAATCCTATGAATTATAGAGTCATGTTAATAAATAATATTTAACCTTCTAATATTATTGTCAAGAGTTCTTTGTTACTAAACAAACCACAACAATATACCTATAGGGTATATCCATTGTATATTAAACCTAAAGGTCCCACAGCAGAAAGGGAAGGGAGCTGCACTCCTGCTGCAGCAGCAGAGCAGGATATCTCTGCCCCATCCTCAACAAAAAGGTGCTCCCAGCTTCCCTGAGCCCCTCAGTGGGGTCAAAATCATGGGTCTGAGATGGAAAATCCCTGGCAGTGCAGGCAGCAGGCGATGCTGCACAAGCTGGCAGGATTTTGTGAGTACACACACAGCTTCAAAGCAGCCTGAGAAACTCAGATCCCCTCTTACACCCACAGAAACCAAGGCAGGAAATTTTAAAAGCACCTTTCCCAAAGCTTCTGGTGATTTAACAAAAGAAAGAAGTAAGGGTTGCTGGGGCCCCTCCCTGTGCTTGTGCCAGGAGGCCTCACACTTTTCCTTTACAGATGAACCAACCTTGGTGCACTACATATATAAAATATATCTGTATCTACACCTATCTATATATATATATATCTAAATATATATAGATATATCTAGTGACACTCTGCTGCTGTACCCTGACTCTCATGGTTATGAACTCAGTTCAGGTTATGAACAGTTTATGCCCAAATAAATCCTTTCTCTGACTTCCCAGACAGCCTTCAAAAGAACTTGCAGCAGACTGCCTGGTCTGACATTAATCACATGTACAAGAAAAGGCTGGCAACGTGCTGTCACTATGCAGGGCCTTCCTGAATGGTGTAAATGGTACCCAGAGGTGAGTTCTGGTGGAAATTTGGGGATAAATGCAAGTTCAGGGCTCTGACATCAACCAAAGCAGCATTTCTCTCACTCACAGAAAGGTATAAAACAGCCTGAGGCTGATGCAGCAAACCACTAATTTCCCAGAAATGAACATGCAAAAGCAAAGTCAGAACTAAGAATAGAAAAAAAAATACAATCCACACACAGATTAATACAAAATCCCAGCTTTCCAGTCCCTATAATGCAGTTCTCAAAAGATTTTAGCTTGATTCTCTATTACACTTGGGTTTATATAACCATTAACTCACAGCAAAATGCTTCCAGATCAGACCAGTATATTTTACATCCCTTCATATTCATTTCATACTTGTACAGAAAATTACATGAAACACAGGCTATCCAGCCCAGCAGATTGCATTACTGGCTCTGCCACTGGCTCACTCCAGCTCCTGTCTCAGTCTGTGCTCCAGTTTCCTTTCATAGGGGGAGGAGGAAGGAGAAAAATAAATCTTTTCTGTGCCTCCCATGGGGCTGTAGATTTGGTTTGGTTCACTAATATTTCTAAAATGCCTCGGAATTATTACCCAGAGACAAAAGTATGATGCAGATGGTCTTGCAGAGCCCAGCCTGCCCCGTGCTGGTGCCACAGATGCCATCCCCGGGTGTCAGGAATCCCAGTGGCCATGCAAGGGACACGGAGAGTGACTCAGGTGGGTGGCCAGCCTGGGTAGCAGGGACTGGATGATTAAATCAGTGAAGCTTCCATTTGAAAAGATGCTTTGATGGGGTGTGTTGCAACATGCTGGTTAAAAAGCTACAGAAAAAGGCTAAATTGGTAAAAGGGGTAAAGGAGGGACCCAGGAGCCATTCACCCCCGCAGTGCTGCCCACTCCTGCCTGCACTGCCTGCTGATTGCTGCTGTCCCTGCAGCCAGCTCTGATGACTCTCCTGGAGGGGACACCCAGCACTGCAGTGTGAGCTGCTGTCCAAAGAGCCTGAGGGCTGGCAGAGAGCAGAGCCCTCCTCCTCCCTAGGAAACGTGCTTTGAAAAATAAAATCAAATCCATCCTTTGCACATTTCCCTGTGTTTTTGCTTCCAATGGCCAAGATGAAAGACAGACTGAGTCCCAGCTCCAGTCCTCACCACACTCCTTGTCTCCCAAAGCAGTGCAGCTGACCAGTGCCACTGACCTCACCAGTAATTCCTGCCACGACCCCCAGGGCTGGGAGAGGCTGCAGAGCACCCACATCACCCTAGCAAGGGGCACAGCACCTTTCCCAAAGCTTCTGCACAGTTTTGTGATGCTTGGGTCCCAAACTGCCACCTCTGCTGCCAGGAGGAGAGTGGCACAGACTGATGTCACCGTGTCCCCTGCAATCCACAGGAGGCTGGCTGAAACTGTGCCTACACCTGGGCAACAGGCTGGCAGCCCACCCCAAACTGCCCTGGTCTGGGTGCCAGCAGCACTGGCAGGATGCAGGGTCACACACCAGCCATGGCATCTCCCCTTTTGGCACTCAAACCAACCAAGAGCCAGCTGGGATGGACACTGCCCATGGGCCACTGCTCTGGAGGTGTCCCCAGGAGACCCAAGGGCTCCCACCCAGCAGCCTCACAAAAGCAATCAGGGTAAAAGCCTGAGTCACAGCCAGCAGGAGATGAGAGCTGCTCAGAATGAGCTGGAGCCAGCAACAAACCCCTTCTTGCCCAAGGGCTACTCCTCACCTGCACTCTTTGTGGAAGTGAGGAGGGGTCTCCTGCACCCAGGAGGGCTCTCCCCACGATGGCACCAGCACAGCAGCTGGGTACAAACTGCTGGTTTGTGCCACCAGAGGGGTGCCAGGACCAAACAATACCCTGCAGATGTGAAATGAGAGGTGGCCAGGACACAACCCCACCCCTGTGAAGGGCGTGACAGCCCACAAAGAGCTGCCCTGATGGACCCTGACCCTCGCCAACCAGGCACAGCCCCACCAGGAACTGAACTCAGACCCACTGACTCATTTTACAGGCTTCAAACAACCCTAACCAGGATTTAGGGTCACTTGGCTTGGTGGCTCCACATCCCATCTCTAAAGACCAAAGAGGTGCCAGAGTTCACTGCAGCAGGAGGGGACAGGGAGGTTGGGAGAGGGAAACAGCCCACGTGATATTCTTGCAGAAAGATGCTGCCTTAAATATCAAAGTCAGAAATGTGAGTATCTGGAGTGATTATGAGCTCTGGAGTCTCCATTATTGTCTTTGGATTATGACACGTCCCCATCCAGGTTTTTGTGGCTGCTGTCTCAGTCCTGGCTCCTGGAAAAAGGGCTGAGCATCTCCCTGCAAGGAAGGGCAGCAAACCAGAAATTAAACCAGCACCCAGTGAGGCCATGGGGCACCCAGAGGTGCCAGGTTAATGCCTGGCAGTAATTCAGCCCCAGGTTTGCTGGTGTGTATCGGCCAAGAGCCAGAACCATGGTCACTCTCAGACCTGACCCAACATGTTCCAGAGGTGCTTCCTACTCACTCCACTGCCCTACTCCACCAAGAGGCAATGAGCAAAGAGTGCAGAATTTAGGTGAGTCCCATACTGAGGGAAAGGTGCTACCAAGATCCCAGAGACTGGGAAGAGCCAGCATGGTGCTCCAGCCCCTGACTCACCTGCAGGCACCAGCACCATGCTGGCAAAACCAAAGCAGCTGCCCTGGCTCTGGTGTAAAGACCCATCCCCTCCCTCTCCCTTCCCACCCAGGCTGCTCTGAAAGGTCTCTTTATGGTTAGCATAGTGCTGTGCCCTAGGCTAGTCCCACAGGAGCTCACCTGTGCCAGCCCTGGGAGCCCTCCCTGCTGTCACAGAGCCAGGGACACTGCTCGGTGCCACAGCGGGTGCCCGGCCCCAAGGACACACAGCCCAGCCCGCCTTGCAGGACATGACTGCAAGCAACAGCCTCTGGGTGATCCTACAGCCCAGCCAGGGCCAGAGGCTGTCCCCAGAGCCCCATCCATGTGCACAGAGAGATCACCTGTTCTTCCCTTTCCCACTCCCTCACAACCTTTTTATTCCCAAAGAATTAGATTTACACAGGGAAAAACACAACCCACAACAGCAGATACCCACTGCTGTGACCAGGAGGATGCAGTTTTTTGACTTCATGGCTCCAAGACCAGTTCTGCAGGGGAAGATACAACTTCTGCTTCCGGAGAAGACACAAAACTTCCCTTCCCACAGGCTCCTTTCTCTCTCACCACATGAGGATTTGGCAGAAAACTCTCATCCAGCCCATCCTTTTGTATCGGGTAGAGAAATGTAGATGTGCAACAAGAGAGAGAATACCCTGAAGTGGCTGAAAAGCTCAGCTTTGAGGGTATCAGAGGTGACTTTGCTGTCGTGGAGCACCAGCTGCATCAGTGAGCAGCTCTGGCTCTGCCCACACCGAGCTGGCAATGAGGAGCCCCAGAAGAGACCAGTCGCAGCGCGACTTTCTGCGGACAGCCCAGGAAATCCAACAATTGAGGAGCTTTGCTTCACTCCCAGGCTTGGGATGATCCAAGATGCAAATCGGAAAGATCTTTTTGCGTTTCCTTTTCCAGGCATTGAGCCCTGGCACACGAGGGACCGTTAGTCACACGCTCAGCCGCCCTGCGTGCGAGCCAGGCCAGGCCGGCGCTCATCCTGCAAACCCTCGGGCCGGGCTTAGGGGACACACCTTGGGCCCCAGTGAGACACTCACACAAACACCAGGCACGTCCCATCTCCAGGGCTGTCCACTCTGCTGAATTCAAGGCACATCACCCACGCTGGCACGTTCCTGCTAATATTAGCCCGGGGTGAGTCCCAGCATCCGCAGCACGCGGCTGCAGCTGCTCCCCGGGGCAGCAGGAACGCTGGCCCTGCACAGCCCAGGGATGCACCACGGCCACGTGTCCCACAGACATCCCGGGCATTTGCTCAAGGAAATTTTAAGGCGAGTCTATGAGTTTTGTGCACGTAGAAAAGCCTATTTATAATGCAGCGCCCTCCTGAAAATGAGCTGGGTGATGGTGTTTTGGTGGCACTTAAAAATGGGACATAACTTAGCTGGAGTTTGTACCTCATTGAGACAAAGTCTGCTGGTGAGATACTAAAAATACCCTGCACTGGGTGGCGAGAGAAGTGTCTGAAAAGCGTGCAATAGTAAGGAAGAGTAAATAAATAAAATGGCCAGAGAAACCCTCTGATCAGCAGTCCTGGTAGGGCTGGAGGCTCCCCACCCAGCTGCACAGCACTGCCAAAGCTCACCCTCCAGCCAGCACACGCTCCCCAAGGGAGCTGGGCTCTGAGCAATGGGAGAATCAGGGAGGAGGAGCCATCAGCAAATGCTGTCTCATGGTTTCTGCCAGAGCAAAGCTGCCAGCCTGTGCCCCCACCAAGCTGTACCCCCAGACAGCACACAGAACCCCTGGGAACTCTCCTGCCCCTGCACACACTTACAGCCCTGCTCAGCATTTCCACCAGGCACAGTTTACACCCACTGTGACAGTTTGTGTTTCAACATTACAGGGAAACGAATCTGGTGCTGACTGACAGCACTGGCAAAGGCAAGGAGTGCTTGGCATCAGTGCTGCCAACTCACCACCAGCAACTGCCAGCAAAAACACACCTCAGTTACCCTGGGACCCTGCTCGGCAGCAGGCACATCCCACCGGGGTGAGGACTGGAGCAGATCTCTCCTGTCTCACTGCCAGGCAGCAGATTCTGAGTGCACAGAGCTTTACACCTCTGGCAGGAAGGTGAGTACCACGCTCTGGGATTCTCTGTGCAGCACCACAACCAAGCAAAGTCATGAGC
Source organism: Leptocoma aspasia (assembly GCA_013399835.1). Taxonomy (NCBI): domain Eukaryota; kingdom Metazoa; phylum Chordata; class Aves; order Passeriformes; family Nectariniidae; genus Leptocoma; species Leptocoma aspasia. The sequence goes on along the minus strand of VXAX01004879.1, from coordinate 4,025 downwards.
AGGAACATCCACCCCCTGCACAGTGGGGCACACCAACACCCCCACATCACCCAGCCTGGGCTGCACCAGGGAGCTCTGGGGTGCACAGGTTGTTGCCACACTGCACAGGCATCTCACCAGGTTCATTCAGCACTGCAGCCTCCCTTCCCTGCAGCTCAGGGCCTGTGCCTGAAACCCTGGGGAGCTGAGGGACCCACAGCCCACTCTGAGGCAGAGGTGAGCTTGGGAAGCACTGCTGCAACCACGGCTGAACTAGCCACACTCCTGAAAACCTGCCAGAATCTATAAACCCAGGGGCAGAGCTATTATGCTCTGTAAATCCTGGCAAACCACAGACCTAATGATGCTCTGCCCCATTAGAGACGAGGAAGCTTTTGTCAGTCAAATAAGGGGGATTAGAATCATAGAATGGGTTTGGCTGGAAGAGACCTTACAAATCATCTATATCCAACCCCACTGCCATGGGCAGACAACATCTTCCACAAAACAAGGCTGCTCATAGTCCCATCCAACCCGACCTTGAACACTTCCAGGGATGGGACATCCACAGTTTCTCTGGGTCAGAAGGGCCTGGACTTTTCTAGTGCCCTCCTGCAGGATCTGCTGGTCAGTGCAAGATGGGCACTGTGAGCATCCCCATCACAGCATCAGGCATGAGGAAGAACACACTCTGCTGTGCTCTGTTTTCTTCTCAAACGTTGCTGTGATTGGAAGCTAAACTGGAATCGAGTACCTGGTACTGCTTCCCTCTCCCCAAGGGCCCTTGCATCCTCCTCAGGCTCACTGAGGCTGGCAGCTCCACAGCCAAGGCTGCAGCTCCCTGCCTGCTGTGACACAGCAGGGACAAGAAACCAGGCAGGGATGCTGGGAGGAAAACTGGCACGGATGCTGCAAGGAAAACAGGCAGGAACAGCCAGGGTGACTGGGGAGGGCAGGCAGTGTGTGACTGGTGGGAACAAAGAGAGCTCTGGATGGTCTGGTGTTTCTGCTCCATGGTATTTTTGGCAGATCTTTCCTCCTTGGCCAGTGGCTGCGTGGGGCTGAGGTACCCACCCAGCAGACAGGAACACTGCATCTCCTGCCCCACGGGCTGGAGATTAATTGCCTGCTTTTTGGGAAGCTGCTGTGCAATGCTGAGATCTAATTAAATTGTGAAACAGTAGCCCAGATCCCTGCTCAAGGGCAAGGCCAGACCTTTTGACTTCAGATGCACGGAGCTTTCCCCACAGCCTCTCCCTCTGCACAGGCAGGAACTACGAAGCACTCCACAGACTGAAAATAAAGGCAATACAGAGCTGCTCGGTGCCACCGAGGAACACACACAGCCCGAACAGGCAGCCCCGGGGCCCACAGCAGAGCCTTGATCATATCCGAGTAGGGAATTACCCATTCTTCAGGGATTTAAATGCAATTGGGGCAGCGAGAGGGAAGCGGTAATTACATCAGCGCTCGCAGCCCTACGCTGGGGAAGCTCACGCGTCCCTCAAGGACAGTCACAAAGGCGCCCTTGAACCCCCAGCACCAAAGGGGTGCTGGATTCGGGCCATTCTCTGTGTCCCAATACTCGTTAGTTCCAATCTTCCCGAGGGACGTGACTTCGCTCAGCCTCCTGCTATGCCCTCCACTGCCAGCTGCAGCTGGAGAAAGCCCACGGGCTGCAAACAGGGGAGGTGACCGTGTCTAAACCCTTCGACAAGGGCTGCGCAGACCCCAGCTTTGCCACCCGTTTCCTGCCTGACCTGGAAGAGGAACCCCTGTGCCCTGAGCTTCCTCGGCTCCCCAGCAGGAAAAACAGCAGAGCTCTGCTTCCCGAAGGTCAGGCTGGGTTCTCCAGGAGGCGGTGGAGGCTCAGCCTACAGCGGTGCACACGCAGCCCCTGGATAAGCTTTCACCGCGGCCCCAACATCTCCGCTATTTCTTGTGGGTTTTTGTCAGAGATTTTTTGTGTATGTGTGCGTGTGTTGGTTTTTTGTTGTTTTTTTATTTTTTCTCTAGAAACCGCTGCACAAAGCTCCGCTTGGGTCGCTGCCAGGACGCGCGAGTGCGAAGGGATGGAGCTGCTCTTCCGAAACTCTGCTCGGGAAGATGAGCTCCCTCGAGCCGATCTCTCAACGCCCGCTTCAGGCACAACCCCCCAGCCCTCTTCTGCCTGGCTCCCACTCCCAGACCCTTCTGGCAGCAGCACGTTCCCCGACAGCTTATTTTCTTGCCTGAAAAAGCCAGAAAACCAGGCAAGAAGAGCAGGGGAGAAGCCATCCCGGTCCGCACGCCAAGGGGGCTCACGCAGATCCTCCATCAGCGAGCGAGCCAGCGCTGCGGGCCGCTGGAGCTCTGCCACGGGACAACTGCAGAGCCCCCCGGGGCAGGCAGCTCCCGCTACGGGGATACGGGAAACCTGGGATCGTTACCCACATCCCAGCTACTCCAGGGCTGTGTTTGCACCCCAAAGCTGGGAATCAACAGAAGGGCCTCTGCCTGGCTTTTTTTTCAGACTTTCACTCTGGTCAGGCGGGTGTTTTCAGCTGAAAAAGCTACATAAATCAACTCGGGAAGGGCAGGAAAGGAGAAACATCCCGTAAGACCCTGCCTTGGCAGATACCACCGGGCGCAGCCGCTCCGGACAAAAGGCACCGACAGCCCTGGGGATGCCGCCCTGGGACATCCCGCTCCTTCCAGCCCTCCCTACCCGCGGGGTCCCACCCCAACCTCGGCCAGGACCCCGCCGGGTACCACGGGGGGGAGACTGCGGCAGCCGAGCCGGGGGGAA
>VXAX01004878.1:0-50634 GCA_013399835.1 Leptocoma aspasia | reverse complement strand
TTTTTAGTTCCATAGTTTTATGGACTCTATCCCTGAGTTGAGCTCAGTTGGTCAGAGCATGATGCTGATAACACCAAGGCTGTGAGGTCAATCCCTTTATGGGCCATTGACTTGAGAGCTGGATGGGCCTTGTGGGTCCCTTCCAACTCAGAATGTTCTGTGACTCTCTGTGGTGCCTTTTTGGGAGTGTTTTGGTCATAACAGTTTGTGTGGAACTGCTGTAGAGGGCTATAATTAGTATAATTCATTACATCAGCTCAGGATTTTTAGGAGTCTAATCAGAAAGATTGGTAAAATGTGGTGGAAGTATATACTACATTCTTATCTAGTGAAAGTAAGCTGGTGAAGGGTCACAGTAAAGATGCTGCTATAGCTGACTTAAAAGAATAGCATCTCTGGATGATGCACTGTGATTGAATCCTAGGGATCCCAAAGATCATATTCTCACTTTATTATGAGACATACCATATTTAGAAGAGTCCTTAAGAAGAGTTTCCGTTTCTCTTTGCAAGAATGACATAATTTCCAAGAGGTTGATGAAGGGAGGGGAAAGAATCATGATTCTCAAGGTTAATTTACTAACTGAGGCAAAACTGAAAGCACTTTCTAGCTTTGTGCTGAATTGAGTAATAATCCCTTACCCTTCATTTTATTAGGAGGTGTATTTGTGTCTAAAACAAATCTTAGTTTGTTGAGAATTCTAATGACTATTGTTTGATTTTTTCCCTCCCAAATGACTTAATGAATGAAGAACTTGGAAAACTCTTTATCTGTGGATTTGTATGGGTTTTTTGTAATCAATGTAAAACTATCAGATCCCATTCCAAACAACTAACTCAACCTTCTCTCTGGTTTAGTTTAATTGGTAGGGAGGCTCATCCTAACAGTGACAGGGGGCTCTGCTGGCACAGTCAAAATTCCAGGGCCAGCAATTGGGATGTTTGGCTCCCTGTCTTCTGTCAGTAGGTTTGAAGAATCCACTTGTGATTACATTTTAATGATACAACCTCTAGTTTACATGGAGCAGCCCCTTGGAGTGGTAAGGGACATGCACACAGAGGCAAAAATAGACTGAAGTTGGGCTATTTTCCTGGCTGAATGGGTGTCTCAGTCCTTAAAACACTGTTAGCAGGGGCAGTTTACAAGATCTGGAATGACTGTAGTGACCCTGTGGGAGTAGAATTTCAAAACATAGTGAAAAAAGACAGTTTCAAATACTGGTTATAGGTATATTGTTGTAGATTGTACATTGACAAAGGATTCTTGATAATAATTTTAGAAGGTTAAATATGAGTTATTAAAATGACTTTATAATTAGAGGACTTGGGCTATCGTGCTCAGGTACAGAGCTCAGATGCTTCTTCTTCACTGCTTTGTACAAGAATCTTAAAATGCTCACAATATCAGAAAGATAATGGTTTTTCACTTCTTTCTTCTACTATTAAAAACAAGCAGAAGAATTCAATGTTTTTAAAGTACAACACAGAGATTTTGTTTATAAAAAACTTATACAGAGTAAAAAAACAGTAAAAGATACTTTCTCATAAGAAGATTTTTTCTGCAAGCCTGCATGCAGAAAAACTTATATTCTAGCAACATAGGTAAAAAATCTGTTAAGCATTTCTTTCTGGTATAAACAGCACAGATATAATTATTCAATCTTCTGCAAGTCTGAACTCTGTAAGTTATTTAACATACTTCTTGTTTTTATCTTTTGTAAGGGTCACAATGGTTTCCATTCCTGAATACTATGATGGAAAAAGCATCCTCCTGACAGGAGCTACAGGCTTTGTGGGAAAAGTGCTTTTGGAAAAGCTGCTCAGATCCTGTCCCAAAGTGAAAGCAGTGTATGTGCTGGTAAGAAAAAAAGCAAGGCAGACACCTGAAGCACGAATAGAAGAAATTACCAGCTGTAAGGTATGTGTCATATGCTCACGACCTTCATTTTTGTCCTTCATTATGATGTTCTCATTTCATTTTGAGAACAGCTTCAGTTTGTCTAAAGCAAAATGTTATTGTTAAATGGTTTTGGTTTGTGTTTTTGTGGGTGGTTTTTTTTGGGGGGGGGGTGTTTTTTTTTAATCATTTGGTTTTGTTTGTTTGTTGTTTTTGTTTTGTTGGTGGGTTTTTTTGTTCTAACAGAAATACAAAATTTAAGACCTGGCAGTGCTTCTATAGCTGCTTCAAGATGTTAGTCTCTAGCAAAGCCAGTAGTTGAAAATTATCCTTTATTTAATTCAGGAGGAGAATGTTCAGCTGTAATGCAGAAATGAGAAGTAAAAATCTGTGTTAGAGCTTGTTAAGAGAATATAAAATCAAGTACAAGGGGTAGTGGACTTGAAGTTGTAAGATGGATTGAGACTCTTAAAAATCTCAAGCAAGTCACTCTTTTACCTTGTGCCTTCTGGCTTTTTCTGGAATGTGCTACTGGATCTAGCAGTAAATAATGTGTCATATCAACAGGAACTTATATTTGTAAGTGGAACAGAAATGTTTGGATTAGCAGATTGTTACAGGTTTCTGTTGGTCAGCCTGTGACGACTAGAAAGGCTGTGCTGTGGAATTATCAAAGTGGCTCTCTCAACAATTTTCTGTGCATGCCAGGTCGAATACTTTGCTCCTGAAAAGAGTTATTACCTTGATATTCTGGTGAGCTAGGCTGGCCATTCTTACTAAGTGTAGAATCATCCACATCTGTTGCCCATCTTTCTCCTTAGAGAGTATCCCATCCATGATGGAAAGGATGAACAGGATGAGGAGAGATTTCTAGCATGAACTCTGCTTAAGCAGAGTTTATTTCTATCTAGGCCTTTCTCTTATGAAACACACGTGTCAGCAGTTTAATTTTTTCATTTTGATGCAATGTAGTCTGTACAAAGTGTGTTCTTAGAAGGTGCTAAAGGGAAATCAATGAGGAGCTATGAATGCACTTAGGGGTAAGTTGTTTAAAGTATAACAATGGATTTCTACAACTCTGACTAGCTGGGATTATAGCAGACATGAGGATGGCTGTTCCCTAGTTAATTATTTTCTGTAACCAGTCAAAACTGTAGCTCATTGCTCAAAAAGCATCTTCCTGCAGTCTTGTGCAGTGTCATAAAACATAACAGAATAAATTACAGTGGGGTTCTATCTTAAAATTCAGTTGCACGTTCTCTCTACATAAAACCCTCAGTTTGTCACTGCCCTGAAACAAGGAAAAGATCTCCAGACTAAGCTCTGAGATGAAAAAGGAAAAATTTGTCAATCCACTTTTTGTATACACTATTACCCAAAGAAATGGGAGTATTTGGGCAGAGAGAGAAGCAGCACTAGTGTGGACTGACTTACACTTTGGTAAGCTGTAAGGCTCAGCGTGGCTTTTAGGAAACCTGTTGTAAAAAGCTTTTAAGTTTGAGTCAAAGTCTGCTTGTAGTCTGTACCAGCTCCCATTGAGATAAAAATCTGATGTGATTTGGGTCTTGGTGAGCACTTATTGCTGGAGCAGGTTCACAGCAGAAGTCCTGGTAAGCAGAGTTGCTGCTTGAAGCAGGAGCATGCAGGGATGGAGTTGCTCATCTATGTAGAATAGGGCCAGATGTTTGTTCTGGCTTCATCAAATGATTAGACAAGATTGAAAGTCCATTGTTTAAATGGATTTAATGTCATCAAGATTCTTCCAAAAGTCTATGAAAGTTTTAATAAGATCTATTGTCTTAAGCTGTCTAGTTGCAAGGGCACTGCCAGTAATTCTTCACGATTTAGATGGGCTCATTACGTGTTCTACAGATGTTTCAACATTCTGTTTCTTGAAGAGCTTGAAATCTAAATAGGTGAATGCAGTAATAAATAAAATAAATGTGAAATAAACTGAACTACAAATAGCAAAACAGCTGAGGTTTCTACTTTCTTTGGACTTCACGTATCTAATCCCTCTGCTGATTTGCCTTATGTATTGCACGCAGTCTAGGTATTTCTTCTCCTTGGTACTGGTGTCAGTGCTAGTGAGAGGTGTGTAGGAGTAGTGCATGGCTATGGATGTGAAAAGGGGTATAACAGATGTGATGGACATATGAAAAATAAAAACTGGCTCTTTAAGAGCTCATCCATGGTACTGCTTTTCTGTTATAATGAAATATCACACATTAATATGGTTAACAGGCAGTTGCTTCAGCTCCCTGGAGGAAGGTGCCATCATTCCAACCAAAAACATAGCAGACTTATGTTTCAAAATTACACAAAATTTCTGCCCTTAGGTAAGAACTGTTTGCTGTACACATAAGAGTTGCAGAGGCTTTAAATGCTGTCTTGGCAGGTTTGTCCTAGAAAGTAAAGCTTCACGTTTGCAAACTCCAGTCAAGGCCTCGAAAAGTGGAGATCTCCCCTGTTCTCACTGTGTGAGAAATTAGCAGTGCTAATTTCACAGAATTAGCACTGCTACTTCAGGTGACCACACAATGAGCTCTATTAGCTCATGTTTGGGCTGAAAAAACATCTCTAAAAAGAGAGCGGGACCTGAGCAGCTGCTCACACAGCTCTTGCCCTCCTTGCTCTTGCCAGTGTCAGAGAAGCAACAGGAATAAAGAAATTAGAAGTACCAGTCTGTGATAGAAACATAAACTTATATTGCCTGAAGCGTTGTGAAACTGCACCTTTAGGTGACTTAATTTATAGTTTAAAATTAATTAACATAATTCTGTAAGGAAATGTCTTTCGACTATTTGTATTTGGTATAACCGCATGCTTGGGCAGGAAAAATAAAGTACTGCTGTGATTTTAATACAATATAATTGACTGGTGTAGAAGCAGTTGCAAGATGTTTTCCCCTGGACAGTAAAGAAGGGTCTGCTCTTCTGCAACTTTCAAGGGTGTTTTATTCCCACAGTACTGTGTGGGTCAGGAAAACTTGCACAGTAATGAGTGTAAATAAGAGTGAGGCAAGAATTTTGATCTGTGTGTTAAGCCACCTGGTTAGAACCCAGCTATTTATGAGGAGAATTCTTGATGGAATATAATTTTGGTGAGATTTTTTTCAGGGGGAATTGTTGAACACCAATTTGATAAAACTTAATCAGATGTTCTAATGTGGTATGCCTTTTTTCTTTTAACTAGCCAGAGAAACGATTTCTTGTTGTTTTTTTTTTTTTTTTAATAATCTGGAAGTTCTCCAAGACTGGCATAATTTGAGGATAGCATTTCTTAATCACTGGAAATTTGTAAGCCTTAATGCAAGATTCCTTAACCTAAAATCCAGCATGACTTTTATAAGAATTTGAATAGCTATTATCAAGCTTGGGAAGTGGGTAGACTGTTCCCTTTCCTTATGTTGGAAAAAATATAGTTTACTTCATGAGAAGTCTCTTCCATGTTCTTATGGTATTGCTAATGCACTGTTCTAACTTCCTGATGATTTTGAGAAGTTAGGAGGTATAGACAAAGAATGTGGGATTTTTCTTCACTTGAATGAAATGTTTCTCTTATCTTCACTGAGTTTATAGGCCTGTTATTTTTGACAGCTCTTTGACAGGTTGAGAGAAGAGCAACCAGACTTCAAAGAAAAAATAATAGTAGTTGTGAGTGAACTTACACAGCCTGAACTGGATCTTAGTAAATCAATCAAGGAAGAACTTATAGAATGCATTAATATTATATTTCATTGTGCTGCTACAGTCAGATTCAATGAAACACTAAGGTGAGTCTAAAATTCCATTTACCCATGTCAGGTAAACCAGTGGTGCTCAAAGGGAGGGGGTGAAGCAGGTATCTGCCCAATGTTGCAAATATGGGTAGAAAGGCTACAAAGAAGCTGTAGCTACACAAACTGTGCTCCCTAGTAATGTTAGTTTTTCTCCTGGTGTATAAAGGGCAGCACAAACTATTCCTTTGGCCTGCCTTGTTAGAAAGGGAATGCACATTTTCAGAGGATAGAGTTTTGTGAGAAAAGTTGTGTGTGGGAGGTTCTAGTGTTTGCTCTGCTACCTGATAAGAAAAACAGGAGATGAAATACAGCTCAGCTTTTTTTCTGTCTTTTAAAAGTCCATTATTAATAATGGAGGTTTACATTGGAAGAAGTGGGGAGAAGTAGATGCACAGGGAGAGAGATGAAAACAAGAAGTGGAAAAGGTGGTGCACACAGCTGGGATTATGAGCTCCTTTGACTTGTTGAAAGAGGTAGCAAACTAATTAGTTACCATTGATGTTAATTGCTTTGGGATAATGCTCCCCTTTCCTGTCCCCCACTTCAGTAATAATGTGAGCTAAAGCATTCTGGAACTTGGTGATTGTTTGGGGGATACCGATTTTGTTGTTGTGGTTAATGTAAACACTTTTATTGCAAAGACTTTGAAGCGTTGCTTAGCTGTACTCTTGAAACTTGATAGTACACTGTGTACAAGGAAACTGGTGCCCACAGCAAGTCTGTAGGCTGGAGAGAAGATGTAAACTATAAAATAATCATAGGAGTTGGTCAGCAAGCTGTTACCTGCTGGGAACTGTAGAGATACACCTTCTCTGCTATAGTGTCCTTAAACATAGTAATGAGCAGTGGTGAAGCTGGAGTGGAAGTGTGGCTCTTGGTGGTTTGCCTTTTATTTCCCCCCTCCTTCCATCCTGTATGGAGCTTTTGCTATCCTACATGAAGATGCCAGTCTCCAACTTACTGGCCCACTACGCTTCCAAGTTGTTGACCTAACTCAATTTGAACTTGGAAGTTCAGAGGTGCATCTTATGGAAGCTTGGTGTTGTGTTGCATTATTTCCTTTATGTTTTATGGAAAGCATACAATTGGGATTTAGATTGAGGAAATCAAAGGATGTTGGTAAGAAAAGGGTACAAGGAGAATTATTCTGAACATTGAGAGACGTTCTAGATTAGGACTGTGGTATATTAGAATAATATACCACAGAAAATTAGAGTAGTCTCCATGCTGGTTTTTTGGGGTAGGGTGAAGAATTCAGGAATACTTTATATACCCTGCACTAAGGCATTTAGGAATAAATTTCTTTTTGCTTGTTTTTGTCTTGCTTTCTACTAATGACATTTCTGTTTAATCAATAGAGATGCTGTGCAGTTAAATGTGGTTGCCACACAACAGCTCCTGTCCTTGGCACAGCGAATGAAGAATCTGGAGGTGTTCATGCACGTTTCCACTGCCTATGCATATTGCAATCGGAAACAGATTGAGGAAGTTGTGTACCCACCTCCTGTGGATCCCAAGAAACTGATAGATTCCCTTGAGTACGTGTTGTTTTATGAATTTACTTGGGTAATCTGTATCCTTTTTCTTTCTGCTATTGAAGTACCAAAAAACGGTTAGGAGCTGTAAAGATGAAGAGTTATCTTATGCTGTCCCATAGGTCTGCCAGCATGACTGACACTCCCCTTTTCTGTAAGGGACATGGGTTAAGGTTTATGTTCCTTTAAGCTGAGCTGGGTGTGGAGGGGTACTGAAGGAGAGGGATGCTCACATCTACTCATGATGCCTCCTCTGTGCTGACAGTGCCAGCCTTTCAGCTGTATGATTCAGGAGAATACTGATATCAGGAGATACTGATAACTTGTGCTGGTACCAGCATTGTGAAGGAAAGGATAAAACTAAGGTGCCTTGAACAGCTGCCTCTACTACAACCACCTAAATGCCATTGCAAGATGAGACTGAGAAGTCAAATAATATTACTTATTGTAGAAGTGGTTCTGTTAGGTATCCTGAGAGCCCAGACATTAAAAATCTGTTTTCTGTTGCTTTAAGTCTTGAATTGGGCATTATGGGTTGGAAAAAAAAGATTAATTTGGGTTTTTTTTGTGTATATTAACTATCCTGAGGTCTTAGTAGCTGTCAAACTCTGAAACAGGTGATGATGTGGGGTAAGTGAAATGTAGCTCTACATCAGTCTCTTCCTTCTTACCTGTTGTACAAAATATCACCTCTTGGAAGAAACTGAAAAAAACTTTTTTGAGAACGAAAAAAACTAGTTAAAAAGTAAGATACCTAATTTAACTTGTTATTTTAGGTGGAAGAGTGCTAACATTAAAACCAAATGAGCTACCACCTAGAATGCACATTGAGCCAGCCTTTTTTTATAATGTTGACTTTAAATACACTTTAAAATGAGGGATTGCAGAACAGTCATATTTTTGAATATCTGACTTGTGAAGAGACAAATGTAACTTAAACTGTTTGGTGTGGGCTGGGACAGCTGTGTGTACTTTAGAACTCCTGAGAGGAGGCTTTTGTAAAGTTATAAAAGAGTGATCTCTAGCCTTCACTTCCCCTCTTCCTACCCTGTTCATATCATGGAAGGAGTCCCAATGTGTGTCCACTTTGTAACATGACATTGGTGAAAAACAATAAATTCAATTTCTATGACTAAGAGACCAAAGCAAATAAAATTCAAGTCCTGTTTTGCAGTGAAGAACACCAAAGTAGCAATAGTTTCAGAGGCACATCTTTCTTACTTGTGTGCTATGACTGAAGGTTATTAGTGTTTTTAATATGAACTGGGAAGCAAGATGAAATTGCAAGATTTAACTAATTTAAAGGGAGGAACACTGTGACCTGCTTGCTTCAGGGGTGATGTGTGATTGCTCACCACCACAAAGGTGGAGGGGATGCTGGTAATGCATCCATTACCAGCTGGAACTCCATTGCAGTGGTATCACTTTGTAGATCATAATGCAGTGAGCCTGTGTTCCAAAGACTAATTTGCTGTGTCTGCACTCCATCTTTGAGAACTTGGTTGGCAGAATCTGGATTATTGTAAATGAGTGTACTGCTTGCTCTGTAGTTGGTGTGTTATAAATGAATTACCAGGGCAAAAAATAACTGCCAATATGCTTCTTTTGATGGACACTGAAATGCAATCCTTCATTTTTCTGAGAAACCTGTTTTCGTTTAAGTGTGTGTCCCTTTTTCTTTGAATGAGAAAAAAATAGTCATGGTAACTTTACCATTTCACACCCCACCTGCCCAGTGAAGCAGCATGCAGTAGTTTACACTTGCTTCTTGTTTTGTTTCTTTAGGTGGATGGATGATGACCTAGTGAATGATATTACTCCTAAACTGTTAGGCAAAAGACCTAATACTTACACATACACGAAAGCCTTAGCTGAATCTGTGGTGCAGGAGGAAGGTACAAAGTTAAACATTGCCATTGTCAGGCCGTCCATCATTGGTGCCAGCTGGAAGGAGCCTTTTCCTGTAAGTCCCTGAGTTGTCACCTGACCATCTTGCTGTAGACTGTAGTACACACTGGAGCCTCTATATCCAGTGACCTCCATAGAGGAAAATCTCTTGGACCATGAAGTTGTGTCTTGGTTGCTTCTGGATGACTGATAACAGTGTTTAGTGTCTAAATACTGTCATCAAAGCTGAGCAAGAATGTATTTTGGTTGAAAAATGAAAAACACCTGAGTTGCTAATCTAAAAGTACTTGTAAACTTGAATACTTTGAACATAAACATATTTTTATGGACAATTGCAGTTCATTCACTGAGAAATAAATAAGCATCTCTCTCTGAAGGACCATGGTGCCCTATGCGTGGATTTCCTGTCTGAGTCATAGGAACTTGTTACATCATCAGAATTTGCTATGGAAAAACTTTATTTAGCAACATGGAATTAAAAATCTTTCTCCTCTTTGGTTTCCTTTTCCTCCACCCCTTACACATGTAGAAACTGCTCAAATTGTCACTTGAAGCTGCTGACTTCCATATGCTCTAACCAAATCCTTTCCTTCTCCTCCTTCCTAATAGGGCTGGATTGATAACTTCAATGGACCTAGTGGTATCTTCATTGCTGTAAGTAATGAATATACTTAATTTTCCCCCCTCCTTTTGGAAAGCAGAAAAGCTTCATATGTTTTACCACTGGGTCTTCTGTCTCTCTTTGCTCTTGTTTTGTTCTTCAAGGCAGGAAAAGGAATTCTTCGAACAATGAGAGCTTCCAACGATGCATTAGCAGATCTTGTCCCAATAGATGTTGTTGTCAATACAACACTCGCTGCAGCCTGGTATTCTGCAATTAATAGGTATAAATGGTGACAAAAGAGAATACTGACTATTTGGAAATGATATTGTGTATTTAGTAAACCAGTCTTGTATTGAAATCCTCATCAGTGTCCTGCTGTTCCCTCAGGACAAAGGAATCTAAGGTTCTGACAGGTTAGTCTCTCAAAGTGTAACTTGCTTATGCCAGAGGAAGACATCACCTACTGATATTATGAAGCTATGTCTGAAAATTCTTTCCTGGGTCTTGTTTGTAATCAATATAAACTGCAGTAGTGTAGGTGATGCCTTCTCTGAAATAAAAAAAAATACGATAATTAAAGAAGGAAAAAAATACTGAAAGATGCTAAAATTGACCATGAGACTGATGCTTTCTGCTTTATATAAATGGTGCTGTTGAGAGAAGGGATAACTTTGGGTATCTCTCTTCTGTTGTTTCTAAAAGGTTGTTTTTCTTCTAACTTTCTCTTTTATCTTTTTTCCCCCCAGGCCAAGAAAAGTCATGGTGTATAACTGTACAACAGGTGGCACCAATCCTTTCCACTGGAGTGAAGTTGGTATGCCATGTTTCTTTTTTTCTCATTAGCCTTAATACAAAAAGAAAAACAGGTTATAATCAGTAAACCATAATGCATTTTTAGTTTTGAAACTGGTATTTTAGCTGTACCTCTCAATTTTGCAGTGAATTGTGCTTTCTCATTAGCTTCCACTGTTAATTCTCTCCCCCCGCTGCCCCTGCAGCATTACCTCTATTTCGTTTGGTTCTTATTGGGTTTTTTTTGTTCCTCTTATTCCATTATTAACTTAAACTACGAGAGAACTGATTTTTCTGTTTGCTGCTGCCATGACCTAATCCACAGAGTGTAGGTAGTGTGTGGAGAGAAGTGTTGCTCAGAGGAGCAGTAGTGATGCTGGGTGTAATGCCAACGTCAATAAACACATATGAATAAACATCTCAATAAGCAGCCCACAATTAAATGTTTTGTACCTCTGCATAATTGAGAGGTCTGGTAATAGTTTTGCCCTTATGTAGCTCTTTGTGTTTGGCTTAAGTTAATTGTTGGTTGAGGTGGCTTTTTTAATATTCAGATTGTTGCATGACACTTCAACAATTTATATGCAGGGAAGAGCAGCCTTTAAGGAAATATGAATACTTATTTTCAACTCTAAGATATCCTGACTAGAATGTAACCCGCAGGCCAACAGCTTTGTAATACTTTATGTTACAAAGAACAATACAAGCTGTTTGGCATAGTAAAACCATTTATTAGTTTTCAGTTTTTTTAGAAATTGAGTTCTGAAGGTCAGATCATTTTTTTTTTCTTTCAGTTAACCTCAATACTTAAATCTGTTTTACTTGCTTTTGCCCATTTTATGTGGATTTGTAGTTGCAAACATTATTGCTTCAATTGAACTTGGAAAATTGCTGGCTTCACTTCCATCCCAGTTTGAATCAGGGTATTAAGCAACAGCATAAAGTTATAGGAGAAGATTAAAAGGAGAGGTGAATTTCTACATAACTTTTAAAGACCCTCATCCTGCAATATCTGTTATGTACTGAATTTACAGGTGTTATCAAGAATTTCTCATGGAGTTCCACCCTAATTGCTTTTTTCTTCGTGCCTAAATTTGGATAAATTGGTTGAAAATGTCATTTAAAATCACTTCAGATGACTGCAGAGTCCTCAATCTGTTTGAAAATTCTTCACGCGAGCGATCAGAATAACCCTCTTCATGAAATATAGATGACTATTTAAATAGCTTTACTTGCTTTATAAACCAAAATTGCTGTCAGTGTTTGAAACCACCAACTTCTAAGGTAGGGAACAGGAACAGAAAGAGAGAAGCTACAATAAAATATGGTACTGAAGATGAAGGCATAAACCTCCTCTTGATTATAATAAGAATCAGTTCAACAGTATTTGAATTAAAAGCTTATAACTGTTACAGTTTCTGTGCACTGTAGAAGAGTTAGGGTGGTTATTTAAATAAGACACTGCTGTTGATGCTGTGCCCTGTAATGTACTTGGAAAAGCATTACATTTTACATGGTGATTATCGAAGCTCTTGTGCAACTTTTTTTTCTCAGAATACCATGTAATTTCCACTTTCAAGAGGAATCCTCTCGAACAGGCCTTCAGACGGCCCAATGTAAACCTAACTTCCAATCACCTTTTATATCATTACTGGATTGCTGTAAGCCATAAGGCCCCAGCATTCCTGTATGATACCTACCTCAGGATTACTGGAAGAAGCCCAAGGTAACGGTGACTGGCTCTGCCTTGTTTGTTCCTCTGACTTTTAAACAAAGCTATGCTTACGCTGTAATGTAATGTATGTGATTTTAATTTTTTTGGTGTTTTTTCTTTCCCTGAATGTTTTGTGACTAAAACTCAACCTTTTTTTCCTGAGAACAGGTCCTCGAATTCAAAGTGACTTTGAACTTTCTAGCAAAAAAATGAGAATGTTTTTTGTTGGATAGTTTGGGGGTTTGAGTAGTCAAGGTAAAGAGAATTAAAAGATATAGAACAAGTGATGTTTGTTCTTGGATAATAAATACTAAAAATATGTTGATCCTTATTTTTTCCTACAGAATACTTCATGACTAACAGTTACAAGATGTATCCATTAGACAATGTAGCAAGAATACCTGAGTTTAAGCTCACCTCCAGCCCCCTCTTGTATTACTGTTGGTGTGCAGAGGCCTTTATAGTGTTTTTCTTCTATGATGTTTTGTTCATATTGGCAGGTCGGAAACCACGGTAAGAGGGACAGGGCTAAAAATATCTTGCCCATAAGGTGGTGGAGACTTGTAAAGAAGACATGGCCTGGGCACTATCTAGGTTTACTAACAAAGCAATAAGAATCCAGTGGCTGCATTTTGAAGAGTTTAATGACTGGCCTAACAATGCTATCCAAGGGATGTCTTGGATCAGAATCCTAGTCACTCATTAAACTCTAGGAAGTGGCTTGTGTTAAGGTTGTTGTTGCTTTTATAAACTGAAAATGGAATGGGGGACTGAGCTTTTAATTGCAGATTATTCCTTTAGATGATACAATTTGACCTGTTAGGTTGGTTTGTATCATCTCAACATTCCATTCAGTTTATAATATTTAGGCTAGGATTTGGCTAACTAAAGTGGTGAAAATTATAGACTAAACTAAATCATGTAGAAGGAATATAAGGTACCGCTTCAATTTGTTTCAGATTTGCCAAGCCATATGGCCTTAACTCATTGCTTATGTTGCATTTTCACAAGCATTTGCCTTCAGACTATAAAACCTCTGCTGTCGTGACAGTGTATTAACACAAGTGAGTATTCATTTGTTGTCCTGTAGTCTAGGTTTGTCTTACAAGGAGGGTAAAAGCTCTGTGACACAGCACTGGATGAGTAGAAAGGAGCTGTGTAAATGGTTTGCTGGGGAAAACCTCCCAGCTGCAGCAGTGTAATACTTAGAGCAGCAGCAGTGGCAGTGCCTGTATAATAATCTTCCCACATTAAAAAGTTTTAAGATTTTCAGCACTGAAGAAGGTATTGTACATAAAACATCCTAGCTTCCTGATTCTCTTGCATTTTTCAAGTTATTTTTAATAAAAATTGATAGAAATTCCCTGACAGATATGAAAACTTCATCCCTCACTAAAATAGTTATGCTATAAATGCCAACATCCTGTCTTCTGTATGGTTGGGAGGGAGTGCTGCCAGAATCTTGTCAGGCTTTGAAAGGCAGCTGGTCTGCTGAGTATTTGACCAGTGGGAGTAAAATGAGGCTGTGAATAATCATGCAGTTCAGAATATTTAGCTTAGTTTTATATTCTAACACTGGGAATGTTGAATCTTGTTTTTGCTTTTCCCAGAGTTCTTACTTGATGTCTAAAGATGCAATTTAGGACTTTCATCACTACTGGTACAATTGGTGACATTAATACTTTACAGAATAGAAAATAAATGTTTACTGATATGAATATTCCTACTTAGCTTACTATAACAGTGCTTGGATGGGTTTCCTATGATGTGCAAGATTCCAGTTTGGAGAAAAGATGGCAGATTGAACTAAATCCAAGCTATTGTTCACTCACAGCTTTTAAGCTGGCTACACAGCCCACTTACAGGAATCCAGCTTTCATTAGACAGCACTCCTCTCTCTTTTTTTAAAGCATTTAAAAATGGGAGCCTGCAAGAGAAGCAGTAAAAGCAAATGAATACCTAGATGCAAGGAAGATGTGCAGTGTTAAATCCTAACAGAACAAGCTAGTGTTTAATAATACAAGAATTTTGAGACAGTTCTTTACTCTTGTACTTTTTTCTAGTACTTTGAAGCTGCTTTAACTGATAGGCTGGAGGGGTGTACTGCTGTTACTGTGGTCATTCTGTCAGTTGATAGAATGGTATTAATTACCAGGTAGCATGTACTCAGAAACTTCTAAAGACTTGGAAACACTATTGGATATTCTTAAACTCAATATAACACTGTTCTGAGTGAAGAAGGGCTGGCATAATTAAAAATGTGACCTTTTCCACTGTGATTCAGCAGAGCAACAGTATAGTAAAAATGTATTAAGATCAGCACAAGAAAATACAAATACTCTGCTAAGCTGCCTTTACATGGGTGGGTGCTTGCCCTCTCTGTGCTGAGTATACTGAAGCCTCTTCAAGAAAAATGAGTAATGAAGTCACTGTGCAGGTTTAACTGCACACTTCTCATACCATCAGTACCATACATAGGATGTTGTACTGCAATCAAATGAAAATTTTTATCAAGTAGAAGAAAAGGAAGAAACTAGAAATAGATCAAGTCTGTAATCCTTCAGAACTAAATGATTATGTTAATAATAACAAAATTAAGACCAAAAGTCTTCCTATTTTCAAAGCACTTATCTGTTGTAATCTTTCTGTAATGGAAAGTAATTTTTTGCACCTCACTTGTGGAAGCAATGTTTTTTGATAAAATGGAAATATTTTTGCTGTTTTTGCATCTAGTTGAAGGTTCTTGAATTTAACGATTCTCTGATAATATTAAAAGGTAAGGAAAGGGAAGGAAGAAATAAACCTATGTAATATTTCTTCCAAATTTGTATAGAAAGAACATGTACAAAAAGGACTGGTATAATGAAGTTTTAATATTTTATACTAAATAATGCTCTAGCATTGTGCAATTACGTAAATAGTGGTGATAAACCTTAGCATCGAATTTTAAAGGTAGTGTTGTTAGTAGCTTGCCACATATACCTAGTTGCATAGCAAAGCTTATTAGTTGTCTAATTATCTTTAATACAAGGCATAGTTTGCTCCTGTATCTTTGCATAGTGCTTAGCATGACAGAACCGTGTGTTATTTAAAAGCAGTTTGGTATATTTGAAATGTTAAAGCCTTTAAAAATGCACACCAAGCAGATCTTCCCAGTTGCTCTGAGAAAATAGCATGTGACATGAAATATTTAAAGTTGTAGTTCAGAGATTTCTGCAGCAATTCTTGTGTTACTGCTTCTTAGAAAGCTAAAGGAAAGGTGTGGCTGATGTGTGGAGGGAGGTATGAAATTAGCTCTTTTGCATCTGTCATTTCAATGGAAAGCTTCTTAAAACTGGAAGCACCTTTCACGTAGTTACTGTCTTACAAACCAGAAATGAGTTAGGTGCATAATCATGTTAAATAGATCGATACATTTTTATATCTTCAGAGTGCTTAAATTGTGTGCTTAAAGGAACCACAGAGCTGCTGGAAAGATAAGAATTCAGTAGTCTGTCTTACAGTTGAAAATTTACAGTCAGATGAAAATCTGAACAAAGACAAATCTAAAAGCTTCTTCTGTGTTTTTTAGAGGAGTCTTTAAAAAAAAGTAATTATCTGTAATGCTTCTGCAGAGACTTGCAGATTGGCAGCCTGTAGATCCACTGAGGGAACAGTCTGTATTTGGCATCAGGACTGTTTTTAACCTGGAGACAATAGGTTGTGTGTAAGAGTTCTTCAAATTGCAGTTATAGCCTTAAGCCAGGTCACTTTCAAATGTCTGGTATAGAAACAAGCCCACCTAACTTATGGATAATTGAATTAACTTGCTGAAATTAAACTTCAATTCCTGTGATGTGCTTCTCAAACTGTTGTAATGTGCTTGGTCTGGATGGCAGTTAGAACTGCAAAAGCAGGAGGCAAAATTCTACCTTGAATCTGTGTGAAAGTCACCCAGACTGGCTGCCTGCCACTAATGCTCAGTTCTGGGAGATGGTCAGCAGGGCTGGCTCTTCTCTGCCTTCAGCTGATGAAGAAGGTGTGATGCAATGCTTGATCTTGTGCTGACTGGTTATATTTGGTGTTGATATTTATGACTCGATATTTATGGATAAAATTCCATTGTGTGACTTCCTGCTGGGTTTTGAGTCGTGTGTGTTGCCATTCACAGGAGGAATATGGTGCCATTGAAGTTAAAATTTAGTCTGCCAGAGCTACACCAGTGTCCACTAAAGGACACTCATTGCTGACATCTCTCAATATCATCAGGCTGCTTTTTCCTCCCCTCAAAGAGAAGTGTAGTTTCATGTTGATTTAGTGCAAACAAGCAAAGTGTTACAGAGAAACTTGGTCCACTTCTGCCAACTCTGTCACTGATTGAGCAGCTAAGATAATGTGGAGAATTGTTCTCTTTGGGCTGGTAGAGAAAGAAACTAACCCTACAAAGGAAAACAGTTTTTTCCTTGATGAGTTGAATCAGCTGGTTCTGTGGTCAGCTGCAAAATCCAGTTTGAGTTGGAGGGAGGGAAAAAAACCCTCTTTTAAGCTTTTTTTTTTCCTGTAATCAGCTTAGCTAAGCTCTAAAATCATATCCATGAGCAGAGACAAAAAGAATCTCAGCAGAGTCTTTGCATTAGTTTAAATTTAGTTTGGTTTTTTTTTTTTTTTTAAAGAATGAAAACCAATGTCAGTGTCCAGAAACAAGTTCAGAATATACACTTACCTAATCAGATACTCATTTGCTCAGTTAGTATTTTGCAGAGGCACAGGGGTTTAACTGTAGTGGTCAAAGCACTCTAAAATTCAGCTGCTTGTCCAGCTTAGCATAAGGACACAGACTGGTTCAAAAGGGCAAGTCAGGTTAAATAATCTTCAGACTGTCAGTGGACAGAGCTCTGCAAAAAGGCTTAAATGCTGTTTGGCAGTAATTTTATCCAGGCGTTTTAGCTCTGAGGTCTTTTTGGTTTATCTGACCAGTGAGATCTTTGCTTTCCAAGTTTTGAGTTATTTTCCTAATTTTTTGACATAACTAGCATCCCTTTTTTTCAGTTCAGTTTAGTCTTGGTTGTACAGGATATGTTTTGGATGCAGAGTCTATATTTGCAATTATTTCTGCATCAGAGGAGCTCCAGTTCAACTCAGCCCTCACTGGTGCCACCTTACCCAACAAGTGAAACTCTAAGCAGGTGTTTGAAAGCTCCTAGAGGTGTTTAGTAATAAAATCAGCTGGTGGTCTAACATTTGAAGTCAGTTCTGAATTAGTAGATATATTCCTATGAGGGTTAAAAAAAATTATGCTTTTTGTGCTTTCAAGATTACATTTTTCAGTGGTATCTGTGGTTTATGTTGCTCCATTCTGTGAGAAGGAAGAGAGGACATTTTAATGTTTTAGATACTGAGATGCCAGCTGCTAGTAAGGGACACTAATGCAATGCAAAATACTTTCTTTAGAAGAGTTTCTGGGACAATGTACTATATCCCTTCTACAAGTATGAATGCATCAAGGCAGCTTTCAGAGAAAAATAAGTTTGTTTTTATTGCTTCTATGATCTTTGTTGGCAAAATTTACCTTCAGAAAAGCATTTCCTGTTAGTGTTGGGTTCTGCTTTCTTTGCCTCCCCCCTTACCATTGTGCTTGAAATGAACAGTGTCTTGCTATAAGGATAAAATTGGAAGCAGTTTTCCATTTCTGTGAGATGGAAATGAGCACCCAAATCAGGAATTTAATAGCATTAGGCCATGTGGTACTAGTTAGTACTTACTAAAATTGAGTGGCCATCTCTAGCACTGACACATTTGAAACAATTTTCTTGTCATAAATGTGGAAGCTTTGCATTTGAAAGGCTGGATGGCTCATTTTTTGTGGGCCACTTTGGATGGTATGATCAAAGAGCAACTTGCCCAATTTGATCCTTATAACATAATCTCTCTGTATTCCAAGTGATGATTTTATAGAGTTTGTTCCTCTGCACAATAAAGGATGATGGAAGATATTTCTGCATATTTTGAAGTAGAATAGAATGTGATCTGTCTGTGCCCTTAAATATTTTCCTGCCCATTGCTGCTGGTGGTTTTAAGCCTTGATCTCTTAGTAACCATAGTGAAAACCTCTGTTATGTTACAAAGATCAGGTCTTGCACAATGTGCAGGAAGATCAGGGCAACTTCCTCCCTTGTTTAAGGGGAGGTCCTGCACAGAAATTCTGCTCTGTGCAATTTGTGACTTCTGTCAAGTCGGACTCAAGTACAGCTAAATATTCCAGTGTGCTGAGTTACCAACAGAAGACAATATATTTTTCCCCCTAATAAAAAAGAAAAAATGGTAATTTACAGTTGCACTGGGAAGTAGGATTAGGAAAAAAAGGACTGATTATGTCTGGGTCTATGCAGAGGTTGGATAGCCAAAGTTCACTTCAATACTATGCAGAAATATCCTATTGATGTAATATAATATGCTTTAGGTACAGAGCAAGATGGGATTTTTGGAGATGGGGTAGGGGGTTGGAGGGTAAAAATCTTATTGTCTATTTCACTTGTTTGAACTAATCTTTACCTCTGTAAACTGTCCATTCCATGCCTCGGATTGCAGGATGATGAAGACAATAACACGTCTTCATAAGTCCATGATGTTTTTAGAGTACTTTACAAGCAATTCTTGGACCTGGAGCACTGAGAACATGACTATGCTGATGAACCAGCTAACCCCTGAAGACAAAAAGGCAAGTGGCTGTGTGCTGTGGCCATGGAGACTGAGAGGGGGGTAGCAGCTCAAGGTAGAATAAGGACCTGATCTAATGTGCAGCTAACCTAGGAGGAACTCAGCACTGCAGGTTCCTGGGACATTCTTTCAGATGTGTCAGGGCTGTGTGAAAAGCTGCATCAGTGACATGAGGAGATGAGGAAGGGCAGGGAGAAGTGAAACAAGGATGACAGTTTGTTGAGGGAGAAGGAAAAGTTGTTTCTTCCCAGGTTTAGCTTTACTCCAAATTCTCCCTACCTCCTCCACGAATAATGGCTCAGGTGCCCCAGTTGAATTTAAACTTCCCTTCTGCTATGACTTCTTTGGTTAATATTCAGCAGAATAAAAATTACCAGTTAGAGTTCTGAAAACTCAGCTTCCCTTATGCATTTGGAACAGCTTTGTCATTCTTAAGACGTCTTTGCTACTGAAGTGTTTTCCAGAATCAGTTCAGTAGTTACATTCCAGAAAAGCTGCCAAATTTCTAAACAAGCTGTCTAAAAGTAGGAAATAAAACAGCTTTTAGTGATTTTTGTGTGGATGGTATTTCCACCCCTTCCTGTCCTCTTGCCTCCTCCTAGCAACTTGAGTTCAGGAAAAATTTGAAAAACAAAATGCCAGACACCAGAGCTTTGAACTGTTAGTATTTTTCAAATTGCTGCATTTTGTTTGGATTTAAACACTGTTACTGTAGAATCTCGACGTGAGGAAATCAATCCATCAGTAAAAAACTTGTGTATCAAATTCATCATAGTGATCTTGTCTCCTGCAGAAGGCATTCAGATGGTTGTATTTAAAATATAACTGTACAACTCTAAGCACAGCTAAGAGGACCCTGCATTTAACAAATAGTGAACTTGGCACAGAGCAGTGTTTATTTTAGAGCATATTAGAATTATTTTCTTGCTTAAAAATAAATAACATACTAGAAAATAGTTATTTTTAGAATGTAATTCCTTACAGACAGTTGAAATGGGAAAATTGAGAAGTGGAGAGAAGAGTAGTACTGCTGAGGAGGGAAAGTAAGGCATGAAGTGATTGAAATTTGGAAGAGATTGTCAGGAGCTGGTGGTTGAATCAGAAATGGAACCTAAATCTGGGCTGTTTCTAGGATTAAGGATAAGATAACTTTCTTGTGTCAAAGGCAAATTGCATTTATCTGGAATCAAGACATATATTTTCATTTAAATTATATAGAGGTGAATTTTTAGGCAAATAACAGTGAAAGCTTTTCTCTTGTGCAGACATTTAATTTTGATGTTCGACAACTACACTGGGCAGAATATATAGAAAATTACTGCCTGGGAATGAAGAAATACGTGCTGAATGAAGAAATGTCAGGCCTCCCTGCAGCTAGGAAACACTTAAATAAGTAAGTATAATCTTAATTATTTTTAATTTTAAGTATAATTTTATGTTTTCTATGTCCTGCATTTGTCCAGGTTTGCTTTTCTGTGTAATGACTTAATTGTTCCTGATAGCAGCTGTTTAGGTTCTCCACAATTCTTCTGTTCCAGTCCAGTGGTCTGAAGCATTTTCTAAAGCAAATATTTTGCTCCTGAGTTGCTCCCAGAATTAATAGTTACAGTATCAGTCTGGGATCACTGGTGTGGATACTGTAATACAGGTTTTTGATTTTACCCAAGTATCTTTTGGAAGGTCAAAGGTACATGGCTACACAGGTCAGAATGGCTTCTTTGGGAGGTTTAATAGAACAGTAGCTGTTCTGGGAATGTGCTCTTTTGAGGCAGGTGAATAAACAGGCAGAGACTCTGCACTTCAGAGCAGGACACTTTGATTTTGGTGCTCTAGGATGACCTCCTTTAGCCTTTTCTCTGTGGATTAATTCCTGCCATTTGGATGGATTGGTACTGTCCAGAACTTTATTAGCATGGTTGCCCTTCTTTTCTTCTTGGCTGATTCATCAAGGCAGCTGTAGACTTTCTGATTTGGTTCTTTAAAGAGTGGAATAAAAATCATCTTGTTCTGCAATGCTACATCATGTCTGCAAGCCTGATAGCACAAAGAGAAACAATCCAGGCTGTGACTTGTGTTGTCATTCCAAAGACAAGGACTTGCAGCTGTGGAGGGGTTTGGTATATGTTAAAATGACAAATACACTTTTGAAAGATGGTATCTGTGATAATTGTGGAAATAGCTAAACAAGCGTCCCTCCTGGGTTCTTTTGTTTAGGTGGTTTTTAAAATTTCTATTTAGATGCCATTAAAAAGTGCACAGAAATGATCACATAGTTGCTATTCTTTGTGCACAGGATCGTCGTGAAAATGGAAAGAGAAATAATCTTGTATTGAGGCAGCCTCTGGTTGCCCCCAGCTCTAAAGTTTGTAGGTGGATTGTTTAGCAAGAGGTTTAGATTCTGACTTATATTTACTCTGAGGCATTAATTTGGTCTCTTTTGTTACCATCTAGTTCTAAACTCTAATCTGAACTTGGAGTCCACTGCCTTAGTATTAACCAGATTTGGCAGCCCAGGGGATGTTTTTCTCTAGGGAACCACTGGGTAGATTTGTTCTTCAAGTGGAAAAATGTTGCTTTTGTAACACACACATTTAAACTGTTTTTCTCTGCAAATAAGATTTGTGAAGGAACCCATCCTTGCCTCTAAGCAAGATAAAGGCAGTATTTCCCTAAAAAGAACTGACTTTAAAATATAAATTGTCACCATCTACTGAGCCAAAGAGATCGCTCTGTTTCTAAGAAGTCTGAGCAAATTCTGGTTGCTATTTTTCTTGACGTTTCCATCTCCACATGCAAGAAGAATGCTAAAAAACACAGTTGGCTCTAAAAGGTCACTTGGTTTATCCTACACTTCAAATATAGTTCATTGAGAAGGGAGGAGTTTTAAATTGCAGTGAAGAGGCTGGGTTCCTTGGCTGGAAATGTCTGGAAAATCTGATGAGTTCTTATGATGAGGTGAGGTGGTTTGGTTTTTTCCCTTGTTACTGTCATCACTGGCAGTTAGTTACTTCTATGGATTTAAGAAGTTTTAAATACATATTGGGTAGGAGAGAAGTTGAGTGTTAAATATTTTTTGGTTGGCAGCCTTCTACAGGTAAGTCACCACTGTGATGTTGGTTTTAGGAGGTTACCATCAAGCAGCTCTAAAGCACAAGTAGATGTGGTGAGCAACAGGGCTGACTCTGCTCCTTGGTTTTCATTCTGCTTTTCTGCAGTGAAAAGCCTTTTCTGTTTGTTATTCACTTTTGTCATTACTCGTAATGTATCTTGAGATGAATAGATAAACAAATTGTATTCTACACCAGAAGTTAATTTTTAGAGTGTTCTTTGTTCCTCAGAGTCTTTGTATGTTGGCCCTTTATTGTTGTGGTCCATGCGGTGACAAAGGACTCTTGACAATAATATTAGAAGGTTAAATATGGTTTATTAACATGACTCTATAATTTAAAGAATTGGGTTATTATCTGCTCAGTCTGGAGCATAGAAGCTGCTGCCTCCAGCTCTGTACAAGGAATGCCAGAATAGCTCACACAATCAGAGATAACAACTTTTCACCTCATAGGCCGAAAGGAAGAAAAACCCCCATCTCCTGTTATCAGGAGACAGGCAGAGAAATCCAAATGTCTTTGGAACACAGCTCAGAGATTTGTTTATAGGATCTTATACAGAGTAAAAGATGCTTTCCTATGGGAAGAATTTTTCTGCAGGCCTGCATGCAGGGAAACTTATAATATGTTTACACAACAGCCCTTAGTGATTGCTTTTGTTTTTCCCCAGGTTAAGGAACATTCGCTACGGCTTCAACACGATTCTGGTGATCCTGATCTGGCGTATCTTCATTGCAAGGTCACAAATGGCAAGAAACATCTGGTACTTTGTGGTTAGTCTGTGTTACAAGTTCCTCTCCTACTTCAGAGCCTCCAGTACAATGAGATACTGAGGAAGAGCATTTAGCATTAGGACATCTATGCATATGGTGGTCTAACCGCGCAAACCCTGTAACACGTAGTCATCTCACATTTCCTGAACATAATTTCATTTTAATTGAAGTGAGAAATAAGCAGTATGGTATTTGTAACGTTAGCTGTGTATCTTCCTGGAAACAGAGCAAATAAAAAGGGCAAGTGCCACACTCAATTGGCTTAGAAAAGCATTTAGATAACTTCAACTCTTTGACCTGAGGAAGACATATTAGACCACTGACCAACGTAACTGTGCAATTTGGAACGTGTTTGATTGGAATCTGCCTTAACGTGTTTTTTTTTCTTTTAAGTTTTACTCCACATTGAGCAAGATTAATATTGGTAGAGTAGATACTAGTTGCTGTAGACCTATTTATTTGAAATTCTTCTAAATTACGAAGGGTTTTGCAAGTTGAAAAAGTGTACAAATGACTCTGGATCTTCTGAAATAAAATAATTGAGAACTTTTATAATTTGTCTTTAGGTTTTGCCACTTCTTCCCCTCAAAGTAGGGATGCAACAATGGTGCCTCCTTTGCTTTAAAACAAAAAAGAAACTAAAAAATTAACCAACTTTCCTTATTTACTGAAAGGCCTCTTGTTTGTCTGGGCTTCAGAATGCACTTTGTGATTCGGTTCTGTGCTTGACTCTGGCTGTGTCCAACTTGCATTTGTGTCGGCATGAACAATTTGCTACTCTGAAAGCAGAATTGATCCTTGCATTGAGCTGATAAAAGGAAGTGTTACCCAGAGAGGGGTAAATAAAGTTATTGACTGTCTTCTTTTTAATGATTTATTTTTGTTTTATTGAGAACACAGAGCCAGCACTTCTTCTGACTTCAAAGGGTAAATGTAATGAAAAGGAATTTATTATGCTTGGTTGCTATTTATATTGCTGGTAATAGTAGCTGGACAAGCTGTAGATTATTATTAAGAGATACATCTATTTTTAAGTTGTAAGCAATGTTAGCAAATACTTCAAGAATTAATGATTTTTTCAAAATCTCTGAGCTGTTAAATTTGATGCATGGGCAACACCAATGCACAAGCACATTTTCTCATCTCTGCCCTAGTAAAACCTCATTTCACTTGGCAAGAAGAGTAAGATGCACCTTGCTCCAAAATGAAGAGATGTTAAAAGTTCTTCCATCTATCTTTTAACTTAAATTATTAGGTTTAAATCTGAAGAAATCTGGGGTTTTTTTCTGCATGTTACTTTGTTTCAGTAGGGAAGACATTTATAAAAATGGCAAGTTGTAAGAAAAGATTCAATCTTTATTTCTTTAATCCAAGGCAATACATGAAGATCCCTTTAAGTTTTGGTTGCACAGATTTGAGAACACTGTAGTGTTCCTCTAATTCATGCACTGACCAGCACCCTTGCCCAGTGCTTGTTCATTCAAATCAGTTTGTACTGATGAATTTGTTCTTGAATCTGCCTGGAAAGGCAAATAATGACTTAATTACACAAGAACTACATTTTTCTTGCCCTTGGTAGTTTTTTGTCCTATTGAATTAAATTTGTAAAGAACTTATTTTGCTATTCTTCTAAAAACTCTTACTTTAAAGAGAACACCTTTCCTGCAGGTGTATATCTCATTTTGAAAAGATAATGGCTTCCTTGTTGAAGCTAAATATTCTGTAGTAAGTAGTTAAGCTGTAATTCCTTTTTAAAATTCCTGGTGTATATATAAAGCTAGTGATGAAAAGCCTAAATGGTCTAGGACCACACCTTGTGTGAGAGACCTCTGACTGTGGCTGAAATCAATTAAGGCTTCTGTGCTTGGAGATGTTCCACTTGAACAGACACAGTAGGTGTATGACATTTTTAGCTGCCTCCCCAAGTATCTCACTAGACCTGAAAGTATGCTTAAGCATTGCTGAATTATAGATTTCCTTCAGGGGGGGTCTCCTGTCCAGTGACACCCCTTGTCCCATATTGGCACGTGGCTGAAGTTTGCTACAGATGATAAGTACATTATACTCTCAAAGTTATTCTGTGAAACAATCCACTTAGGAATTTTGGTTGTTTCTAACTGTAAACATAATATATGAACATTATAACATGATACTTCTAATGTTGATTTGTTAACACTGAGATAAACGATGAAGACAATAAACTGATTACTTCTGGTCTAAGACACTGCTTAGAAATTTAGTCTTTTGGATAAATAACAAAGAGAGGAATTAATTTAAGCCTGAGCTTTTATTTAACCTCTACACTAAACATTTGCCAGTTTAGAAACCCATTTTTTCCCCTCTTTGGAGACTGTTGTTCTGTGCCCTATTGGTATTTTACACCAATTCATCAGTCATCCTATTGAACTGACAGTAGATTCAGTGTCACATTTATTCTGCTGGTTTTGTCACTTCCTGTGGTCAGTCTGTGAAATTCTACCTGGAACTATTGGGGTTTTTTCCATATGGGAGTCCTGTCCTCCTGCAGTTCTTCACACCTGTGATTGCACATAAAGGATGTTGGTCAGAAATATACTGGAACTATATTTTGGTCCACGAAGGCAGACTTGGTGTTTTGACTAGCAAGTTACAGGATGGGTATCAGCTGGTTAATAGGAAGAGGAACAGACTGAAACAACATTATCACTGAACTATTACTGGTATTTAAATTGGGGACCAGTAAAAAAATTACATATTCCTGTAATGTTTTTCTCTGCTGTAGGAACAGATGTTTGGAAAAAAATGCTACATCTGTGAGCTTTTATAAGACATAAACAGAAATATTGGGTGCCTTTGTTTGTAAACCAAAAATAAACAAATCCCTTGAAAGTGTTGTTACAGTGTTCATTGTATCTTTTTATGTTGTTTAGTCTAATTTGTGGAAAATACCTGGATAATTTAAATGCCATCTTAATATACATGAATATGTTCCTTTTTCCTTTGTGAGAAACAGTGAAAATCAAGTTATTGATTCATGTGCATTTTGAAAAAAGCAAAACAGAAACACTTCACAATCACAAACCAAAACATAAACCCCAGAACAGCCACCAAACCCCCAGAATCTAAACATGAGCTGGTACCAGAACACATGGTGAGGTATCCCTGCTCATGGTGGCTCTTTTGTGTGTCAGTCTCTTTTCCCCTCACTGTCACTGCTTGTTCATTTGTACTATTAATTTCAAATTTATTTAAATAGTATGAACCCATCTTCATTTTCATATGGTTGAAAAAAGGTACTGTGGTTTTGCTGAAGCTTTAGGATTAACATTTCAAGCAACTCCAGTTATTTATGGCATCTGCATTTTGTGGTGAGGGAGGGAAAGGTAGCATTAAGTTAGGGCATCACCAAAATGCTGTGGGTTTTTGGTTTTTATTTCTTGGAATACAAAGTTTTCACAGATTCCTCCTTTTTTTGGTCAAGAATACAATCCTGAAGATCTGCAAGCTGTGGTTTGGGGTCTACCAGCTTTAAGCTTAACCTTTCCTTTAAGACTAAAAAACCAATCAGAGGTGGTTTTTTTTTGGTCTCAAATTCAAACTTGGAATCGAAGAGCAAAAAAGTTTTAAGGTGCTATTCCCTATGTCTTGTACTATTGAACATTTTGCCCTTTCTTCATAGTACAGTATTAAACCCTGTGTTGTTGAGAAGCAAAGAACAGGTTTGTAAAGGTAACTTGGATTGAGAAGCACCCAGCACCAAGCTGGGAAGTAAAACTTCCCATAATTGTACATATTTCCCAGCCTGTTGAGCAGACTTGAAAACAGAAATGAAGAAAAGCCACCAAAGAATCCCTGCTCCGGAGAAATGTATTTAAGTGTGTTTTTGTTTGTCAATCTCTTTGTGCTGAAGCACAAGCAGTTTTTGTCTGGCCTGGAGACATTTTTTGTGTGTTTGAGTAAATTTCTAGAAACAGTGGAGCTGATGGGAATTGTCAGCTCTTATTTTCAAGATGTGCCATACCATCATAAATGTAGAAGCGCGGGTTGACAGGTCTCACCTCTTTCAGTTCCAGGTTTCCATCCTCTCTTGTGGAGCATTGCTCAGCCCCTCAGACAGCTCTGGCCTCCTTTCTGCCTGCAGAGCACTGTGAGTTAAAGGTTGCATAACTGAGCTGCTGCTCTGCCATCTCAAACTAAATTTAACCCCGCTTCCACTTCCAAGATATTTATAAATGCTTTTCTCCTTCATGTTATCCCAGTGCTTTTCTTCAGTGCAGGAGCTTTGGCTTTCCCTGCTCCACAGCTATTGTGACTCACTGATAGGTAATTAGTAATTATGCAACTGTATCTTTTGGAATATGCAACAATGACAGCTCTGAGCAGCTTTTATTCTTACTATGGGGAGCGGGAGGAACTGTGACTAATTGGTGAAAGCACAAGTTCCAACACATTAATGCACTGGAATGCTCAGAGCCATGGGCCCTAGGTAGGGTGAATGGGACTTTTAAAATTCTTGATTCAGTTACAGGCATTAACCTCAAGTGTTAGGATTGTTACCATAAGCCTTTAATATCATTCTTATTGAACTGTTAGACCTTTGAGGATTGTGATTCTGTAGCTACTCTCACTTTTGGAAAATTCGTGACCTGACGTGGAGAAGCAAGGCCTCTTTTGCTTCTTAATGAGCATATGGAAAAAAGGAAATTTGCCATAGATCCTTAGAAGTTAAAAAATGAAAACCACACTTAGTTACAATGTTCTGGGGTGGAGAATGAGCATTAAATCTTAAATTGCCCCTGCCCCTTATGGTAAGAGTTTTCTGCAGTGTCCTTTGTGTAGAAACAGTAGTCCAGTCCACCAGCAGCAGAAAGGAGCTGTGCTATTGTTTCCATCAACAAACATCTGATTTGCCACCTCAGTGAAAATGATTACTTACATACTATTAACTTTCGTGTGTCAGCCTTAATCCACATTCAAGATGGCATAATAGAATTATTTTTATCTTTATGAAACTCAGCTGCTCATCTTTTCCTTCATTCCTGATGAAATTATCCCAGAACTGGATGTCCAGGACACAAATAGTTGTGCTTGCTGTTTTAGGCACCTACTTGGATGGAATTCAAGAATCTAAAGCCAGGAGAGTTGACTTCCTCTAGTATACAGCTTTCTCAGTATGATTCAGAATCATAAGGCAAATGCTTAAAATAAGCAGAGACTTTGCAAAAGCAGTCACATTGTGGGGTGGGAGGGACCTGTGGAAACAAAAGGAAATGGTCAAATTAAGGGAGAAGGAGGCTGAATATGGCTAATGTTTGTCCTCATGTATTCTCCAACTGGGTGAAATCACCTTTACTTCGAGAGAGACTGGTTGGGTTTTTTGGCCTCTGTCTTTCAAACCCATCTTTCCTGTTTCATAAAGGCTCTCCCAGTTTAGGTCAGAAACCTGCTATTTGTTGCATGAAGCACACAGTATGTAGGTTCAGAATCTTGTGCCTAGTAACTCAGGGAAGGTGTAGGACTCACAATAATCACCTTTTTCATCTGTTTTGCTTTGCAACAGTGACAATCCAGTAGGCAGCTTCCATGTTCAGGTCTTGGGTTCCATATCCTCTTGCTGAAGAAGCTTTTTAAAAAGGAAGACCTGAGCTCTGGATTTAAATATGCTTCAGTAAATTCTGGTACTGGAGTATCTCACAGAGTGTTAGATTGCACTGAGCAAACCAGCTCTTCAAAACTCTTGGCTCCTTTGTTTTCCTTCCCCACCCCAAATGCTACCATTAGTGCCTCTGCTCTTGCCACCCACTCAGCTGACTTGAGACAAAAAGGTTGGATGCTGTAAACACTTCTTTAATGCCAGGCACAGTAGGGAAAATGCCACTTTGGAGTTTTAACACTATTAAATTCTACTTCTTGGAAACAAATGAAAGGCTTCTAATTTGCTTGGGCTAACACATGCACAAGATTACTTAGTAAGCAGAGCATGTGTCACCACTTTTCAATCCAGGTGTGTGGTTTTAAGTCACAGCTAATCTCTCCTTGTCAGTGACACCTGTGGTTTTCCTCTGATAAATATTTGATTTGGAAAGAAAAGCATGCAAGGTAACTCCCACTCTTTGCTACTCTAATTGAAAACCAAGTCTATCCATTTTTAATAGGGATGTGCTGCACTTAGTCCACTAAGTCACCTTCTGGATAGAGCAGCTGCTGCTTTGCTGGTTTCTGCATTTCAGAGCCAGTGGGTGCTTAGCACCTGTATAGGAGTTCAAAGAGCAGGAAATGTGACTTGAAATTCCATGGGACATTAGGTGGCTGAAGATATTGTAGGGACTTCTACTCCAATAGTATTCTGTGAAGGCATTTTTATAGCAGTCCTCTGGTTAGAGAGACAGAGAACAGTTCCATGTTTTCAAGTGTTAAGTCATCTCCCTGTTTTATCAGTCTCTGCCATGACTGCAGGGAAACTACTGATAGGAGTTAATCTGTTGGTAGAAAATACTAGTTATGTCTGAATTAATGGGCTAAAATACTTTTAATATGGCTTGGTAAAAACAAAAATGCTCTGAAAACTCAAGGGACAGAATATGGAAGCAATTAGTGCTTTTCTCTTTAAAGGTTGTCCTAACACCTATCAAATAACTTTGCTTCTAATTAGAAATGAACTTTTTTAACCAAGTGCAAAAACATCTGCCAGTTCTTCTTGGCACTTTTCTTTCTTTGTTTTAGACTCATGCAGTCATGTCACTTGAGCCATTCTGTTGGAAACTTGGGGTTTTTGCTTCCTGTCTTGTTGAAATGTTATTATACTGGGAGCCAGCAGTGATCAGTGTTGCTGGCATGAAAGCAGAATGAACAATTTGGAAAAAGATGCTCCTTTCACTTCTGGGAGCTTTCCTGGTGCTTGGCATGCAGGTTTAGCAATGAACCTTTTTATGGCAAGCATCTTTTGGGGTTAAGCTGGGAGTGTGGTGGCATGGTAAGATAACTTGCCTGAAAGTGCCATCTCCTCAGGCACTTCAGAGTCAGAAAAAACACCCTAAGTGGAAAGGCAGTGTCACCTGCACACTCTCAGTAACACCCTTCATAATCCTGAGAGGTTGTTTTCACCACACTGAAATGTTTTTTGCATTTGCTGTCATAAAGCTATTAAAACATGACAAGTGAAGATGATGACTTGCATCCTGAGGGATGATTATAATCTTTAAAGCATTAAATCTTCATATAGGTCATCTTTCTCTTAATTCCTCTTCCCACCTATGCCACATTGGCTGGCTCCTATGTTAAGATCACCTTGTTATTTTTAGAAACCCAGGTGGGAGAGTTTAGAACAGATAATTATTGGCATGTGGTGCTGCCAAAAGACAGGTGTTGCACAGTAACTGCCTGGGGCTTTGGAGCAGAAAAGGAGGAGTTCAGCTGTGCCTCAAGTGATGCTGAAAGAATGGACTGCCACACTTGAAACTGAGGGTGCCTGCTGCCAGCTTTCCTGCCCAGGTTCTCTCCTGTTCCATCCCTGGGGTTTTGAGAGCTGATGGCTGCTGCATCTTCTCAGTCACCCTTCTAGAAGCTGTTGCTGGTTCCCTTCAGCAGCAGCAGTTTCACAGGATCCCTTAGGAAGTCAGGCACAGATGGAGATGGACACAGAATGCAGGTGGGAGATGGTGGAAGAGATGGGAGGAAACATTTCAGACTTATTGCAGAAATTACTTGTCTAAAGCCTTCTGCCCTGCTACCTTATGACAGCAAGAAAATCTTGTGCTTAAAAGGAATGGGAAAGTGGTAAAAAAGTGTCTGATTTTATACAACTACATTAAATAAAACTTGCAGAGCTTGTTGGTAGTATTTGCACCTGGCTGAAAGAAGAGTGGGAAATGAAAGTTTAAAAGGAAGGTAGATGATGAATCACTGCTCTTAAAATCTTTTTACTGCTGTCCTTTTCTTTAGGGTGGAAATTGTAACTGCCTTTGAGATTGAGTTTGGGAAGTAAACACTTTACTAAATTATTGCAAACACTGATTTTTTGCTCCTGCAGGAATTGGTTTTAGTTAAATGTAAATTGCTGCAGGGTGATGTCTCAGGCTGTTGAATTGTGTTCTGCCAAAATGAACCATCTGAGGAAAGATAAAAGGTACAAAGGCTGTAAGTGAAATTTGATTGTATTGCAGGTTTTGAACAACAGACTCCTGACCACTGTCTGGGATGTCTTTGGGCTAAAATAATTTGAATACACGTGATGTGGATTGGTAGGCTCTGCTTGGATTTAACTGCACTAACATTTTGAGCTCTGTGTGTTATTAAGCTCACTAGAAAAGCAATATTCAATAGTCTGAAGAAGTGACATGCAATTACCCTTGATATGCACTCATACTGTAACATTATCAGAGCAGATTTTCTGACACTGCTGTTCTTTCACTTCTTTTTCTTTGGAGAGGAATGACTGAAGATTAGTTGTTTTTTGGAACTGAGAACAAGAGCCCAGGTCACTTTTACCTGGTAATTAACTTCTTGAGCAGAGTCTTGCCTCAGGGCACTGTTTGTAAGTGGTGCCTGCTACCAATGTTGTGCTTTAAAAGTACTTGAGTAAATACTCTATACAGGCAATACTTTTCAAATTCATTGAAGCTTAACACTTTGCAGACTACATGCTATATTGTGATCTTTAGCCAGGCCGAACTGTATTAAAATTGAATATTTTCTAATTCATTAAATAGCAGATTAAAATGCTAGTGCCAACTTCCAAATAAAAACCATCCCCTCTAACTTACATGATTATCTCTTTTTTGGGTGTAAGTTCTACCAGCATATATATGTACACACACACATATATATACACACAAATGTATGAGTGGCTTTCCAATGTCCATCTTTGCAGCAAAAGCTTAAATGTTGCAGTGCAAGGTGGGCAAGAGGATTTCCACTGCTCCAAGGAGCTGGAAGGTTTATCATCTCTCTTTCACCCTTACAGGTGTATTGAACTTTGAAGTCTTACAGTCCTGGGCTTGTTTAGTTACTAACAGAGAGCATATGTCATCAGTAAGTTCTGCTCCAGGACAACTGAGTTGTGAATAGAAGGGATTAGTAAAGAGTGGGAAAAATTAAAAACTATGCCATAAGAGTTAAAAAAACCCGAACATAAATAATTATTAATATTTAAATAAAATAATAAAAATAATAAATAATTATTAATAAATAAAACATGTTAAAAACCATAAAACTATGCCATATGCTATTTTTGTGGCTGAAGTAAGAGGTGTGGGCTGTAGTTCCTTTGCTGTTGGGGTTGAAAGCTTGACAATTGGAAAATGAACTTGCTGAGAGGCAGTGTCAGAGCTTAAAAGTGCTCTTTGCACATGCTTGAGCAGGTAACAAGAAATGGAGAGGTGCAAGTAGAGGAGTAGGTTCAGTTGCATTGCATGACAGGCACTTTCTTCCTGCCAGTTAATGAAAACAACCTGGGAACCTTGTAACTGCACACATTTGAGGGCATAAAAAAAAAGCCTTTTAGTTTTCCTTTTCCTACAGCTCTGTAGGAGCTGTGTTCTAGAGTTAATTTTTAAAGCCAGCTGGAGTCCAGAGCTAAGCAGTGGTCGAGGGAATGTGCTGGGACCCTGTTAATAACAATATTGCAGATGCTGTTGCTCTGGTGTGTTTTTTGGAGTGACAACTCCTTTGAACAGGGAGCAGGAGCCAAAAGAGGAGTTTCCCCCTGGGGCTGTACCCTGGGCTGTTGTTGCAGGCAGACTTTTGGGTGAGCAGCGATGAGCAGAGAGCGCTGCTGGGGGTGCCTGCTGCTCTGCTCCTGAAAACTGGATTGTGCCCTCAGACACGAGCAGGGGCTGCTGCTCCCCCTTGTCTGGCTCTCCTGTGTCTCTCCCAGGGAGGCTGGGTGCCCTGCCAGAGCTCTGATCCCCTGTCACACACATTTTGTCTCTCCTGTGGCACGGCACTGCTGGTGTGGCTCCGGATGAGAGGGAATGTGGGAATTCCTGGAGGCAGCTCCAAGGTGCTCATATTCCTGCAGCATCTCCCAGAGCCCTGGCTCTTCTGGAGTCTCTCAAGGTTTCCATGGTCAACTCTGAAGCCTGGCTGGGTGGAATTTGGCAAACAAGCCAGGCCTGATCTGCTGCTGTTAATCCAAACCCAGGAGGAATAAAGGGAATCTCCTGTGGAAACAGATGTTGCACCAAGGAGAATCTGAATGGCAAAACCAACTCCTGTCACTGGCTCAAGGCCAGGCTGGATGGGCTTTTGAGCAAACTGGTGCAGTGGGAGGTGGCCCTGCCCATGGCAGGGAACTGGAATGGGATCATCCCTAGGGTCCCTCTCAATCCAAACCATTCTGTCATTCTTGTGCACTATTACATTTCACATTTTGTTGGGTAAGAGGAGCGCTCTGATTAAAGGGAAGTCTCCTGAAAGGAAAAAAAAGTGTCTAAACAGGCAAACCACCCAGCTCAGATGCCATTTGAGGTTGGCCAATTAAAGCTACAGAGCTTTAATTGTATGAGTGGCTTTCCAATGATGACAGCAGATGACTGAATTTAAACTTTAATTCTAAAAGCAGCACTTTTTGTTCATAAGCTCTCTGTAGGAGAGAACTTTGCACGAGTGAAGTCTGCAGTGCCTGCTGGGATGTTTGGGTGCCAACAGCAATCAAATTATGGCAAAATGGAGCTTCCTATGGTCTCATTTTCTTGGCCAAGAAGTCAAGATTAAGCCTTAGCTGGACTTCTCATAACTCCTCTATAACCCCTCTGTAGCTCCTCAGCTGGAGTTGTACATACTGAAGTTTCTGAGTGTCCAGATGGTCAAAAATATGTGTAAAATATGCAACAGAAGAGAGGCATCTCAGAGGTTCTGAATTGATTTTTTTGTTTGTTTTTCTTGTTTTTAATTATTTCAGCCTTTCTGCTATTCTTTGCAGTAGCCGTTCATGCAACACTAATTGATATGAAATCCCAGTTTTGTTTGTTTAATTGTATCACTTTAATAATAGAATTTTATACCGGGGATTTCAGAGTGAGGAATGAATGAGTATAACTGAAAAAATAAAATTTCAAGTTTAAGAAGTTTTAAGCTAAAGTGCACCCAAATTCTTTAGTCAAGGTTTTCCTACTTTTATTAAGTCCAGACAATTGCTCTGTGTGTGTCAGTTTTATATTTAACTCAATCTGGGCAGGAGAGCCTTGGCTGGACACAGCTCACAAGTTACAAAAGCTGTGAAAGCTCAGAAAATCAGGCTGTAACCAGAATCTTCCTGTGCTCAGTGGTGAATCCTGGCCCCTGGGAGAGGCTTTGGGGCACTGCAGCCTGCCAGTGACTCTGCTGTTTGAAAAGTGCCTCACCCTGAGCACACCTCGTGAGTAACCACTCCTCCCCTGCCTGCAACAATGACAAGATTGGAGACTGCTTGAATTATTAACTCCTCATAGTCCTAAACCCAGCATCCTTCCTGCAGGCTGAGAGAGGCTCTGAAGCTGCAGGAACATTTTGTTTGGCTTTCCTGCTGCCTGGGAGCAGTTCAGCTTGCCAAAGACTCTGCTGAGCCCACAGAGGAACTCTAACATTGCAGGCAGAAATATTAGGGTGTGATATTTTGTGCATTTTTTGTGCATTTTTTTCTTTTTTTTATTTTTTTATTTTTTTATTTTTTTCTGGTAGATTACTCTGGAGGTAAGATGTGCCTGGCTGTAAAAGTGAGGCACATCCTTGCTCAAACTTCCTCACTGGAAGTTTGCTGTGCTGTTTTTCTATCCTAGCCCATTTCTACTCATTCACCTGCCCACACACAAATGTACTAACTCAAGCTTTCTGTGCTGAGGCTTTTTTATGGTTTTGGTTTTTTTTTTTTTTTTGCATGAAAAGATACCAAAAGCTACAGTTTACCCCTGACCCTTGCTCTAGAGAAAGTAGAGTTCCTAAACCATGAATTAGTGATGGAACCCCATACATATTACATTAGAGTAAGGAACAGTGCAGAAAGTGGTGCGTGCTAATTCAATATAAAGCAGCACAGAGTGGCACAAAACCACAGCATTCTGCAGTATTTGTGATCTGCAGTTCTGAGGGCTTGACATGGCACTTTCCTACATAAAAAGGGTTGCATTGTGCATAAAGTTGTGAAAGAAATGCTGCTATTCAGTGTGTTTCAGCTGTTTTTTTCTGCAGGGAGTTAGTATTTGCTATCTACTTTGTTGTGTGGCTGGTTTTTTGGCTTTTTTATTTTTTCAGAACTGGCCAAAACTCTTGCACGATCAGCACAGTGCTGCTCACAACCCCCACGGCCATGAAGTCTTGAGCACGTGCAGAATTTGTAGGTGGTTTAATTCTGTTCCTGTAAAATTCCTGTTTACATCAAATGAAAAGCAAAGCTTGTCCAGTTTAAATTAACACCGTGTCTACCTCGGTTGAATTCACATGTCTTTGAGTCAGGAGTAAATGTGGTGACCAATCTCCTTGTGCCACTGTCAGAAATGAATGTCCTCAAGAAGGAGGGCTGGCATTAAAACTTGCCTGCCTGCCTTAGGAGGGCTCCATTGCAGTGGTTTTGTAAAGAACTGAATGGTTTCAGCTGCTGCTGATGGTGTGAATGTCTCACATCTGCTGATGGAAGGCAAAAGCCTTCCTGTCTTTGAGCGTGGTGTGGTTTCTGTGGTGCTCTGTGACGTTCCTCAGAGGCCTCCAGCTCTTGGCTGAATTGCTCAAGAGACTCGACCAGTGGCACAGTTCAGTTTTCCACCCACTGCAGTTTCACATCAGCCCTAGAATCCTTTAGATCCATTTTCTTAAGCCTTTAAGACTTCTACGGTCGTTTTGTTGCAATGTGCTGCTAGGAGCTGGCTCTGGCCTGTCATTGGAGGCCTGACAGGAGTAACCTACACCCTTAAGCTCTGTCAACTTTGCCAAATATTGCTGAGACAGTTGAAATTTATCTCTTCCAAAGCAGGCATGTGGTAAGGTGGCTGTACATCCATGACTCTGCTTCACAGCTTGCATGATCATATTACTTATAAACAAACAAAGGGTATTTTAGGGTTTTTTGTAGCTCCACTATTTAGCTTTTTTGCTAAATAGTGGAGCTACAAAACTCTTTTTGCCTCTTCCCTTCCCAATTATTTTTTCAAAGGCTTCAGTTGTGTTTGCACATTCAAAGTGCTGAATATTTTTAAGGCAGAGTTCTCATTTCCTCCTCATTATTTATAGCTACGCCAACCATTGCAGAGACAGGGAATCCCCTTGGTTTCAAGACAAAAGTTTTCTACTTCCCCTCACTCATCCTGTTGTGGTATTTTCTGTAGCACAACGTCCCTAAAGGAAAGAACCAGAGTTTCATTGCTGGTAATACCTGAGCCACAAGTCTCCTGCAGCAAGTATTGCAGGTGGCTGCAGTGGTAGAATCTGCTTGTGAGCAGGAGTCTGGTTATGAAAGTGAAAAAATAGGAATATGAATCCAGCTGGAGAATTCTAAGCTATCCACAGCTTAAACCCAGATGACTTTGTGTCAGTGCATCTACTGCTACAAGGGTGAATCCTACTCAGGTTTGCTGTGGGGCAGAAAGGGTTTGCAAATTCCTGACCTTTATACTCTCAACACTGAGAATGACCACAAAATGTGCAAAACCAGACAAAAACCCTGCAGCAAGATCTGTGCTGGCTGTGTGTCACTCATGTTCATTATGTGGTTCCTCATTATGGTTAGAGAACTTTGCAATATCTCAGTTTTCCTTAAGCTTTCTCTGCAGGCAAGAAAACAGGCTGAAATTAATTTCTACAGAGCCTTGAAAGGATCGTGAACCAAACCTTTTGATATGGCTTTAAACATCTCACTGTGTTTGAAAAACAGATTAATTTCTACAGAGCCTTGAAAGGATCGTGAACCAAACCTTTTGATATGGCTTTAAACATCTCACTGTGTTTGAATGAGTTTTGTCTTGCAGTACCAAGGGAAAACTATCGTCGTGGTCCATGCATTGAAGAAAGGACTCTTGACGACAAATTCAGAAGGCTAATATGATTTATTAAAATGACTCCATAATTCTAATATTTTTCTATATCTGCTCAGCAGAGAGCATTCTCCATGCTCCTGCTGCTGCTTCGTCCAGGGAATGTGTCCTAATAGTTTACAATATCAAAAAGATAAAGTAATTTCAGTTCAGTCTCCTCATAGGTAGGAGGAGGCCAACCAATTCCATGTCCTTGAAGAACAGACACAGATATTTTGTTTACAGAAAGCTTATACAGAGTGAAAGACAGCAAAAGGATGTTCTCCCATGGGAAAATGATCAGAAGGCTTACACACAGAGAAACTTAGAATATGTTCATAGCAACAGAAAACGATTCATGTTGATTTTTACAGCTTGGCTGACTGTTAATAAACCAAGCCATGGGAAGTTGATACACCCACCTCCGTGGCAGAGCTGGTGCTGTTCTGCCATCTGATGGCAGAGCTGGAACAGAACAACGCTCCTGCCTTTCCAGTGCAGGAGGTTACTGCGGGATCCCACAGCATCCCACTAGCAGGATAAATGTCAGTGCAGGGGATCCTGCTGATGGCTGTATTTTAATTGAAAATGAAGGAAATATCCCATCCTTGTTCATTTATCCTGTTTGGTCTGGCTTTCCCCATCTCTCTGGAGCAGCTTGCTCTTTGTGCTTGGGCTGCCTTTGCTTGTGCTCCCCGCGCTCTCATATTGCTCCAGGAGCATCAGGAGCAGAAGACAAAAGTTCTGATTTTAACTTTTTGCAGTTCCCTCCCTCTGTCCCTCTTGTTCTCTGTGTCTCCATTTCCATGTTTAAAAGTGTGAACTGTGTATCTTTACAAGTCTTTTACAAACCCAAACCCACTCCCTAGATTTCAGCCTGGAAAGACCCCAGATTTAATGAGATTTAAATCCACCTTTCTACAGTTTTGGCACAAGATAAATAGCATTATGAGCATGATACTTCTCGACTGTTCTCTCTTCCTTTCTGGCTTGATAGAAAGTAGTCCCAGTAGCTGAGGGCTGTGAGCCTGCTCTTGATTGCATTTGATTGTGGGTCCTGAAAATAAGTGATTTAGCCGTGGAGACCGAGCCTGGAAGAGAGCAAACAGACCCTGGGCCAGTTTCCTGTGACAAGGGAAGCTGGTCTCACTTGGCTGATCAAGAGCAAATACATGGATTACTCCTGGATTTCTAAGCTAGTTTGACAGGTCATTCATCTCTTCCTGCTCTTTGGACTCAGCTCCATCTCCCAGCAAGGCAGAGGGACCCACTGTGAAACAGGCTGTGCAGGGACACCTGGAGTCACCTGCACTTCTCTCCTTTCATCTCCTGCTCTTGATGTGATGTGCAGACACGACTGACAGCATAGCCAGGCTGATGGAATACATTTTTATTTTAAGTATGTTTCTGAAAAAATCTGCAAGGATTCATCTCACTGCTGCCTGCCTGACATGGCATATTTATGTATTTTGAGCATATTCTGTAAGCACTGTAATACTGTAAATCTTTACCCATGTTAAAAGCAGGCATTGAAATGTATCCACCGTGCTCTCCAAAAATCAGATGATGTACTGGATTTATTATTTATTTCTATTTACCTTGAGGAGCTGCCACTGTGCTGTTACGACTTTGTGTTTCACAAAACGTTCCCAAAGGGAATAAGCTGGAAGTTAAGTGACCAACTTGCTTCTGACTGTTGCTGATTTGTTTAATCCATATGCCAGATATTAGCGGAAAAGCATTAGTATTGATCTGTCCTTACAAGGCATTTTGAGATATTCAGGTCAAATACTTAAGCTAAGCACAATTTTGTTCCCTCTCTCTTCCTTCGTTTGTCCTTTCCTAATTAATCAGTTTAACGCTGGAATCCATCCAAGGGAAGCTTTGGCTGAAGTCAGTGCATTGTGCTCTCCATAGCCTGCAATATTTCTGCATTTGTTGACATTATTCACCTTGTTTGGTTTTGTTCTTGTTTGCTTTGAAAGGTAATAAAAGTTTGGTATAACATTTATTAAAGAATTATCACCTTTAAACTAATCTTGCATTGGAGGATAGAATTGTTCAATGCTGAAATAAAAAAAAACAACTTTGTGAATCTGATTTTTTCATTTTTTAATTTATTTATTCTCATTTGCCAAGTACAAAATTATTTCTGGTAAAACATAAATCAGTTTTTTAAAAAAGTTTGTCTCTGTTTCCTATTTCCCCTGTCCTTGTGTCTTTGCACAATGGGAAAAAGGTGTGTGGAGTGATAACTAGGGAAGAATGGAAAAAATCAGATAAATGAACAGGCTCATTTCTATAGAAAGTCTTTTTTATTTAAAAGCTGGTGTAAGTAGCATTGTGTCAGCATAATTGTGTCACTGTAATCACTTGCATCAGCCATGCTAATCTTGAGGTGACAGCAAACCCCTTTTTTGTAGATGTTGGATTCACTTGGTAGGTTGGAGAATTCCACATTTCCCAGACAATTTGTACAAGTGTTGGTCCTCCATCCTTTGAATGCACCTTCCTATCTGCCAGAGCAACAACAAAATGGTCCATGGTTATGGATGCTGTATTTTTCACAATGGAGAGTTTAACAGTTGTAGTAAAATCTATTAGAGATGTGCTTTCATTGAAGTTTTTATGATTAAGGAAAAAAAATAAAATTGTGACCACTTTTGGGTTTGGGAAATGCACTCCAAAGAATTCCTCTTTTACAGTTTGCTGCTGGGCAAAACTGGTAGCTTTGCTTCTGTCTTTCTTAAAATACAACCAAATGAATAATTATCACTGCAGATAATTGTTTCTATAAATATTCTCCTTTAGAAACACATAAATA
Organism: Leptocoma aspasia; assembly: GCA_013399835.1. Lineage (NCBI taxonomy): Eukaryota > Metazoa > Chordata > Aves > Passeriformes > Nectariniidae > Leptocoma > Leptocoma aspasia. Next base: position 11,046 of record VXAX01004878.1, on the reverse strand, counting down.
TTATCAGCTTCACTCAGCCATGGTAGATGATGATAATAGTGAGTTAAGAAGTAAATTTGGCATAGTTATAGATGTTCTGGAGAAATCCAGCCACTGTTGTTGGTCATCAAGGTCTATTGTGTATTTTGACTCTGTTTGTCAAAAGTATTTTCAGTACAAATGCTGGTTGTAAATAGATTTCTGAAATTCATAATGAAACACTGATTTAGTTCCAAAATAATTCCAAAACTTGCTTGAAAGAGAATATCTGCACTTGTGTTTCTTAGCCCAGTTTAGCTTTAGCCTGGGCAGCTTGTATCAGGAATTATAAGATCTGTTTCCTGACATGGCAGAGAGACTGAATTTTGCACCAGGCCGTGCCTTTCAATTGTGTTACCAAAACAGAAGTAAAAAACTTGAAAACAGACTGAATCCTTCCTTCTTTTCCCCCTGTTCCCCCTCAGATCCTAAGTGTGGGCAGAAAGTGCAGGAGTCCAGGCCGTGGAGTTATTTTGCCCTTTTCACTCGGATTGTTGGGGGACACCAGGTGAAGCAAGGCTCACATCCATGGCAGGTTTGCACAAGCAAATGTGGTTTTATCTGCAGAGCAAATGTGATTTTATCTGCAGCCTGGAGAAGGCTTTGGGGTGACCTCACTGCAGCCTTCCAGTACCTGAAGGGAGCCTACATGAGTGTTGGAGAGGAACTTTTTACCAGAGCATGGAGTACAGGACCAGAGGGAATGGCTTCAAGCTGAAAGAGAGCAGGTTTAGATTGGATATTAGGAAAAAATTCTTTACTGTGAGGGTGGTGAGGCACAGGCTGCCCAGAGAAGCTGTGGCTGCCCCGTCCCTGGAAGTGTCCAAGGCTGGATGGGACTCTGAGAAAACTGGTCTGGTGGAAGGGCAGGGAGGATTGCATCTTTAAGGTGCCCTCCAACCTAAGCTATGGTATGATAACATGTTGTTGAACTCCAGCCTGCTTTTAAGAAAAGCAATGAAACAGGTGGAGAGGACTCAGAACCCATCCTGCCTCCTGATAAACCTTTGTTTATGATTTTTATTTTGTTTATCGCTCTTTCTGGAAGAGTATCTGTAGATGAGTCTGTTGTAAATGGGTGAAACTGCTCAGAAATACGGCACAGGACACCACCCCAAGTCCCTGGCTGCTGCCAGACGTCCTTGATTTGCAGTGCTCCCAAAATTCTCAACCAACCACTGGCCTTCACAGCCTGAGTACCTCAGGGACTTGGCATTTATTACACGTGTGCTGCTTTTCTCCAGGCCCCAAGGCACAGCTGAGGGGAGAAGAGCGAGGTTTAGGATCTCTCAGGCTCAGGGATTCTGAGAATGCCATGGAAGTCTGCATGCTGGGAATGCAGCACATGCTTTGGCTGTGTGACTCCTCAGGGAGTGAGGGTGTGCTCTCCCCGTTCTTCCCCAAAGGCAATCAGAGCAGACACAAAGATTTTCTTTATTGGGAGTGTCTTCTTTAAATGCTGCAGGTTTCCCTGAAGAGAAGGCAAAAGCATTTCTGTGGATTGCATTGTTTCTGCTCACTGGGTGGTCACAGCAGCTCACTGCACCCTGGACAGGTATGGATGGGATATTTCAGGAGCAGCTGCAGGTGCAGGAAAACATGGATTGGAAACGTGTGTGTGCTGTAGCATCTCTTTGTGGTGCTTACTTACAGGTGCTACCCTTTTATTTGTAATCAGTATTTTTCATGTTTTAACAGAAAGGGTGAAAAAAACCCTCTGAACACCTCAAAATAATTAATAAATAAACTTACAGAGATTGACAAAGACTGATTTTGGAAGTGTATGTAAAAAATCAATTTGAAGCAGAATAAAGTTTCTACTCATTGCTTTTGTGCTCCCTTGCTGCATGCCTGGTCTGGTACAAGGAGCCCTAAGGCACAATTTACTGTGGTTTTATGGTTTTTTTAATCAACTCAGAATCACAGAGAAATGACCTTATTTATTCTACACTTTTCTATGTCCAAAGCTTCCCTCCTCCTTCAAAAAGCAGTGTGGCTAAACACTTTCAAACACAGTAAGAGGACCTGATTCCTCAGTCGACCACCAAACCATGGTCAGGTCTGTAGCAAAATAATTTTTCTTCTCAATCCTTTTCATCTCCCAATTCCTACTACAGGGCTTACTCATGTCTTGCTGACTGTACATGTTATGTCCTCTAAAATTCGAAGATGAAAGGTATTGGATATCAGAAGTAATAACTTCTCAGTTTAAAAACAACTCAATTTTTCCCTTTCACGTTGAAGATTGTGTAGCTGCACTTTAATTTTTCTGTTCCACAGGAACCTACTGCAATATTTGCATGTCACTGCAGGAGAGCACGACTTGGGGCTCAGGGAGAACAGTGAGCAGACACTGCCTGTCAAATCTGTCATTCAGCACCCCAAGTTTGACCCCAGGACTCCCATGAACTATGACACTGCCCTTCTGAAGCTGGATGGCACGTTCAACTTCAGTAAGGCCAGAGTTAGCTGTGATCTTTTTCCTCATGAAGAAAAAGTTATTGTTCTTTGCATGCAGAAGATAAATTGTCAATATGAGATTAATCTTACAGATTCCACAAAAATAACATTTTTCTTTTTGTTAAAACCCTCCAACACTTATAAAGGAAGATTTTTGTAATTGTTCTTTCAAATATTTACCAATAAAATTCATGTGTGGCAAGTTCATCAGTTTTGCCAGCATGTCTTCCTCACCCAGGTGAAAAGTTTAAAGCAGGATATATCCGCACTGCTTGTGGCTGGGGCCATTTAAAGGAAAGTAAGCCACTCACATTATTATTTTTTTTCTGAAACTAAGAGCTTGATTGCCCTTGTCAGAGCCAGAGCAAAAGTAACCTTCAGCTGGCCTTAAGAATTGTAATCTCAAAATGGGATTTTGCTTTATGCCTACCTGTGAATTACTTCAAAATGGGTAATCATAAAATCTAGAGCTGCATTTGAATTTTGAAACATTTTGGAATTTTTTCAAGTAAAACTGCTTATATACAAAAACTTGGATGTTTCCCAAAACATAACATGGCTTGGAGCAAGTTTCCAACCGATTTTTGTGGTGTATTAACAGTGACATGGGGTTTACCTTTCAGCTTTTCTTATGACCATTTGTGTTTCAGATGGGCTGCTCCCTCAGGTCTTGTATGAAGTCAATCTCCCAATCCTGAACAGCAGAGAGTGTTCAAGAGCACTGTCAACTTTAAAGAAAGCCATCCAGGGTGACACCTGTGTGTGCTGGATTTCCAGATGGAGGAGGAGATGCCTGCCAGCTCAGCTGAACACAGGGCCCTGTATGCTTAGGAGTGTTTCTCAGGAGCTTTGTGTGCCAAAGTAAACAAATCCACTGTAAACTGGGAGGTTTGGATGTATGAATTCTTTCAAAAGTTCCCTATGGAGCAATGCACTTAATGGCATGATTCCATATTAATTATTCTATGGGTTGTAGGACAGGTTCCTGAGAGCAATTTTGCAATGTACCCCAGTGCAATAATGATTAGGGCTTTCTAACTTCAGAACACTTGATAAATTAATTAATGTTGGAAAGATCCTGAGGATGAAAGTAGAAATTATTGGATTACAGGAAGGAAAGGAAGTGGGATAAAGGTTAAGTGATTGTTCCTCACTCCTTTTTCACATGTTCAGGCACGTCAGAGATGCACCCATGAGGGAATTAGTCTGTCTCTCCCCTTCTTGACAATCCTGACTGAACACCCCAAAACCACATGTGTCCTTACAGCTCTTTTAAAAATGACTGCCCCGTGTTGCAGGCTTTTAGTAAGGCACAAAAGAGGCCTCAATAAACTCTTTAAGTCTTGCTCAGCTGTACAAGCTCTGGCTCCTGGGATTTTGCTCAGCTGTTTCCCAGGGAGACTCCAGAGGCTCCCTTTTGTGCCCAGGCAAGCCCAGGGCCTGGAGCCTTGCTGGTGGCATCTCCTGAGGGATGGGATGTGCCTGCAGCTGGATAAGGAATGAGAAGAAACTTTACAACAGAGGATCCCTGGGAATATTCACAGACCTCAGTGTGGTGCTGTCCTGGGTTTGGGAGAATATGAGTGCTGGTAATTAAGTCCCCACAGTAATGCGTCCCTTGCTTGTGACAAGTCCTCTGCCTTGGAAGATTTTATTTAATTTTATCTTTTTTCAGGATACAGCACTTATACAATTTCCTGTCAAAGTTCTGCAGCATTTCACAATCCATTGAAATGTGTGTTACTGACAGGCAGTTGTCAAAACCAAATTGAGAGCATTGTAAATGTTTGCTTCTCTTCCACTTTGCTTCCTACTTGGACCCTTTTTTTATTTTAAGAATGATTCCTTTATGCAGCTAGCCAGTTAGCATGTTTATTGGAATTTTTCTTTTTTTTTTTAGTAGAAATTTACCAGTTGAAAGTATCAGGGTTTCCACATGCACTTCTTTGAAGTCACTTGTCATTTTTCTCAACTAAAACATGTTGGATCAGACATCTGACAACACGGGGACAAGTCACGCTCAGAAGTGCTTTTGTTCACTTCCCAAAAGGCCACGCATTCCCTCTGTGCTGGGGAACACTGTGTGACCAACAGGCACCACTGTGAAAGTCATGGAGCTGGAGATATAAATGGCAGGGGTGAACTTTACTGAGAGTAATAAGAAACTGAATTGATACTTTCTTCTAGTTAGGCCTAATTTCATTAAACAGTCTTGGAGACTGTGTTAAAACCTACACAGAGAACTGAAAAACTGAGGGAGGGTTATTTAAAAGGTTTAGTCAATGAGAAGAAAAAAAATCGGGAGGAGAAAAATAAAATTTCCTATTAGAAACCATCTTCAATTGGTGATGCAAAGAAAGAATCCCCATAATGTGTCAGAGAAAAATGAAAAGGGTTTAGCTTCTGAGAAAGTGCTGCTCAGACTGGGTAGTGGCCTGCTAAAGCATGGCTCATTCTGGTGGTGGCTACTCCAGAACTGTTTATTCCAACGTCAGCATTGCCTGAACTTGCAATTTTGTTTTGATTCCAAGCCCAAGTTTATTGTAGGCACTGTGTCCCCAAAAAGCACTGGGAGTTGCCTTAGTGCCAGCTGTACAAAATTGCCATTTCACATGGACAAAAGTAAATTGGGAATAGGGAACTACAGTAATTTAATCTTCTTTTTCCTCCTCCTTCCCTATCCCTCCTTCATTAGATCTGGAAGTGACAAGCTCCACAGGTTGAGTACATTACCATTCCCCAGTACCTTCTATTTGTGTTAGAGCATAAAAAGTCCCCCCCCAAATAGTTGTTTATATAATTTATAAAGGAAGAAACATTTTTGCAAGTTTTTACTGGTCTTCCCAAGATACTGTAGGAAAAATAATCTAATAAGTATTTGACTCCTTACATTTGTTTGTGTTTACATAGTTGTTGATAAATGTTGCTCTTACTGGGTTACCTTGCAAGCAGAAGGAAGGGCAAGAGGAGATGATTTTTGTGGTGTTGTGTTTCTGCTGACACTTGACTGAAGAGGAAAGCTTCTGCTTCTTCAATTAAAGTAATTTTTAACAGCACATTGAACTGTTGCAAAAGTCTCCTGCTGTAACATAACCAAGGGCATTATTACAGACAGGCTGCTGTGAACACTTTTGTTATGCTCTGGGGTATCCATTTTTCCTCACAGAAAATTATTTATACTGAAATCTGCATGTAGCCAAGAGTTTCTTTAAGGTAAAAAACAAGCACTGCCATTTACAAAAACATGAGAGCCCATTGGCAGGGCTTCATTCTTGCTCCCAGATGATGGGGTTTAAAGCTAATTTACCATAATTCCAAATAAAAGAGAGAAAAGAGAAGACACAGCATCTGTCTGCCAGCAGAAACAAAGTGCAGCTGAACAATCCTGTCTCACAATATCCTCCAGATGTTTGAGATTTTTGGTGGAACAGCTGATTGCATATGTGTCAAACCTAATTCCTTCCATTATGATTTGACTCACAGCATTTTGTAGTGTTCAGGGTGGCAAACTCTGCAGCAGTGAAAGGAAATTACATTTTCCTGGAAGGCCTGAACAGTTCTATCAAAACCACCAGTAAGTAGAGAAAACAAAGTCTTCCCCCAGAGAATATTTCCCATACAAGTGTAGGTTTTGGGGTGGTTTGGTTGCATTTTTGTGAATGGGAATTGATTTCTAATTCCAGATTGTGTATATGGACTCTGTGCCAGAAGGGAATTAAATATGGCTTTGTTTCTCCCACTTTGATGTAGAGCCAGAAACGTTCTGTGACTATGATTCTCTATCAGTCTATTCAAAAGATGGCAGACTCATGGGTGAGTTTTTGTCCCCTGGTTCTTTGAAACAATCATTCAGGCTGGAAAAGACCTTTAAGATTTATAACCTGTCAGAGCACTCCTTATTCTAACAGCAAGTGCACCCAGTGAGAATATGGTGGTTGATTATGTTTCACTTGCATTTGCTTGATTGATACATTGGGACATAGGATCTGAAATAAAAGAGTGTGGGAGGTGAAGAGATTGGAAAATGCCTGGTAGGGAAGTATATCCCACTTCTGGTGTCAATGATTTTCAATTTTTAATAGTGTGAATCTATTTGGGCTAATGGATTAATAAGGAAAGTAGAAGGATGAATAGGAAATTTCCTTTTAATCCTAAAATTTTTTTAGCTAAGTATTAAAAATGGTACATGCAAGTTTTCTCAAGTAACTGAAGGCTTTAAACAGTGATTACTCTTTAATGTTATGTTTCAGGGAAATTCTGTGGAGGAGATCTTCAATTACCTATTTTGATTGGCTCCAATAGCATAAGGCTGAAATTTGTTTCTGATGATGAGGATTATGGAACTGGTTTTTCCATTACCTACAAAGCTCTTACACCAGATATTCTTCCTGCTAAGTTTAAGCCAAGTAACATGCCTGCCTACACTCTTGGGTGGGGACCTGGAAAAAAATGTCACGAGAAAATAAACCAGAGGAAGCTCATGTGATATTTCTGTGTGGATGATGCTTTCATGGGGGGTCCTTGAGGGAGGCAGCAGAGGCTAAAACACATCATGGAGAATTGTGTTTGGTTTTTCTGAGCACAGCAGCTCACCATCCCTAAGGATGGGCCTAGGGCCACCTGCTGAGTCTTAGAAGAACTCCTGATGTTCCTGTTCTGACAGCATTTCCTTTCCCTTTTTGTCTGCCTGGATTTCCAGAAGCTGGCTGTGAGTCCCTGGCTGTCCTCTTTGAAGAGAGAGTGTTGGAGAGCATGCACTACCCAGAGCACTACAGCAACCTGGCAGGCTGTCAGTGGATTTCTGTGCTCCAGAGGACCACAGAGTCAAGGCATAACATGAATCCTTCTTGAGTCTACATGATGGAAATGGGCACCACTGAGTTAACAAGAAATGATGCAGCTAAGGACAAACAAGATCAAGCAACATGAGCATGAATAATGCTGCAGTTAAGAGGAATCACTATCCATCCCAAAAGACAGATAGGGTTGGATTTGTCCTTTAGGTTATGGTAAAATAGGATTTCCTGGGTTAAATTTTATCATGACAGATTCTTCTAGAAAATTTAATATTTATTTATCACTTGTGAGAGGTCTGAATGTGAGAGAAACCAAACCTTTCAGGAATCACTCACATTCCTAAAGACCCTGTAGATCTTTGAATTTTTTCCATATGACTTTCACAACAAGGTTCGCTCTTTCATTTTTTAATTTAAAGCTTACATATGAGTCTTTTGCAGTAGAAGAGCGTGAAGACTGCTCCTATGATGCTGTGACTGTGTATGAGAATGTGAGAAAAGAGGAAGAAATTGGTTTGACTTTTGATTTTTTATTTTGGGGATCTTCTATTTCTTTTATGACTTTCACTAGCCCTATTGTCCAGTGTAAATAAAGTTTGCTTGTAGAGTCTCAGGTAATGTTACAGGTACTAGTTTCAGTACCTTGAAAAATGCTTGCAGGTATTGCTAATTCTTCTCAATTTACAGAGGCAAAGCCACATTGAAGTGAACAATTTTTGAGTGTTTAAATTCTGTGTGAAATGCAGTTCTGAATTATTTCCAGTGAAGAAAAAACATAGCACAGTAATTTGTGCCTTTGAGAATGATCACACACAAAGCACCCAAGACATCTCCTTTTCAGAGTCCAGTTATTCTTCACTCCAGAGCATCATTCATGTAATTTTTGCCACTTGGCTTATAGTGTATGAGAGGAAGTCCTATCCCAAAAAACTGTTTTCAGCACTTGCTTGAAGCTGGTGCTTAGATTAGGGAAAATCAGGTAGCTGGGGTGTTTCATTTGTAATGAAGTTTGTGGGAGCTGCAATAGACTGTTGTGAAATGATGCCAGAGACTCCTTGTTCTGATGAGGAAACTGCTGAACAAGGACAGGCTGCCAGGAAAAATCAGTCCTTCAGCCTCAGCCTGCTTATCTCTTGGTCATGGTTACCTTTTACCTTCCTGTCTGAAAAGTGGAATATGCAGAATATTGTGCACCCACTGTTGAAAGAGTGAAGGGTTAAAAAGTACCTGTTAATTTGTAGTGAGCATCTGCTTTCTCATTTTTAGTCAAGTCTTGTGGATTTGCCCTACCAGCACCTGTTCTAAGCTGTGATCCTGGTTGTCTTCCACTCTGATGCAACAGAGACCTTTAGAGGATTCAGAGCTACAGTCTCCTTTGTTCATGTAACAGGTAACAGAAAATAAATAGAAACTCGGGAAGATGCCTCCTCAGGGCAGCACAAAGGGCTCTTCAGTGAATTGGTTGTTCAGAATTATTTTGCTCTAGGAGATTCTCATCTAACAAATTGTTTTGTTGAAAAAAAATGGATTGTGAACCTCTTCAGGCATTAAACAAAGGCCTAATGAATGGTGAAGACAAACAATGAATCTGCCCAAAACCTGAGAGTTGTGTTTGTGGTGCATTTTAAATAGCACTTTAATACTGTAAAAGCACAGACCCCTACAACAGCAATCTGTTTCTTCTACAAAAATATATAAGGAAATAAAAGTTATTCTGTAATGCAAATATTACTCAAGACATCCTGCTAACACACTCACCACCCTCATTTGCTAGATTTAAATATTTTGAATTCAACTAGAGAAGATGATTTTGAAAACATGCATGTTACTGAAGAAGAAATAAAGGTTACAAGAGGTAAGACAACCTCAGTTATGCTTCCTTCATGGGAATAGAGAGTACCTTTTGGACTATAAATTCCCAAAATACCTAATGGTTGCAGTTGGTCCAGATATTTTAGTACGATACTTTGAGGAAATAAAAATATGTACAGTGACATTTACACGCTTTGGCTTTAGCAGAACCTAATTTTTCTCGTTTCCTTCATCTTGCTAAGTCATGTACAGCAATTCAATAACATTTCAGCTTGTATGTCAGTTTACACCTACTTCCTTTGGTGAAAATGATTGCAAAGACTACAGACTAATTGAAAATAATAACCAGCATTTTGGAGCTGCCCTTTCCTCCTCTAGTACTCTAGAAAATGGGAAAATGGGATGAGTCCCTGTTCACTGTAGGTTTGAGGCTAAAACTTTTGAAGGTAAGTGGTAGCTTTCATCTTGGTGAAGCTCTATTTTTGCTAGGATCACCTCCTCATGGTGGTCTAAACATTTGGATCCTTTTAAATGAGGGAAATCGGAAGATTTAGCAAAAAAGGTGGAGGCAGAGCTTGAGAGGCTGTGGGGTTGCCCTTAACTGGAATGTTCTTTACTTCTCCCACTCTTAACCTAACCTCTAAAGACTTCTTGGAACATCAGTGCTTTCTGTTTCAGAGGATGTTTGTGGAATGCCTTCAAATCAGCCCAAGTTCCTCTTCAGTAGGATAACTGGAGGCAAAGAAGCTGTGCCCTGCTCATGGCCTTGGCAGGTACAAACTGCAGATGAGCACAGCTGTGGAGGAGCAGCCCTTGCCCAAGAGTGGGTTGTCACAGCCGCCCTCTGCCTTCATTCCAGGTGAGTGCACTGGGAGGAGCCCTTCCCTGGGAATGTCCCTAACTGCGCGGAGTGTCCCTGCAGCCTGCTGGTTCCATCCCGGGTGGCACAGGCTGGGTTACACCTATTAGAGCTTACACTGGCTCTGGATTTTTCTACTCCACACACACGTGCTAGGAACATAGCAGGTTTTAAGATTCATGAGTTTCAAGACTGCTGTTATATCAGCCTGACAATGAACTTTTTTTTTCCTTAGGGAAGCATACAGAGACACATGGATAGTGGTAACAGGACTTCATGACCTTACAGAGCAAAAGTACAGACAGGTACTGTGTGTTCTGCCTAGTAATAAAATACAAATCAATCTTTCAAAGTAGTTTTTAATGTAAATGTGATCCCCAAATTCTCCATGATGAAGCAATCCAACAGCCTGCACGCTGATCCTAATCTGCATTTACACAACAGCTTTTGTGTTCCTCTGCCTGTGGAGGCAACACGTTCTGTGCTTTTCTTGACTCTCCCCACTGTGGGTCTGCCCAAAAGGACATGACAATCTCATTCTCATTGATCTTCCCTGTTACCTTTCACCCTCGCTTTATTTCCCTTGCACTTTTCCAGAAGTGGTACGAGGGCAGATTTACTTCTCATTTAGGAATCCATTTATTGCCATGTGCTGAGTGCACAGAAACACTGCTATTTCTTCATCTGAAGTGACTAGTTGAACTTTGCTGCCCTCCTTTTCTTTTTCTTCGCAGAAAGGATTGTTAAGCATTGGAAGGGGCTGCCCGGGGAGGCGGTGGGGTGTCCCTGGAGGTGTTTAAGGAAAGGCTGGACGTGGCACTCAGTGCCATGGCCTGGTTGACACGGTGGTGTCCGGTCACAGGGTGGCCTCGGTGATCTCAGAGGTCTTTCCCAACCTCATCGATTCTGTGAAATCAACAATTTGGCTCCCGGGGCAACCTGACCCGCCCGGGCTGAGGGCGGCGTCAGGCTCCCCGCGGATGTCCGGGCCCAGCTCTCGCCCTGCCCCAAGCGGGACCGGGAGGAGCAACCGGGAGGCGGGACCCGAGGAGGAACCGGGAGACGGAATCCGAGGAAGAACCGGGAGGCGGGACCCGAGGA